>JBBPBP010000001.1:3849583-3866563 GCA_037974735.1 Cicer chorassanicum | reverse complement strand
ATTCATTTTTCTACTCTGGACATGAAGTTAACTGCACTAGACATATAGTAAAAGTTTTGATACCTCTATAGTTCCCTGAATGTACTTAATTATATAAATCATACATATGATTATTGTTTATTGTTTGTGATATCAATTAGTTAAAATATAATTTTTTATGAGTCATTTAATTAAAAGATAAATGTATGATTAAAAATTATTTTTTTTAATATTAATTCGATAATAGTGAGAAATTATAATAAACCAATTATAATTACGGCAGGAGACAAATATCTTAAAAGTCATTAATACAGGAACGCAATAATGATATTTCATATCAAAACAAGAACGCAAAATTGAAATAATTTTCAACAATTTTCAACCAAACAATAAATTTCCATTAAAACCCAACAACATTTTTTCAACATTTGTTGAAGGCACCAGAATATTTAATCTCTCATTTAATACATGAAAACAAAGGAAGTCATATGAGTAATATCTCTTAATTAGGTCATCAATACCTTTAGTATTTTTTTTTTATATAAAATAGTAAAGAAATTTGTCCAAAATATCGAGGTCCCAGATCAATCTAATAATATTAGTATTTAACAGTTGGATTATACCATTTTTACGGTAGACATGAGACTCTATTAGTAGTCCTCACAGCACATATCTCTATCTCCGAAAAACTTCTCTCATGCTATTTATTTTCAAATAACACTATTCAATGGCAAAGTTTAATATAAAAAATGTTTAAATAATTTTCAAGCAAGCAATCAATTCTCATTGAAAACTGATAACATCATTTCAACATATATGCAAGGCACTAGAATATTTAATCTCATTTAATACACCTAAATCAAGTAAGTCAGTCATATGGGTAATATCTCGCAATTAGATTATAAATATTTCAGTCTTATTTTCTAATTTTTATTGTATGCATAGCATTGTATCAGTAATCCTCACACGAGAGGCCTTAATCCAAAAAGTTATTAATACACCTAATTCATTTTTAAATAACACTATTCAATGACGACATTTCATATCAAAACAAAAATGGAATATTATCAATAACTTTCAACAAAACAATCAATTCTCATTAAAAACCAATAACATCATTTCAACATATATGAAAGGCACCACAATATTCAATCTCGTATTTAATTTGTTAAATCAATTAAGTCATATTACTATTATCTCTCAATCAGGACATCTATGCTATAAACATTCCAAATTTATTTTCTAATTTTTATCGTACATATATATGATATTCTATTAATTGTCCTCACACCACAAATTAAGCCTCTATCCTAAATGTCATTTATATCAATACATGAACAAAATATTTAAATAATTTTTAAAACAAAATCAATTAATTCAATTTAAAAACCAATAAGATTATTTCAACATAGAAGACACCAAAATGTTCAATTTCTCTTTTAATATATACACCAAATCAATTTCTTATTTTTTAATTTTTATTGTACACATAACACTTTATCAGTAATCCTCGCACCACAAACCTTCATTTAAAAAATTATAATACACTTTATTCATTTTCAAATAACACTATTTAATGACAATTTCATATCAAAACAAGAACATGATATTTAAATAATTTTCAACGAAACAAACAATTCCCATTAAAAACCAATAAACATAATTCCAGCATATATATATAGAAGGCACTGAAATATTCAATTTCTCATTTAATACATCAAATTAATTAACTCCTATGACGAATATCTCTCCCTTTTTTCCCCTATTATCTCTAACTACGTTTAACTAGACAAACTTCCATAGATTAGTACTAAATAACAATTTCATTACGTATAGGACATAATCAACCAATATATTTATTGATAAAAAATTGTTAAAACCTCATATAAACTATATATATATATATATTCATGATTTACATTTAGCATGTTCTCTATAAATTAAATGACAACTTTGATCAATGATGTATTTATCAACTTCTGGCTTCCAAATAAGCTTATTTGCACAATTGTTCGGAGTCCTGTAAGATGGAAAAAGAAATAATAATGATAATAATTCAGAAACAATAAATTGAATACAATATTTATTAAGTTTTAATATAAACAATTGTGCTCAAACTTCAATTCAACAAAGAAAGAAGTTTACAACATTACCAATCATAAACAAAGGTATATCATCAAAGCCCTTGAAAAAAAATATCAATTAAGTGGAATAGTAATGATGATAGCCCTTAAAAGATAGTTAAGCAATACTACTAATTGACCCATAATTAGCAAGTAATTACACAGTCCCTTATTGGATCTCCAAATCTACTAGTAACTAGCTGGATACTTCACTTAATTATTCATGCTAAATCGTTAGACCAAACCGACTCACCTTAGTTATAGATTGATGTTCTTTGTTGGCTAACATTTCATTGCAATAAAATGTATCAAACAAGTGGGCTTGGAGGCTTGATAATAGTGATGCTTACTCCATCAAAGGTGTCTACCACACTTGTTCACTCAAGATGTGATCGAGGAGCCATTACCTCTTCAAGATTTGATTAGTAAAACAGGCTTCTAACAAAGGTCAACTTGATCTATCGTGGCATCATCAACCCATAATCTTATCTATGCTTACATGGTTGCAAGGTGGAAGAAAATTTTCAATATTTATTTTTTGAAAGCGTGTGGAATGGTATTTCTAAATTGGTTAGGAATTTCTAATGCATTATCTAACTATTGTCTCACATGCTCATCAATTATGATTTAAACCGGTGGTGGATCAAACCACTTGGTTGCCTTGGTCACACAACCTCATGATGCTAATTATCTTGATATTTTTCTCATTGCATTTCTTTATAAATCTAAAAACCTAAAGAAAATTTTAAAATGACGCCTTTTTTATTGAGTTTTTTTTTAAATATAATTACTTTTATAATATTAAACAAATTTTTTACAAATACACAATATTTAACAACTTATAAATAAATTTTAAATACATTTACATGATTGATTAATTTTTTATTGAATTAATTAATACCAAATGTAGAAAATGAAATTTATATTTTAGAGACTAAAAAATTAATAATATTGATTAAATCAAAAATATAAATTTGAGACGAAAAAATGCATCTTCACTTCCCTATTCTTTGGGTCAAACCATAATTGAAAAACAAAATTATATTATATTGAAAATTAAAAATTACATTAATTCATTTTGAAATAAAAAATTCTCATAAAATAACATTAATTATAAAACGGAGGGAGTAGTAGATAAGGTTAGGGGTGTAAGTGGACAAAATAAATCCAATCAACCTGAACATCCAAACCAAATCAATCTGAAAATTACCTAATATTTTTGGTTCGGATATCGGATTTTAGTTGTAAAAAACTAATAAAAACCGAACCAAACCAACACTATTCGTATTTTTTAATATATATTTATTTTTACATAATAATTTGACCCAATAAGACCCAAAAAATGTTTATAGAACAATCAAACCCATTAAGTTAAGTCATATCTCAAACCCTAGTTTGATATCCTCACATTCACTGACATACTTAGAGGAATGAATGATTGAAATGGTTGTAGTTTATTAAAGGGGAAGTTCATATACATGAGATGTTGCACTCACATTTTGAATTTGATTGTTAGCGACGATTTAATTACCATCGACTAATCTATTAAAAAGATAAGGGCTTCCTGCAAGTTTATTAAGACATCTCCAATTAGGCTTGCTAGTTTTAAAAAGTGTGCAAAAGAGTGTAATATAGATAGTAAGGAAAGAATAGCTCTTGATGTTTGAACTTGTTAGAACTCAATCTATTTGATGTTAGAAGTTGTAAAATATGAAAGGGCATTTAATCAACTTCGATATCAAGATAATTCTTTTGTTGTGTTTCTTGCTAGTGAAGAAGTAGATATTCCTAATCATTTTGATTGAGAACGTGCACATGTGTTTGTGAACTTTTTAAAGATCTTTTATGATGCAACACTTTCTTTTTCTGGTTCATTTCGTGTTACTTCTAATACATTCCTCAAAAAGTTGTGTGACATCCAAAAGTCATTAAAGAAATAGACTAATAGTGAGGATGAAAAGTTGAGAACGATGACAACAAATATGCAATTGAAGTTTAAAAAGTATTGGGATAGTAATGTTATAAACTATTTTTTGTTTGTGTTTTTTTTCTTTTCTAGATCCATGTTATAAGTATGAATGCCTTGAATTTTGTTTTACTAAGATGTATGGCAATGATAAGAGCAAATATATTGTGGATTTTGTGTTTTAATTTTTAGAAATTGTTGGATTATGTATTACTAGTGTTTGAGTTAATATCGATAGCATGACATGAATGAAGAATGCAATTTAAGACATGAATGAATAATGCAATCTAAGGTTATATTTATTTTGATCTATTCAAGTTGAAAATAAATTTCATGTTATAATTTCTAACTGTTTATTTATTTCATTTTATATCAGGATTTGTATCATTCAAGTAGAATGGTATTCTACCTACTTTGGATTGTTGTCGTTGCCTATTTATTTTGCATTGTAATTTAAATTCTAATTTAGAATCTAAGCAACTAAATTATGGTTTAATTTGACATTGCTACTGTCTATTTTGTATTTTAACTTGGACTGTTCTTGCACTATTTTATTCCAAATTATGTTTTAGGGGAACAAATTATGTAATGCTACTGCATATTTTGTTGTAGTATTTTAGATGATTAAATTATGAGTTTGTAGTTATTCAAAATTCTATTTTAAAAAATTAATTAAAGTGGCAGCACTTGTATATTCTTTTTTTATTATGGAAAACAATTGAAATTTTTATAGTTTTGTTTTTTTGAAATCCAATCATCCGAACCGAAACAACTCATATATCAAATCATAAAAAACAAGTAAAATCGAACAAAATCAACTCATGCCAATTTTATTAGTTTAGATTCATTTTTCACAAAAAAACCAAACCAAATCGACCCGTTTATTATATTATCGTAAAAAAAGAAAAACACTTAAGTCTATTATCATACTGTATCTTAGAATAGTTTACCAAAATAATGTATCGAAGAATAAAAGTTATTACTATTATTTTCAAGCAACAAAAGAACCTCACATGTGGTGGTAGCTTTTGCATATAAATTTAAGAGTTATCATACAAAAGTCAACACTTAATTACACTTCACTAAACTTTTACAACTACTACTTATAAAAATAAAAATAAAAAGAGAATACGACTTGTTAAAATATTCTAATCTTGTATGCCTTATTCAACAATCAGAGATAAAACTCATGAACATATATTAATAAACAATTTACCATCATTCATAACTTTGTAAACAAGTATCACTAATCCCCTTAATTTTCATTATGACATAGACATATGTAATTTCTAAATCCGTTACTTTGAAAATCTCATGGTTATAAATAAAGGTATCTTACGATTTGAACCATTACTTGGTAAATTATGTTTTCACTCATCCACGAATAAATTGCTAGACAATCTTTGAACCATTCATTCATTAGAACAAATGTGCATAACTCACACATGAAATATCGGTACCATTTGTCGAATTATAAAGATGACACATTTGATAAGGCTCTGTGTCTCATATCCTTTTCATGAGAATTTAAGAGTTGACTATATGTGCATAAATCTATGAAGCGACCCACTTTATTCTCATATAGGTTGACTATATCAGAAATGCACTCATAATTATACATTTCAACAAATATATGTTATATGTCCATTAAGAGGAGATCTCATCCTACCACTTTTATTTTATGGTCCAAGTACTTTTACCCTTTGGGATGTATCTATTGTCAAGTACTTCAATCACTCTAATAGTGTACTTTCATAATTGAACTCAAGACTTGATGCTACTCAAATGTGAGTTGATTGTTTCGACCATTGGTAATTATTTAGATATGAACTTGTATCACATCCCTAACGATGTCATCAACACCATATCCTTTGTCAAATCTTTCGTCAAATGATCTGCAAGATTCTTTTCAGTTCTTACAAACACTATGGATATCACTTCATTAAATCCTTTACATAACTATGTCTTAATCCAATATGTATAGATTTTCTATTATATACTTGACTATATGTTTTTGATAGAGTGAGTTGATTATCACTGTGTATGGATATTGGTGTCATTGGCTTTGGTCAAATTGATATCTCATACAACAAATTTCTTAGTCATTCAGCCACTTTACTACTTGCAGCTAGAGTAATAAATTTTGCAGCCATGGTGGTGCCGGCAATGCAAGTTTGTTTCATTGAACCCCAAGAAATTGCACATCCACCAAGGTTGAAGATCCATCCACTTGTGGAAGCATGATCCTCAATATAATTTACCCAACTGGCATTTGTATATCCTTCCAAAATTGAAGGATATCCACTATAAATTAAATTGTAGTTAATTATTCATTTCAAATATTTTAATACTTTATTAATAGCATGTCAATGCTATTTATTTGGATTGCTTGTATACCGACTTAATCTTCCAACATCATATGTTATATCAGGTCTCGTACAAGTCATGACTTGCATCCGATTACCTTTGAATAATCTAATTGTGTCACATGACATCTTTTATATGGTTGTAAATTAACATTTTGATCAAATGGAATAGAAATAGATTTACAATCAAAATGAGCAAATTTCTTTAACACTTTCTCAATATTGTGAGATTGAGATAAACCAATATATACACCATTTTTTATGATTTTAATTCCTAAAATCACATCTGTTTCACTTAAATCTTTCGTATCAAAATTTTTTATAAGAAAGTTTTAGTTTTTTCTACCTCATCTAAATTGGTACCAAAAATTAACATATCATCCACATATAAATAAATCATAACATCATTTATATATTCTTGATAGTGTTGACCAACTATCACCAAATCATGACATTTTTTACATTTAATCTCCTCACATTGTATCACATACAATTAATAAGCATCTCAATTATCACATGCACAAACTTTTATGTCATTCTACCTTTTACTATATTTATTTAATAAGCATCTCAATTTAAAATTCTAATTCTCTTTTCAATATATCTAAGTTCAAGATATAATACATTGAATGCATTAAATATATATTGTCACAAGCTAATAAAATATGATCATAAATTTTTTTTCACAATTAAATATCATATGGTGGGTTCAAACATGTAAGTCATCTCCTCCTCAACAAATAAGAATTCATTTCATTTCTATTAAAGAAACCATTTATTCATAGTTATATTATAACTAATACATGCATCATGAATTCTATTTGTTAATTCAAGTTTCATATTTAAATATGTTTCTATGGCAAATCCAAATAAGTATCACAATAGAAAATAAGCAATGAACAAAGCCATTAAGATTTTCTATTATTTTCTTCCATAAACATTTGTCAACTTACGATATATATTCAAAGTATTTTTAATTTCAAAATAAGCAAAAAATTGACAAATACTTTCATACTATGATGTACATATACTATGAGTTAATCATATAAACTATAATAAATTAACACTTGAGTATTAATTCCTTAAAATGGATTTTGTGGATCTAAAGTAAACCGATGACTCTTGAGTAAATCAACTTTTAAATTACAACACCAACAGAAGTATATTAGTACTTGAGCATGACACTGAATTTAATTTTGCTAAGAGATGCATTAAACCTTAACATTGCAACCACTTAGTCAAATGATACATTAAATTATTTAATTTTGCTATATTAATATAACTATAAGAGGATTTCAAATATATTTTAAAAATTCTTCTCACATGTCTTGTCAAAATCTTTTGTGTTGTGACAAAATTTCTAAACCCGTTTAAACACATTGTTGCTGCCAATTACAAACCTACTATGTAAGTCCATGCATACTGTTTGTACTAAGTTTTGTTTCCATAAGAAATAACAAGCTAACAAACTGCATAGAAAGTAGCTAGTCAGCTTCAAATAAAATTCAAAGTCCCTAATTAAGATAATTGAAATAAATAAGCATTTAGTAGAAATAGAAGTAGCTAGCTTTAAATAAAGATGACATAGTTTTAAATCACTAATTCAGTATTTAGTAGTCAACTTTATACTGAAAGATGAAGTTGAAATTGTAATATATTTTGTATTCATAGTCTATTAAATAAAGAACGCTTAGTTTTTAGTCACTGCTAAAGGAAATTCCAAAAAGACTTTACTGCTAAAGGAAATTCCAAAGAGACTTTACTGCTAAAGGAAATTCCAAAAAGACTTTACTGCTAAAGGAAATTCCAAAAAGACTTTACTGCTAAAGGAAATTCCAAAAAGACTTTACTGCCCTCACAAAGTTCAGCATATTGCCACAATGAACATAGAAAAATTAAAACTAAAAAGATATCTATCATTCAACTCATAGTAGTATGTAAATTTCCTTTAATATGCTCTATATATGATTATACTACTACACATAGCACTATGAAGCATCAGTACTTATAAAATAGAGATTTACTCGTAATATGTACTTATCCGTTATCTGTACTCGAAGGTAGTTTTTTTTTTTTTAATATTTTTTTTATTGTAAATGAAATTGATGATTTTTTTATACATTATTATATTTATATTCAAGTTAATTTGTTGTTATAACTGAATATAATTTGTGATTTTTAAAATTTTTAGTGTGATTTAACTCTTTATCAAAATCACATAAAAAATTCATATTTTTTATCGATGTATCCATATCTTAATTTTTATAAAATATTCTAACCAATATCACTACCCAATATTGTATCTGTATCCATATCTTGACATAGAGTTGTCAATAAAACTCTAAAATCTAAGGTTTCTTTTAAAAAATCTCCTACTAAATCCTTAATATTAGGCTCGTTATTGAAATAAATTTTTTTAAGTCCCGACACATTATTTGTTGTGGGCTTAAGTGAGGGGCTTATAGACTCATATTTTGTTAATTGAGATTTTTTTTCTTAAAAAATTTTTTAAATTTATTTTTGTTGAAAAAATTTCTCAAATAATCTAAAACATTTGTTTTTCGGAAAATTTTGTGAGAAAAATCAAAAAATTCTTTTTCTCGAATAAAAAAAATTAAAAATCATTTTCTATCGGAAAATTTTTCGAAAAAATTTATATCTTGAAAAAAATCAAAAAAAAAATTGTTGAAATATTTTTAAAATAACATATCGAAATTTTTTTGAAAAAGTGAACCCATAGACCCTACTAAATCCACAAAATTTTAGTGACTTTTTAGTTTTGAGGGTTTTTTTTTGGTGTCTTTTTAAATATGAAAGTTTTTTGACCCTACCATATGTGGACTGTAGCCAATAATTAATAGCCTTGTGAAATTAATTGTTATTTATAGAAATAATGGTGTTACACGCACAAATTTGTGAGCTTTTAACGGCATGCCGGGTAAAACTTGAGTTTTCAACAAACTAGATCAAGCAATTAACATCTAAGCTCAAATATCTAGTGGGAAGCTTAAACCATTCACACACCTAAGCACAGACATAGAAACATAAAAGTGCAAGGGAACCTCTCCACACAAGATTTCAAGTTGGAATATAGTACCAAAAATAGAGAAGAAAATCATGAAAGCACATGATATTTGCACCACTCTTCGCGACAATCATAAAAAAGATAAGGTACTGTATTGTAACAAAATACTCCCTCTCTACCCCACGGTATAAGTAATTTTAACAAATTACAAAAAAAAATTAATAATTGTAGTTAAATTTTTTAAATTAATAAAATTAGGAGCTCAATTTATAATTAGTATGAGAAATCGAAATTATAAAAGAATGAAAATAGAGGCTTTAAAAAAAAGGATGTGTAAATAGTTAAGGATATATAATAGAGGTAAGCTAAAATCAAAAAATAAATTTGAGATTTATGTCCTCTAAATTGAATTTAAATATGAATTCATTTTTTACACTTTTTTGTTTCATTTATGGAGCTAAATTTCATAAGTTAACAAATTGTTGAGTGGATTCTCAAATGTGCTAAAATATATATCGCATGGATGCATTGCTAGAGAAACACACACAATGTAATATACCTTGAAGGTATTGATTCCTTTTTATCTTACAAAAAGTAAATAAATATTTTACTCTTTAAAATCGTAAACGTAAAGTTCAGTCTATTTAATCTCTCAAATTTTGTAAAATAATAATTTAGTCTCTTAAATTAAATAATATTAATCAATTTAGTAAACAAATGTACATAATCGACCTAAGGATAAAGCTTCCAAGTCAATTGCTTTAGACCTCCAAAAAATTTTTTTTTTCAATTAATAAAAAAGCATTTAGAATTATTTATTTATTTTATCCATAGATGAGATGGTGAAATTTATCCAATATAATAATATCAACATTTGTTAATTGAGTTATGACTTAAGTACCCAAAATTATTTTTTTCACTTAGTAAAAATGTCTCATTCTAATATTTTTTGAACTAAAACTAATAAAATATTATCTAAAATTAATATAGTCTCAATAAATACTAAATAAATTAACTATATATCAATTAAAAAAGAAGTGTCGTACAAAATCGATTATATTATTTTAATAAATATTTTATATTACGAAGTATAAAAAATTAGTAATCTTACTAAAATACGATTGAAGTATTTACAAAGCTTCATGTTAGAATCCATTTTATGTCTCCATATATATTGGATCGGCTCTGTAAGCGTATAATCTTCAAGATTGTGGTGCAAAATCTTATTAGAGTTTGCTCGGACCATGGGTTTGTGTTTGAGTCTCTGTTAACTCAAATTTTAAGAGAATAAATAATTGATGTATTAATAATATAATGAAGTAATAATCTTAATTAATAATAATAATTCTAGTGGGGGAGGAAAAGGAGAGCCAAGTTAAAGGTTGATATAGCTTTTAACTTTGTCACGCCCCTGCTTTTTTTCTTTATTTTTTATAGCATTTTGGTATAAAATATTGTAGAGCACTTATTTAGCTACTTCTCCAAATTCACAACATTTTATTGAAAAGACAAACCAACTATCATAAGTATTTTTCACTTCTTTCTTTGGTTACCATTTTTCTTCCATTCCAACTTTGGTCTTAACCTTAATAAAAATAAATTGGTCTTAACCAAAAAATTAATAAACTTTGGCCTTAACCAAGTTAATTTAATATTTTAGTAACAACACAGAGATGCGGCCTGTTTTTTTTTTTTTTTTAAGTTCACTATTTTATTTGCACAATGAATGCGAACCAATTTGTTAGTATTTGCCATCATTGAATATTCTTCAGATATAATAAAATATTTGAAATACTACCATATCTCTAATTATACAATCTTATGTCACCATTTCTACACTTCTTATGTAGGCATAGTATTGTAAAGCAACCTAACTAAACCTAATAAGTGTTACTATAATTGGAAATCATTTTGGGTGCATGCTAATGAAATTAAACTATATTTAGCACTTATTAAGAATTGATATAACAAATCAGTTAATTAATTTATTTGTCATCCTCATATTTGATTTTGTTACATTATTTGTAGGTATTATATGGTTTTATACTATTAACTTGAATGTTGTGAGTATATTTGGAAATTCATTGTTTTCGTTTTTACCATGTTAATTTGTATATGATGTATTTTATCGATTTTGTCAAAAAAAAAATCTAACAATAAATTATTGAAAATATAAGAGCTTCATTAAATATTGTTGCTAAGCTATGTGGATATGCTCACTGTTGATCACAAACTTTTGGCATATATAGAAACACAAAGTTGACATAATGAACCTTGATTTTTCCAAGTTTTTGCTAAGTATATTCTAATCTAAAATCTATATACAAACAAATCCTGTTTCAAGACCTGCATAAAAAGGATGGTACCTAATATTCTTCTTTTCCATATATTATTAAACTTTCAAAACATTATGGGTTCAATGTAGTTCTGAAATCACATAAGCTCGTCTTGATTGCCACGGTTAAACGATGTTTGCATCAATAACATTGCTGTGCTTATTTGAAGAATCAATTCCAGTGATGTTTGGTTGTTGCAGAAGATGAATAAGGGACCAAAACACATCTATCCTTGTCACATGTCTATTAGCCTGTTACAAAATATGTAAATCATTATTTTTAGCTAAAGTAGAAAAATGACTGAAAATTTTCAATACTATATATGGCCCTATTTATTTTTTGTATTTTTAATATTTCAATCAAATATTCGATTTACCTCGACAATAAAGCGCGCCCATAATTTACTTTTCTTTATTTCCATCTTTGCTTTCAAGATATTCAGCCCAAAACCTTTAATTATGTCAACTATCTCAAGGAAGAAACCTTGATCCTCACAAAGCATCTGCAACAACAGAACAATGCCAATTAATTCAATCACATGGCATAGATTAAGAAAAAATAAAATCAAACCATACATTATTATTTGAAATCTTACCTCTATAAGCATTTGGCCAGGTGGATTCATGTCCTCAACAATAATAGGACATACCATTGTTTGGTTTCCTACTTCAAACGCCCATGTAGCACCGCGGTTTTCACTATCTTTTGGAACCACTCCATTTGCTTGTTCAATAAGCTAAACATACAAAAAATAGTCCAAAGTTATATATGATCATGACTAATGAAGATTAAGCATGTTTAATTAAAAAAAACGTTCAAAAATAGTTTGATTAATTAATTAATTACCTTTGGCTCATTAGGCTCATGTATCATGTCTGCATATTTGATGACACTGCGTAAGAAAAGCATGTATCGGATGGTGCGGTCTAACAAGGAATCAATGCTACACTGTCAAAAAATCAGGTAAACATTTGTTAGCATGTTATATCAAAACAATTTGCAGCTAGTAAAATGAAAATTGTAGCTCATATCATGAATGGTTTCATGGAACTATCAGACTGTAACCATGTTATTGGTGCGAAGTATCCACTAACTTTACAAATACATACATATATGAGAAGATTTAGTCCTAGCATAGATTAGATGAGGTTTCATTTACCTTTCCACCATGAGGGATGATTCCTCTCAACTCTTTAATACAGTCTTGAATTTGCTGTCGATCTTTCGGCCGCGGCCGAGTACTCTCTCCAGGCTTAGCCTTCTTCTTGGTAGGCTTTGTAGGCTCTTCTTGTTTCTTAGGGGGTAATGAAACACCCCTCTTAATATTAATGCTATTTCTATCATTAATCAACATGCCTACTTGTAATTTTGGGAATGTATCTTTCTTAGTTAAAACACTATTAGATTTTTCCATGTCAGAAACAGATTGCATCAAATTTGGTCCAGCCTCAGCCCCAACAAGGCTTGCAAAATTTACTTGAGTTCTATTCATGGATGAAAATTCTACCACCTGTCTCTTATTAGATGATAGTAACTCATTCTCAAAATTTGAACTATTAAAAGGATTGTTGTAATTTGCTTCACCCTTTAAAAGCTCTTCAATTCCTCCCAACTCTGAGAATAGCCTCTTCCGAGTATCAGTCAGCGTAGCAGTATAGTTCAACTCCGATATGCATTCGGAAAAGCCGGTATCGGTAGCAGTACTCACCATTGGTTTAAGTAAATTCCCCCACCATTCACTAACTTGGTCACATCCCAAATCAAATTCCAAGTTATCCAAGAAATCATTTTCAGAACTGTGTATTAGTACAGATGTTTCTTTCATTTCTGAGTTAACTGTTGTAGTGATAGTGTTATGCTCAGCTACAGTTGGATTAAATTCTATTGATTCAGGAAGGTTATTATCTAATTGAATCGTTTTTGTGCAGATACTATCATCTGTAGAAGGAGCAAACCACTGACAAAGATCATCCAATGAGCTGAGCTTCAAAAATTCTTCTGACATATCGACCGGCTCAATCGAACTTGATGGTAAAACAACATCTGTGACAACAACAGATTCAGAAGAATGATTGTCTTGAAATGATGACCCTTTGTCCAATGAGGCCAATGCTGAATCATGAACTATGCTGCTATCAAATGAAGTGCAAACATCTACAACTTCTTGTGCCATTATTTCAGATACAAATTGTTGGCCTAATGAATCAAAAGAAGAATTTTCACCACACCATTCACCAAAAAGGGAGGTTTTGGAAATCAAGTTGTCGTTCATAGAAGAGTCAGGATCCAAATAAGCTTCTATGGTACCCTTCAATTGGTCACTAAGAGATGAGGTTTTTTCACAAGTCTTGTGTTGGGAAGAGAAGGGATCATTAGGACTTGTAGAAGAATAAACTTCTCTTAGCTCATCATAGTTTTCATCAAGAGTATATTTGAGAGTCCAATCACATGAATTTTCAGAGGAAATGGAAGCCAACAGTCCATTGAGATCATAATTTGCAAAATCCATTGGTAAGAGTTCATTTCCTGATACTTCAATCATGTCCATATCATCAATCTCCTTGAGCAAACTTTGTGTTTGATCCAAAAAATTCACCGTCTCCAAAATCTGCAGCAGTGAAAGTACTATGATCCATTAGTACATTACAATAGAGAATAGTGTTTTAAAATTTTGTGTACCACCAACACTTCAGATCGAAAGTATGTATGGTATCGTTTCTGGTGTTTGTGTTTCAGAAATTTTAACAATTGAATAACCAAAGTGAAGCATGAATGTTAACTAGTATCCAAGATAAAGAAATAGCTAATGTCAAGTTGTAGTATCTCAGATAGAAACTCATATTTATGAATATATGCTATTCCCGATTCTCTATATTATGCTACAATACTTTTCCAAATTAGTGTATATTTCGGATGATGGTGAGTTTGGCGAAAATAAGGTGACACTTTGATTTTGTTGAAACTCCAAAGTATAGATTTTGTCAAAATCATGGTAGCATGACATGATTTTTTCAAACTCGCCGCAAATTCAATGCATATACTTTCAATCTCTTCAGATAAAGGACTAAAATTTACACAAGAATTAGACCTTATTGTGAATCAGGTCAAGCTTCAACATTATCAAGAAATTCATTATCAAGAATTAGACCTGACTTCTGAAACAGTAATCAGTTCCTAACTTTTACAGAAATTCATTTGCATGATGTCATAAAATCAAGTAATTTAACGGTACTAACCTTATTTGTGGATCCAAATTGTACCACTCCCCATGATTTGACAGGTATGACCACAATTGTCTACAAATCAGAATTGATTATCAATATAAATTGCAAACGGCTTTGAACAAGAAATATAATCAGATAATCATACTTAATATGGTATCAGGACACTTATTAAGTTATAATTACAATTGATTTGGTGACTTTAAACAAAATAGGTATATTGAGCAAAGGAAGAAATATTGAAAGGGAAGTGATATGGAAAAGGAAATGTATATGAAACTTGTGAGTTCATCAAATGTATTTCCTTTGTTGATGAATTTTAGTACCTTTATTCCAGAGGAGAATTGTTGATACAATCCAGAATCGTCCTGCAGAAAGAAAGGAAATTCTCAAGTAATAAGTGAACTAAAAACATGAGAAATTGGAATATGAAATTAGTGATACCACAGTATGTTTGAATTTACGGTGAGTTTAACAGAATCACCATGTATCACAATAATTTTGACACTTTAGAACTTCTACAAAATTAGGATGCCACCGTAATTTTACTAAATTCACTGTAAATCTAAACATGCACTCATCGGTTGAAATTGAAAAGTATACCTCACAGCTGACGGAGTGCAACCAATTGTGTTTGTCGGAGAAAGCAGCTTCACCAACAATTCTAGATAGAATACCAGAATTTTATTAGCACTTTTTGCTTTTTATTTTTTTGCATTAATGAGTAAAAGTGCATTAAGGGGGTGGAAACTGCATTAGGAAAAAAATCTAACTTTATCTAATTGATTTTTGGTCTAAAGTTATGAAGTTTCTATAAACATGAAACTAACAATAAATTAGTGTGAAGCATACATACCCTTCACCCAGCAAGTGCACTTGAGGAAGCAATTTTGCAATCTCTTCTCCTAATTGCTCTTCATAATATGATTCTTCCACAGTCAACAACCTATAGGAAAATTAATTTCAAACATGCAACAAAGATCAAATGATTATAAAATGTGGAAAAAAACATGTATTTAATTATAGAAGAGAATTAAACAAGAAGCTTACATAGGATTTGTCTTATGAAAGCGCCAGAAAATTGCATAAGACCAACCATCACCACAAGCACAAAGAGTTTTGAGCTTATTCCTTAAACTAAGAGGCATTGTCATTGCCATTGCAATTTTCCACTTACTAACTATATGGTTATTTATTTATTTATATATCTATACATGAAGAAATGATTATGAATTAGTTAGGTGAATATTTTGGACTTAACAAGCAAAGAAATGTGAAGTGTCAAAGGAATAAAAAGGGAAAGACTAAACACTGAACAAGAATGTTGTCAGGGTTGTCTGTTTTGTTTTCACTTGCAATCAAATCTAAATGCACATAGATACAAACATATTTATTTAATAAATACTAGTACTAATCATATAGTACTGTGTATAGGTCTTTGTTTAGGGACAAAACTAAAATTCACTACAGTACTATTCCTTTATCTACCTTACAATTTCCAACACAGCTTACGGCATCAAATGGGTCCCACTCACCACTTTTGTTCTTTATTATGTCATCTGCCTATCATTGTTCATGATTTCAAATATTCTCATTCATTGCTAACAAAATAAAAAGATTTGTTTTCTTCTTCAATATTTTTTTTTTTATAATATATCAATATTAATTGGGTTATTAAAATCGTATATCAATATCAATATATACTTGCAAGTATAAGGCCGTGTTTGGTTTTACTCAAATTATTTTCTTGGACCAAATATTAGAATTTTAAAGCTCTTGTTTGTTGTATCTTGATATGTATTATTGAGAAAATCTTTAATAATTTAACTGTTTATTAATAGTTATATTTCTCCCATTATAAGTTGATTTTATGATAATAAATTAGATTTAATATAAAAAATGAGAATATATCAATATTTGTTATTTAGTTACCGAATATTTTATTAAATTTCAACATTATGTAT
>JBBPBP010000001.1:3832276-3844752 GCA_037974735.1 Cicer chorassanicum | reverse complement strand
GGATAGATTTTGTACGGTCGATTGTGTATCTGTCAATCAGTATAATAAAATGGAATTGGCTGTAAAAAATAATAAAATAAAATGGAATTGATTATTTTGTAGTTTTAATTTACCACCATTTTCTTATCAGAAGATTGTTGCGTTTTTTTATATTACCAAAAGAAAAATATTTGTAGTTATGCGATGGTAACTCTTGTTAGAGTTATTTAATAATTGTTTTACATGTTAAATTGGAATAAAATATTGTGACATGCATCTAAATGGTGAAATTTTTTAAGTTTAAATAGATTTTTAGTTTCTATAGAATTTTAAAATTTTATTATTAATTATCATAAATTTTTTTTCGACTTTTAATCCCTACAATATTTCTTGACAATAGTTGTAATCCTTATAATTTTAAAAAAAAATCGAGGCTTTAGTCAAAATACTGCCAAATTTTGCGGATACACCTCATGTGTGTTATGTGGAAGTCTCTTAAAAAAAAGGCTCAAAATTTAATTTATAGGGACAAGATTTCTATTATTCTGGTTTCTTGAGTTTTTTACTTTAAAAAATTTATATTTAACTCATCATCTATTAAAACATTATAATATATGTGACAAGTTTGAAGAATATACATGAGTTGATCACTTAACAACAAACATTAAAAGTGCTAATACAAAAAATTGTGGAAACTAAAAATTGAAGAAATTTTTTGTAAAAATCTATTATAAATTTTAAAATTTTATAGGAACTAAAAATACATTCAATCCATTTTTTTTAATATGACAAATGTTATAAGTAATTATACCATCCATTATTTATTAATTGGCAATATTTTAAGGGAAAAAATATCATTCCTATTTATATGTTGTTTTCAAATATTAAGGTTATATTAACTTCTTTTTTTGTCAATATACCTTTACTTTATAAATTATTTTATGCTTGCATTATTAAATAGAGGTAGTAAATGAATAAGTGGACAACTCAAAGCTAAGGGCAAATTTGAAATTTCATTATCAATCAATGTTGTTTAATTATTCGTGTAAAATATTCTTAAAATATATTTTCTCCGTCTTAAAATATAAATAAAAATTAGATAAAAAATAAATATATTTAATTTAAAATTTAACTTAAAATTTAATTTAAATATATCAATTATCTTTTATTTTATTTTTACTTATATTTCATTTCACTATATTCCTTCGTATATCATCAATTCAAACATATCAATTCGTATGTTTTTTTTTAACCACTAAATTATCTTTTTTAAAGTTAAAAGTTTATTAAAAAGAAAATAATTTGAGGACATAAAAATTACCTTATCACTTATTTAAATGATGAAATATAACTGGAAGTCTACTTACAAAATTATACAGAATTAAAATGTTTGTGCATATAAATAATTTTGATTGATATAATCTAATAAAATGAGTAGAACTTTTACAATCCATAGATTGGTACTCAACCGCTATGATGAAGCGTGTGGTGGCTAAGGGGACAAAATTATAAACCTTTGCTCACTATTAAAAAAGGCTTTCTTTTGTGATGGGAAGAATAATAATCATAAATAGGTGAGGGAACTTGGTGTCTTTGCAATGTTCAGTTGTGGTTTTTTGTTGTCAACATAATCTTTTCCACCACACAAATAGGAATGGTAAAATAGATGGGTCAGTTGAATTGATAGTATGTTTTAACTTATCTTTTGGTAAAATAGATTGAGATATTCAATATGTCTTATCTTGTCTCGCATAACTCAATAAAAAAAAATAGAGTTAGAGTGAGCAAATGAGGTTCATCTTTTATTTTTATTCAATTAGTGACATGTTCAGCTTATTCTTCTAATTCAATCTACTCTTTTTTATTTTAAACGAATTAACTCAAGTGTGACAAAGCACAAGAATTAGCTCATTTTACCCATTTTACCATCCACACAAACATCTCACAAAGTCTATATAAAAAGTATTATCTTCGTTATATAATAATTGATTTATGAAACATGCTAACAAGTGATATTGTTAAAGAAAATAAAAACTAACTTTTGAATAAAAAAACTTACACTTTTTATAATTTTAAAGTTTGAATTACACAAATTTTAATATATTGTTTCTATATTTAAACACTTAACAAGTGGTCCAAGGACACTTGTTATATTTTCTTTAATTTATATCTAAAAATAATGTATCCCAAAATAAATGAGTCTTTTAATTTTTAATATATATTTTTTCAATTATTTCTTTTAATTAATAATAATTGCATCACTTTTAATGTATTATATTTTACTATTATTTATGACATTGACAATATATTAATATTTAATAAAAATAATTTAATAAATATTATATTTTCTTTTTTATTCATATATTTTTCTTATTATAGAACAGAGAGGGTAAAATAAAAATGCACTAAATAAATAATAAAAAGAAAATAGAATAAAATGGATCTGCCTGAATTCTAACTTATTAACTAAGAAGAGTCGATGAAAAGCTGCACATTGTTGAGCTCAACGGCCCAATGATTTTCAATCAATGCGAATGAACATAAAAGCATTGAAGCAACATAAAATATAAAATAAATGAGAAATTGCGTAGGCCTCCCTATTTAAATGACACATATACTTCTTCTAATTTTAAAAACTACTCACCTGCTTTGTATTTATTAGATTTAATTATGGTTTGATCTCTTTATTTTTATTAATATATAAAATTAATCTCTTATTTTAATATTCAACAGTTTTAATTTATTTTTATGATTTTTTAATTATTAAATGATGATTTACCATTTATTAAATGATGTGGTTTTTGAATAGATTATGTTGAATGATTAATACCTAAGAAATTGCAATAATATCCTCTAAAAATATCACTTTTAAATTATGAGATTATTCATTTTTATAATTTAATTAATAATATATAAATAATTAATGCATTTAAATTGTTCTACATCACAAAATCATATTTCACATTATTTTAATTATATCACGTCACCATTTTTTTGTTAAAAAATCTAATAGAGGGTTCAAAAATATCGAATTTTAAATAATGGGGACCAATTTCGTGAATGAATAAAAATAAAAGGATTAAAACTGCAATTAAATATACTTATTAAAAAACTGCATCAAATTTTTTTTTTTGTCACAATTACATCTATTTTAGTTATTTGCTATATAACACGATTATAATTTTTGTTTTTATTTTTAAATGTACAACCATAAAGTTAATATTTTTAATTTTAAAAGATGTAATTATGTTTTTATTTACACAACTAAAGTATGTATTTTGATGTCTTTTTGATAAATAACAAATACAGTAATAAGTGTAACAGAAAAATATGTTATGCGCGATTTTTTTAGTGAGTATATGGAAGTAAGTGTATTTTGAAAACTAGAAGAGATTAATTGTTATTTAAGGAGATCACATAAGAGATAAATATAATTTCCCTTAAAATAAAATAGTTCTAATGCATGATACATACTCCCTCTAATTTTAAATATAAGATAAAGTTGATCAACAAAAACCAAACCCTAAAACTTCAATCTTATTTTTTTTAGTCACAAATGGCTTGAAATCAAGGGTCGGAAAAAACTGAACCCTATGTAATTGAAGACAATCCACTCTCCATAGGATGAATTGAAGGAGCATTGTGTAGTTCTGGTCGGTCCATTCAATTGATTGATCGATCACATGTAAAATTCAACTATAGCTTTGCTATATAATTTTGAGCTTTTATCTATATGTGGAAAAACATCTTTTGGCTTTTTTTAGGAGGAAAATGTTTTGCACTCTCTTTTTTATTTACTTCAGAGTAAAGTTCATTAAATAGTTAAATCAGCTAAAATTAAAGAAACAATACAAATAGGTAATCTTCAATCTAAATTGAGTTTATGGAATCAACAACAAAACAAGTTAAATGGTTGATAGAAATATTAGCAATCCATTTAACATGTTTTACAGAAAAATAAATGAAAGAATTATTAATTATTTTACATCCACAATAACCAAGCCAAAATAAGTTAAGTCTTTGAATTTTGCATCCATGCATCTAATCACATTTAGATAATTTTCTTCAAAATCCAAATATTTATCCTATTTGAATTATTAGATATAATGTTGCTTATTAATTGGAGTAAAATTTAAATGTTAGTTAGAGTTAATTTTGAGGTGATTAGCTAGTTAAGGTCACTAGTCACCAACTCTAACTAACTTTTAGATTTAACATCAACTAATAATAATAACATTTATATCTAATATAAATTTTTGTAATAGTATTTTATTAAAGTGGTATCCCAGAAAACCTTTCTTCTTTTTTCTAGTTTGTTTTTTATTTTATTATTTTTTCAAACTATCAATAACAAAATTATTTATAGAGTAAACCACCAATTCGTTTTCTGAAACTGTAAACGTCTTTCAAAATACTCTTTTAAATTTATACTATATCTAAAAAAGTTTATCTATTTTGTTTGATGTCACTTAAAATACTTTATTTATCAATGAGTCTCGTTGAGTGACACATAAACGTAGATGTCACATCTTAAGGAGCGTTTTGACAAAAAATAGGCATCGTAAAGAGGCCAACAACTATTTCGTCTTCTTCTTTATTTATTTCTTTTTCAAATTCATAAATTTCTAAATTCTGAAAATCAAAAAAATCCACAAATGCATAAATTCCACTACCCAAATCACTTATTCCCTTAAATTTCTAATCCTTAATCCATTATTATAGGAAATTGACAACGATGATAAGCAATTCAAAAAGGGTAAAGCAAGTAACATAAGAAGAAGTTTTTCAAGAAACTTTGGTGTCAATGGCGATCAAAACATTAACTATTATCTCAATACAAGTGTAGAAGAAGAGTCGTAATTAAAACTACAAACATTGGAACAAATTCAGGAAAACCTTTCTTTGTCTGTCTTTTTATAAAGTCAATTATTTGACACTTTTTTGCATTTTTCTTTCTGCCCTAATGTTTCTTCTTCTTGCACTTTTCTTTCTTTTTTTATGTTTCTTTATTTAATGTTTTGTCTCTGGTTATGCACAAGACAAATTTTCTTTGTTGTGGGTTTTTTATGTGTTGATAGGCCGAAGAATTAGGTTTACTTAATAACAATGAAACTCTTGTAGGTAATGTGGTGTGGAAGGAAGATGATGGTTAAAAGACAAAGTTGACGAAGTGCTCCATGATCTTAATTACTTAAGACAAAATGTTCCATAATTTTAATTATTTAAACAAAAAATTTATGATGTGATATTCACGATTATGCGACATTGTGTTACTTAACATGATACATACTTCTAACGGACTTCATTAATAGAGAGTAATTTGTTTGACGACAAACTAAATAAGAGATTTTTTTATGTAGCATAAATTTAAAGAGACAGTTGAGAGATATTTATAATTTTATATAACGAATTGATGAGTTAAATAAACTACTAATAAAATCTCATTGAAACATTATAAAAAAAAAAAAGTTAAGATAACATGTTAAAGATAATAAAAGTAAAAGTATTTTATTGAAAATAAAATATTAATCAAACTTATAAAAAGCAAAAAATATAAATTTTACAATAAAATTTTTACATTTGAATTATTAACATATAGTCTTAAGACGTATATTATAATTTCTCTGAAAGAAAATCCCAATCTAACGAGGAAAAAGCAAAGGGAATCTCACACTTTTACTGAGGTAGGAGATAAAGCTGAGAGTTACAGTTACAGGCCCACAAAACCACAAACAGCTGCTTCACGACATAAAACACAGGCTTTAGTGACTTATGTATCCATAATGTTGTCCATGAAAGTGAGACACAAATGTTCGCCACCACTTTTCCCATGCTGCGCGCACCGCAACTTCAAAGTTGTGTTGTGTTTGGTTCAGAGATAAAAACACCACATTGAGTAAAAACTTTATAAACTTTATTTTGATTAAAAACAAATTAAAATAAAATAATTTATAATTAAATAAATTCATATAAAAGAGAATTGAATGATAAATTTAAGACTGAAAATTAATTTTAAAATCAGAACTTCCAAATTTAAGTCGGAATTAATTTTACTTGAAAATAATTAAATATGTCAAAAAATGAACTTTAAAAATTAATTTTGCTAACCATACATTTTGAACAAAAAAAACAAGTGGAACCATACTTACAATTAGGAATACTTTTTTGTATAAATCAAATACAAAATTCCTCCCCCCAAAAAAATTTAGACTTTATTAACCAAAGTTGAATTAAACATGAATTTTTAATCACCAAAATTTTAAAAACTCATTTTAATCGCCAAAAATTATATTTATTCAAGTTTAGTTCTACATAGGTAGATTTGGTCGGTGAGCTAAGGAACATCGAAGGAGTTGCAAGATGGAGGTCTTGTGTTCAAACTCAGAAAAACTAATTTCTTAACGTTTGTCTATAAAAAAAAATTAACCACTTGTTAAAAAAATGTAAGGAGGATATTTATAATGTCATAAATATGACTGCAAAAAATCATTTAAATATTTGAATGATACATATGAATTAATTTAAAAATAAGATCAAAAATTAAAAACGAAAAAATATTTTGAGACTAAAAAGTGAGGAGTATTTTTTTGATCCGTAAATGAGATGATAAATACTGCCATAAATTACGAATACAACTACGGGATTTTGCGTTTTAACACATAACATGATGCCCAACTTATAAATATGAGTTAGAATTTAAAGATAAAATGAAGAATATTTTATAAGAGTTAAAAACAATTTTTTTTTATATAGATTAAAAAAGTCTTATAACAAAGACAACTTAGCACCAACAGTACAGGTGAAAAAACAAGAGTACAGTAACTTACTAATAACTGGATGGGCAAAACTAAATCAAATTAAAGGCAGTCAAAACACAAGAACAATAATCATAAATGCTTCTCCAATGTGTCTCCTTACATATATAAATTGATTATGATTTTTGTTATCATTATGCTAGTATTTTGTGAATTAATTGAGGACTAACTTTTTTACAAAGTTTTGTCAAAAACCTTTTTTACTAAGTCAACTCAATAATTTTTTATGATTTGACAAGTCACTTTATTTTTGTAGTATTTTTATTAGTCAATCGATATTTTAAATAACTACTCACATTCTGCTTTTAACAAAAGAGGGCCAAAGAACAAGAAGAAAAATAGAAGGAAGACAATTATGAAATTAAACAAACAGTTTTAAGCATTCAAATATTGAATAAGTCATCAAAGCTTTAACTTTAAAGTTTAGAAGAAGGATACTTGTATATGAAAGAATTCAAAGTAATTCTCAAGTTAACTAGTCAATCAATGATTTTGTTTGCTTTGCGTTTGATATGTTTCACTTAAACTTGTCAATTTAAGATCTACGTTGAACTACATTGGAAACTTCACATTTAAAAGAAAATTTGATTAGTAAACAAGCTAACAAAGAATTTTTTAATCAATTTCCACAATAAGATGGGAAATACCCTCTATAAGCAATGTTCATATATACCAATATACATACTCCACATTTTTTTCAGAAGAGCATCACATACCCCAATTTTGCACATATAACCTTTGATCCATCTACCATTTGTGTTACAAATAAGTTGTCCATATCTTGCAAGGTTATTGTAACCTTTGCACGCTCCATAATTGTTAAGCTTACTCCATCCCGCTTGAGGCGAATCCCCACTAATGTAAACAGTGTCCAACCACTGAGGACTATCATGAATAAGGTCAATTGACGTTAATATCTCTAGTGGTGTTGTTGATAATGTTGTCAAACACCCAATCCTTGTGATCAGGAGAGAGAAAATTAGTAATATAATTAGAAGATTGCACCAACAATATAAGCGATGATCATATGTAATTATCACTAGTAGAATTTTACTTTTTTAAATCGGTTAAAATATACATTTTAAGTCGGTTTTGTGTCCGAGTTAATAGCAAACGACTTAAAAAAACATGTTGTTTTTTAACTCGTTTCATGACCCGACCTAACAGAGTTTCTTCCTATTAAGTCGATTCAGTTTAACCGACTTAAACTCAGTTCAATAAAAAATTTGGGGCATGTAATTTTTTTTCTTCCCTATAATATACAGTTATCCCTCAAATAAATATTATTATCTAAAAATTAACTTATGACTATATATATATACACTAATCATTCTAGCAATTTATTTATATATATACTAATCATTCTAGTAATTTAACATGTCAAAATTATTGTCATATATCAACAATTATAACAGTAGAAAATTAAAAAAAAATTATACACAATAATATCTCTATACAATTATATATTCAATAAACAAGAATTTGAACTAAACCTGAAAGAGTGGCAATAAAACAGGATGTATTCAATAAACAAGAACTTGAACCAAACCTGAAATGGTGACAATAAAACAACAATTATATATTCAACAAACAAGAATTTGAACTAAACATAAAAGGGTGACAATAAAACAGGATGTATTCAATAAACAAGAACTTGAACTAACTTGAAAGGTGAAAATAAAACAGGGCGATGATTGTGAAGTCAATGTGAATTCGACTTAAAGCCGGAAATGCAAGTGTTGCAAGTATTCAGATTAGAGTTAGAGAATAAGAAAGGTTGAATTTTTTATATTTTTTAAATTTAACTCGGTTATCAATATAACCGTGTTAAACTCATTCTAAATATTTACAAAATTGCCACCGCCTCATTTTATGAAGTCGTTTAACCAAGTAACCGAGTTAAACATAGAAGAAGAGAGATATATTAATTTTTTATTTTTATTTTTACCGCTTTCTTTAAATCGGTTGATAATACAGCCGTATTAAACGCGTTTCATCTATTTACAAAATTGACACCGCCTTATTTTGTTAACTCGTTTACGTAGAGAATCGACTTAAACTTATCTCCGCCTCACTTATTAAGTTTGGTGACACGTAACCGACTTAACTCACCGTATTAAAAACTCAATTTTCTACTAGTGTATTAATTTTATATGTGTTCTCAATCATCAATACAATCGGAAATATGTTCAACAACTTGATTTAATTTTGATGCGACCAAAATATGTCTCTCAAAACATCTTAGTCTTCACGTCTTCTATTGTAACACACATATTTTTCAATTTTTATCAACCTATATAAATGTCGCACTTGCATTTCTATTTCATCACATCTCAAAGATAACCGATACGCACTTCATTGGTTATAAAATTTGGTGATGTTAGTTAAATTATCCCTTCTTCAAACTTGCAACGAGAGTAAGTGTGGCTCGGTGCAATGTGGTACTTTGTAATGTTGTGAACGTCTTTTTGTTCTTCTTTATTTAAATGTCCCACAAATGAATAACCTTCAATGTATCAACTTACGTGAGATTGTGAAATTCACAAATTACTCTAAGTATTCATCATAGACTCTCCTTCAATGATCTTGTCATGAGTATGAATGAAGAACCTTAAACTTTTCATCCTGATCACAACTCAATATTAATTTTGACTTTATTCTTCTTAATTTGTCGATCTCTTTATATCTAATTTCGAAATGATAGAAATCATTAAGTACCATATTTCAACCTCTCTAGCCCAAAAAATACATCTTGTGCATCGAATATTTCATCAATTGTGAATGTATTAGTCAAATTGATGCATTAGTTTGCTTTCTCCATTCCTGTTTCATTTAAAATAAAGTTAGTTTACAAAAAAAATATGTAGCAGAAATCTCATATTTTAAATTTTTCAAATTCCATAAATTACAATATAAATTTTTTGAAATCTATTATGTGTACCAAAATTTTAATTTGTAATTTTCCGTTATATAAATGAGTACCGGAAAATTTAAAAATGGAAATTTCTTAAATTCCAAAAATTTTAATTTATGACTTTTCCAGAACTTGTTTTATATTTTGAAAATTATTTTATGTTTTGAAAATTTTGTACGGGTGAGAATTTTGGCCTAAATTGAAGGAAAATTTTTGATTTTTTTTTAAATGTAGGGGGCAAATTTGAGTTTATATAAGATTGTGGTGTTAGAAGTAAATTTTTCCTGAATTTTTTATACATTTAAGACACTTTGTTATTTGAAAGTAAAGGAGCTAATTTGGGCCAATATGGTTCAATAGAGGCGGCCCTTAATAGAAAACAATATAATCGAGCAAGATTTGGTCTAATCTAATTAATCACCACTAAATGTTTTTTTTATATATAAATGAGATGGTAATAAATACTACCATAAATTTACATATAACTGCGAAATGTTGAATATGAGTTTGAAATATAATAATCTAATAATATCATTTTTGCCAATTGAGTTAGTACTTAAAATATCACTATCAAATGTTTTATAAAGGGTGAATTTACCGATTTTGCCCATGAGCCATATGCAATGGTCAAACTTGAACAAAACTTTTTTGGTATTAAATTTTTAAAATTTAAATTGATAAATTAATTTTAGTTTCAAATTTATAATGTAAGCACACAAAAAATGTACAAATGCAACAACACATGGATAGACAATAAGACTAAGAAGTTGTACAAGTTTGAATAAGATGGAATTTCCTGTGTAACATATCAATTAAAAATATAGTCTTTCATGTATAAGATAAATATGTATTTCATTAAAAGTGTGTCTTTTAAATGTCTTATGAATAACATTTTGAAGAAAATTATACTTCATCCATCCCATAATAATTATCGCATTTGCAAGAAAAAAAATTGATCCATAATAATTTTCACTTATGATTTTCAATGCAACTTTCATTTCTTTTTACCAATTTTACCATTTAATTAATATTATATACATAACCCTCAAGGGTTTACAAGGATAATTTGGTAAAATGCAATTATAATTTTAGGACGGAAAAAATAACATACTAATTATAATTTTATGTGTGAAATAGTTAAATGCAACAATAATTTTAGAACGGAAGAAATAACACACTAATTATAAATTTTTTTATATAAATCAAGCATGAGTTTATCGCTAATCAATTAGTTACAAAATTATCCATTAAGTGTGATTGTATGAAATATAGTTTAAATATTACTAGTGGCGATGGAGCTTTAGCAAAAGTTATTATAATTGCTTTTTGTGAAGAATTTTGGTGATGATTTGTGTGGGTATTATAGGGTAGAGAGAGTGACGTAAGAAGAGGGGTAAGTTAATTTGGTCTGGAAGGATGTACCATTCATTATATTTGATAGAGCTCTTTAATCTAACGATGAATAAATATTTTTTTTGGACAAAATACAACACTTATTTGAGTTCTAACGGCCCAGCATGGTGTTTACATGGGACGGGTGGTGTTGGTTACCTCAAAAAAAAAATTGTAGTGAATAAGGATATTTTTATATTTAGCTACTATAATAATATATTTTTAACTATTTTAAATAAATTTATTTGTGAAAAAATAGTAAAACTCAAAAAATTATCATTTAATTGATAAATATATTTATCTTATTTTATCATTTGTAATCTCTAAAACAATTATAGAGCATAGAGAAAGTTTTTTAAGGATGATAATTGACAAGACAAGACTCACAAACTAATTAGATGATAAATTTTTTAAAAATATCTTTTATTTGTGCTTTTAAAAATTTAAATTATTTTTTTATACAAGATTCTTATTTTTGTTTCTGTAATAAGTATCAAAATATTTAATAAATAAAATTATTTTTAAATAATTATATCACGCTTCTTTTTATCCTACGGATCAAACGTTCTTAAATTCAAAGTTTTCTACGTAACTGATTTGGATTTTAGTGTTTAGCTCGTTAGTAAAAAAATATATATATATATATGAGCACACATACCAAGCGGAATGTTTATGGACCCACAGAAGCAAGGAAGAAAAAGAAAATAAATGGTGATGTGGCTGATGCTTGTGAATCCGGATAGACACAGAAACGAAGTTGGACGGATGTAAATAATGATAATTGGTTATCGCGTCAACGGTGGAGTTTGGATCGTTTCTCACAAAGAAAAGAAAATAAAGCTTTGTTTTGATTCTATTTTACAAAACAGTGTTCTAGTTTTTTAAAATTAGAAAAAAGCTTAAATTGTTTGCTTTGCTTTGCTTTGTAAGCTATTGTTTTAAAAACCGTTTTGTTTTTCTCTTTTTAAAAACAAGAAAACAGAAATACCTGTTAGATGCTTTTCTTTTTCCATTTGTGCTGTAAATAAAAAAGACACGGAAAACTCACCACTTTCAGTTTCATAAATAAATAAACAAATTATATTAAAATTTTAAACGGTGGAGTCATGCAGTAACATATTAGATTAGCCATAACATATATTTTAGTTTTAATTCTTATATACATATTAATTATTAATTAATTAATTTTTGTAATTGATTGGGAAATTAAAGTAAGATGTTTCATTTGTTAAATTTAAAAAGGTAGTTTTATACCGTCACCGCGTATGAGTTCAATAATTATATATTCACGGCGTACAATAGTTTTATATTGTTATTTAATAAAAATTCATCCTCTTATCATATAGATCTATTTATATTAAAAAAAAAAATAACTG
>JBBPBP010000001.1:3795177-3811072 GCA_037974735.1 Cicer chorassanicum | reverse complement strand
TAAATTTGTGATAAAAAACTTTTAGTAATATTCTAAATATATTTAAAAAATATTATTAAAAAATTTAGAAGTTGACTGAAGTTTTGTTTCATAATTATTATAATCTTTATATAATAATTTTATAAAGATTAAAAAATGCAATGTTTTTTACTATCACTAAAAACATTATTTTAAAATTTTATAAAAAATAAAGATTTATTTAACCTTTTATATTATTATAATAATAATATCTCAAAGACCAAAAAGAGATAATACCATTTCTTAGCATCTAGCTGTACTTATGCAGTACAACCTTGAAGACAGTGTCATACATTAATATAAATATATAAGATGTCTTATGTATGAAAATATAGATAAACAACAACAGCCAATATCTAATTAGAATATAATTAAAATATAAAATCATCTTGAATGAGGTTCTTAGGAAGCTATTAGCTACTTCTATATTGGAGATAAAAAGAAAATAGTGGTTATTAAGAGAAGAGTGCTTTACAAGCACAATTTTTTATTGATTCCACTTAATAAATATTAATAAAATAAATGACTGTTGAGTATAAAGATTTATTTAATAAATTGTTTTATGAAATATTAATATTAAAAAATTATAGATGAATAAAGTTTAATTGTGGGACCCATTGATACACCAAATAAAAATACCACTCGATAATAATAATAATTAGAATATTTAATAAAGAAATAATAGTTAGAATACAATAAAATTTTGTTGTTAAATAAGACTCTCTGTCTCTGTCTCTGTTCTTCTGTTTTGAAGGAAATTGGTTAGAATCACATTCTTTTCATTTTTACTCTTTCACTTCTTCGATCTTCACCTTCAAAGCCACTTTGTTAAATGGTTACCTCTCAAGTTCTCTTCTTTTTTTTAGGGTTCCTTTGATTCTCAATTTGGATTCAAGTTTGGTAACTCTGCTTTGCTCAATTACTGTTGCCACTCTATCTATTCAGGGTAAGACCCATTAGCAACTTAATCTTAATTGGATTATTGAGCTAAGTTGTATGATAAATTCAGTAGTGAAAATTGATTTTATTCATCAAAATCAATTAATGCTTTTATAGGTTAGATACTGATTTTGAATATTTTTATACCTTGTTTGAAAATTAGCTCAACCTAGTTAGTTCATCTTATGAATTGGGATGAATTTTGAAGAAAAAAAAAGGTTTTTTTTTTTTTTTTGGGTTTGGACGGTGATTAATCCAAGCTTTGAAATACAAGGTTCTGTTTGATTTTTAAATAGCCCAATGGAGCATTTTTCTCATTAATTTGAAAAAGTTTTGAACTTCAAACTTGGATTAACTCAATGGAGCACAAAACACGTTTTTCCATCAATTGGTGGAAGGAAAATAGATTAAACAATGCAAGTTTTTTTTAATTTTCTATTGTTGCTTTTTTGTACTTGTTTGTAAATTCTTTACTCACAAGTCAATAATTCTCTTTCTTCAATTTTATGATCCAAAAAACCTTTTGTTTGAAGCTAATTTACCTTGAGGAAGTTCTCATTCTGATTGATTTGTTTGTTGTTGCTTGTGTTGTTGATGTAATGGGGTACACGAGGGAAAGATACCTTTTAGTTTTATCATCATCATTCATTCATTCATCACCATGCATGTTGTAATCTTTTGAAACCTTTTTTTCTATTGTTCTTATTATTACAACAATGAAACGTTTACACGGACCACAATTGTCATGTTTCATGTCATTCTTGTGATTTTAGTTTCTTTTATGTCTATATCTTAACCTCAAACCCTTTTCCTGCCTGTGAATTTTTGGCAAAGAAAATAAGCCTAACTTTTGACTTCACCAGTGAAACCGCCAGAGCTAAGGACAAGGTTAGTTAGGTAAATTTTAGGTTCTTATTATTAATTATTAAGACATTAGATTATGAAATGGGGGCATTACAAATAAATAAGTAGGAACCAATAATGCAGCTGCAAAAAGGCCAAATGAAAAAATAAGAAAAATCAATGCAGATGAATAAAATAGTGTTCTTTTTTTTTATTTTTTTTTATAATAACATGGATAGTTACAGTACACAGCTTATAGCTAGTAATGCTGCTCGTGAGTAACCTACTACCACTTCTTTATTGGTTGGCATTTAATTAGTCATGTCTTGATGGCTTTTTTACCATTAATTTCCATGTAAGTTGTTGTTAGTGTTTTATTTCTGAACTCTTTTTAAGCTTAATTGATTATCTTTGTTAATTTTATAGAGCTTTTATCTATATCATTTTGTTCTTAAATTTGTGAAGCTTGATGTCTGAAACAGTTCAAATTACTCATTGTCTTCACAGAAACATAAGATTGTTGGAGGTGATTCACCGTGACTTGTTTGTACCGGCAGGTAAAGTAGTACTCAGGACATGGGCTGCATGGTGTCCACCCCGAAGGATTCTGGTGGAAATAGAAGAAGGCCGGGGAGTATCGGGGAAGTTTCTGTGTATGTTCCCGGTTTAAGAATCCCTAAACCGGTTGATTTTGCACAGTCACTTGGCGATTGTTTGTCGAAGAACATAGTGGAACGACTATCTGCTCTTAGAACTCGGATAGTTGTAATGGCTGGCCAAGAAGGTCCTACAATTACACGAACGAAAAGAAAAAGTGCCACGCAACACGGTTAGTGTTAACAAGAAGGACAGATCAATTTTTATAATAAATAGTAAGTTGGTCATATTTATTGATGCATCACTCAATTTCATTCTCAGGAGGTTCAACATTGGCTGATCTTATACAGGCTCTTGAAGACTACTTACCAGTACTTTTGGGATTAGTCAAAGATGGTAAAGCATGTTTTCTCCCGTTTATACTTGATGCAAGTTCTTTCAACAGCAAGCATGTCTTGATTAATTGTCTATCTTAATTGTGCAGGAAGCCATTTACAATACAAAGTACAATTTGTTTGGGTGAATCAGGAGGATGAGGCAGAGGTAGTTTCTTAATTGCTTTCTTTTTTGTTTTGCCTTTTTTAATGCATACATGTCAGGGTTGATTTGAATATCTAATTTTATACATAGGACTGGTAACCGATTTTTTCTCATTCTCTACTTTTCTTCTTCTTTTGGTGTGAACGACATTTACAGGAAACAGTCATGTCTAATGCTTGGTATGAAGTGTTGTCAGTCTTGCACTTGATGGCAACACTATCGCTATCACAGGCTAATTTATTACTTCTTCCAAGAACTTCCACTGATGGTTATCAGCCAAAAGTATCCGAAGGTGCGTAGTACTGAATATTTTTTGGTGCATGACAATACATTGGTCATATATTGTCTTGTTATTTTGACAGATTAATACGAACTTACCTAGTTTGCTGTAATTTTTGTTCAACTCTTGGTCATAAATTGCAGTAGTTTATAAACTGGAAAACATATTATTTGTTGTCTTGTATGGTAGTATTCTATAGAACTGTGTTTCTAACGAAATGTCTTCGTTGATTCTCTTGTGTATTTCTCTTCTGCTGTGGAGTTTTAACTTTCGGTAACTGCTCATTACTAACAGAAAACAGACGAGCCTCTGTTGATATTTTCTTAAAGTCAGCTGGATATCTTGACTGTGCTGTCAGACATGTTCTTCCACAGTTGCCTGCTGAGCTCAGGTTAGTACTCTTATAATGCAATAAATTGAATGTCATGTCGTTATGTGTAATCTAAACAACCATATTCATTGTTTTTTCCAATTACTATTCTCATTGTTGGTTCTGATTTTAGGAGAAATTTACCGGTAGACCTTGCAGAAGGAGTTCTTCGAGCACTCTGTCTACAAGCATTGGGACAAGTATGAATGTTTTATTGTGCATACCAACCAAATAATTCGTCATACGTTTTGTAATTCATTTACGCATGCTTAAATTGGAATGCACCTAAAAAATGATTTGGAGATGGAAATATCATATTTAATGGATGAAAAAACCAATGCATCTTGTAACTATTTATGGTGGCAAACCTCTTGTCTACTATTCTTATCACAGTCATGTTGTGTATTCAAATAATTGACTACTCGAAACCACTTGTTTGATGAAATTTTATGAGGAAGTGGATATAAATACGTTTTGCTCATAATTAGGCTAATTATAGAAAATTTTAATTGCATGGTGAGTACTTGAAACTGAGGCGTTTTAAGCATCCTATTACTATTCTTTCTTTCCCTAATTAAGAAAGAAAGGAGGAAATAACCTTATTTACTCGAAAATTCAAGTCGAACTTTTATAATCTTAGTTCCATATAAAATGTAAATTTTATGAATTGGAGGTGAAAATTAAGAATTCATATGATTCTATACCATCAGGGACTCTCCAGCGAATCTCATGTAAAATGGTACCAATGTTGTGTATAGGACTGGAGAAGGGAAATGTTCTCATATCTATTTGGTTGTTTATTTATTTAATTGTTTTAATAGGGTGTAGATATCCAACTTGGAATGGCAATTGATAGCACTAAAGCAACTCTTGCAGTGAAGCGTAGACTTGCATGTGAGATGGTGAAATATTGGCAACAGGTACAAATGCAAAAGATAGTTTCAATTGTGGAAGTGTATGGTTGTGTTTTGTTGAACAATTCTTTTGTGGATTGCATTGCACAAAACAAATCTTTGTTTCAAATCTTTTTTTTGCTGACAGAATCTTCGTTTCAAATCTATATACTGTGTGCGTGCACACACATGAGTGTTCATTAGTGTGTTAACATGGGCATGGTTATTCAACACACATTAATATTGTTTAGACTGATTTTCTTTCAGGCTCAAGATAATATAATGAACCTTCCATTGTCAAATGGTTGGGGTGAAAAACATCGTCTTTATGTCAAATGGAAGTATATTGAATCAAAGGTTTGTGGTTTTTTGTGCCCTCAGTTATTTTCCTCTTACTATCTGGTTATTATGTCTTATTGCATATATGGTTTCTTTTTCTTTCATCATATTCATGTATAACTCAGGAACTGAGTATAGAAGATGCATTCAACTGATGCAAGATAATGATATGTTTATTTTAATGATTTACCAGGCTGCGGCATATTATTATCATGGTTTGATTCTTGATGAGGGAAATACAGAGAAATCTCACGGGATGGCTGTAGCCGCTCTGCAAGCAGCGGATGAGTATTTCAAAGAAAGTAAAAAGCTCTGTGAGGCATTCAATGCAGCAACTCCACTGTCAAGGTCATCATTACATTTTCTTGTGCTCGTTGTTATGCTATGTGTCTTCTGTATGATGTGATAGCGTCCTTAGTTATATTTAGCTTGTGTTTGGAACCAGTAATGAGTGCATGCTATATACATGTGAATTTGCATTAACCGTGTCTGCTTATTGCACAAATGTGCATGGCTTATGCGCTAATGACCTTAGTCTTGTGCCTCCTTCTTTAGAATTAGAGGGAATGGCATGTGTTTCTCATGATACTTCTGGTGTATCAACTTCTTATGTCTTTAGCAAACGTGATGTTCTACGAAAATATCTTAGCTGGTGGTGATATAGGTTTACCTGGTTATATTAAATTGCATAAACCCTAATTTAGCTTCTCTAAAGTGAGAAAATCATGAGTTGTCGTTTGAACAGACTCATAATAAACTTATAATTTGTTATGGTGTTCCTCTAATATCCATCTTTAATATTTTAATCAATGGTTGATAATCCTTACTTAACACTCTAAAGTGAGTTGCTCCCTTTAAAGGAGTCTGATCCATATTTTAAGAGGATTTGAACTGTGTGCAGTCACAACCATATGACAGCACAGTCAAACACACCTTGGTCGTCTGATCAAGATCGAACGTTACGAAAATTTCAAGCTTGGTATTTTAGATTTAAAAAAAATTAAAACCTACTTAAACTCTGGATTGTCCAATCTTAATCAAATGAGATGCGTGTGACTGCGTGCAATCACACTGCATCCAATCCAAATCTATTTTAAGAGCATTTTTCTGGGCAGTATTCTAGCTGCCCTATTTATGAATGAAACCTAGCTCTCTTCAAGAAATATAGTACTTTTGGTAGCATCTTGCTTGTTTACAGTCCACCTAACTTGCAGTCATGATGCAGAAATCCACCGCTATGGGGGACCATGAAATATCTATCTGAGAAAATTCCCAAGGATACTTCAAGCAAGGTGCGAATAAATCGTGATCTATACACATACGAGAGGTAAATAAACTTTACTAAATTCATGACTAAAAGTTACTGTAATAATTTTATTTTGCTTAGTAAAATGTAAAGAAGTACATGGACTAATAAAATCACGTTTTGTTATAAATATTTATTTTATTACAGAATCATGGAAACGGCGCCGACATTGCCTGATTTTGCCTTAGCCTTGAAACCAGATGATTATCAACTTCCTCAAGTGAGTCCCTCTTGGAGAACAGAAAATGTGAAGGGGGAACAAAATGGCTCCCCCAACCATCTCAAGGGTTGACAAATGACAAAAACTAAGCAATATCAACTTAGCTTGAAGAAGAAGCAAGGGTGATTTTTCAATGCTTGTTAATGTCCACAAAGGAAGCAAATTCATTATTTTCTGACTTTTTCTCTACCTTCTACCTTTTTTTCTTCATAAATCAAATTCCTCATATCCTCCACAACATTTGAAAAAAAAGAGAGCCTACAACTGGAAAAAGTCTCAAGTTGTGTTCAATGTAAACAAAGGGTTGACCTGCCAATACCCAAATCCTCAATCTGTTAAACCAAGTTGTATAAGCTGGTTGGTGTGTAAAATTGACTTGTGCTTTGCATGGAAAGAACGATTTCCTTTAAGTGTTAAAAATCTATAGAGTTTGATATGCAAGGGAATTTATGATATGCTTATTTAAACAAGGTTTATCATACAATTGTGTCTTGTGATATGACAATCAAACCGTTATGTAAATACTATATTTTGTTTTGATTAATATGATTTTTTTTACCAAATAAAGTTCTGATTAATATGATTTTTAAAAATATATTGAAGAAATAAATAACAAAACTAAAATTTAAGATCAATTTGATTAACTTTTTTAAAAAGTATTTTAGCCCTATTGCCCACTTCGTCCTATTACTTATAAAATCAACCAAACTATAGTTTATATAATAATTGCTTCACTTTATTGATACAATCGGTTGGTCTTCTTCAAATTCATCCAATCTCAACTCAATACTCATCATTTTTAGGCAAAAAAAATTGACATTCAACTAACAAATGTCTTTACTTTAATCTTTTATTATTCATTTTTTCATTTTCAATTATTATTGTCAAGTTTGTGTCTATGTTTACTATCTTAGTTTGTCATTATGTTGTAGATAAATAGATTAAAAAAAAAAGAGATATGTAATGTTATAATTGTACAAAAGTTAAATGTTAATTAAAATAATATAAATACTAAGTGTTTTAAATGAACTATTTTTAGCATGTCATATATATAATATAAAGATGGAAGATTTAAATTGTTTCGCTTTTAATCTGATTATCCTAATCAAACAATCTTGATCTTATTGGTTTTGTTATGGTTTAGATTTGTTGGAAAAAAATCTAAGACCCGAATGAAACCAATCCAATTATTAAATATGTATGGTTCATATGTAAATCCAAATCAAACCAACCTATAACCTATTTATATCTATATCAATTACTCAAACAAATTCTATTGCATTATGGAAAGGATAAAAATCGTTACTTTGGTACACTTTGTGGACCCCTTTCTTATATTGCAAAAGATTATCTTGCCCACTACCGCCATAAATGAAATGCGTCAACACAGCCTTTACTTTGCTTTGACAAAAAACAAGCCTTTACTCACACAAATTTTTAAAATTTAAACCATCGTTAACATTGAGTACAATACAGTGGCATAGAATAAGATTCTCATGGTTCTTTAAGTCAAAAATATTCAATTGTCATTCTTTTAAGTGATTTATTAGTTATTGTTTAAGAACATCAAGTAAAATAGGGAGGAAAGATAAATGTAATCTATTTTATTTTTTTATAAAAATATACTAAAATTATTTTCTTAAGATAGTTATAGTAGTGTTTTTTAAATAGGAGCAAATATGAAATAAAAAGGTTAAAACTCTTTATTTTGTCTACTTTCCAAACAATTGTAACGAGATTTTTGTTTCATTCTACTCCATTTATTTTTACGTATCCAACCAGAGCCAAAGTTTCTGCATGTTTCATTGTTGTGATTTTGTAATAAGTTTTACTTTATATACAATCATAGTTGATTTTAACACATCCTTCTTGTTATAATCAAAATAAGACCATGATCGATTGCTAAAATAAATAATCACCAAAAGAAGACTGACTCAAAAATACAAGGAGATTTATGCTCCTGAAAACTTCCAAGACTACCCTTAGAATTCACTTGAGGTAGAGCAGTGATTCAGAAAGATATTAACCTCTTAATTAAGCTTTAAGCATACATTTCTTCGTCTCACTTTGACATAACTTCAAAACAAACAACTAAAATCTTTACATATCCGATGCTTGAAACTTGGACAACGTTATATATGACAATTTAGACACCCCTTTTGCTTTTGGATTGCGAGAATTTGATCTCTATATGAAAACATTCAGATATGCTGAAATGTTGCAAGAACATGAGTATCTGATCCCAATTGTATACTCCCTCCGGAATGAAATATAAGCAAAAATAGTAATTGAAAAGTTGATGTATCTGGTTAAAAATTAAGACTAAATACATCAACTTTTCAGTTACCCTTTTTATTTATATTTCATTCCAGAGTAATATGCGTTAAACAGACTTAATGGGAGAAGAATTTTGAAAATGTTGCTTCAATAGAACTTCAGTGCAAGAAATTACATCCTAATCTTTGACGCCATTTGTATCATCTCCTTCGGCCAACTGATTTTGCTTCTCTTGTTCCACTGTTGAAAAATCACCAATCCGTTGTAATGTTAAACTGTCAACACAGTCCACATTCATAGAACACAAGCAACTCAAACAAACGTGTACAAACAAATTCAAGTTCAAGTCAAACTACTAGGATAGGATCCTGACTTCTCTTATACTACTAACAAGAATTTGTAGATAAAAGAATCTGCATAGACATAGCTGTGAAAAACTATAGCAAGCAGTATTAAAAGAACCTGTGAGATTTGAAATTGCCAAAAATACGAATTCATTTGTCAGAACCTGAATTATGAAAGTCATTTGCAAGACAAATACTGACCGAATATTATTGGTTTAAAGCAAAAATGCACTTTAATCAGTCTCAATACTTAACTTCAATTCTGATCACTTGACATTAATAAAAAAAATCAGTAACAATGTCACCAATTTTGTACTAACTCTGTTTCATGGACCATCATAAATTGCCTATATGGCAAGATAAAAATGGAATGAGTGACGAGGACTCAGTGAGGTCAACCACGGATCATGAAAAATAGCAGTTTGTTAAAATTCCACTACACTACAGGGCTATAGCACCGCAATAGCCGCTATTTGACAATATTTTATACTAAAAAGCATATCATAGAACAATATTGATATGTTCAAACTCGACTATACTATAGCACTGCTATATCGGCTATTTAACAACAATGCGAGAACTTTAAAGACGAAGTGCATATTCAGAAATCTATTGGAGAGTAATATACTTTTGAATTCTCTCCGACAGATTTTGAAACCAACTAGAACACCAGGAATCGAAGAACCAGAAACAGTGGATTAAATTTGGACTTAACTCTTAAGTAAATCAGATTCAAAACCTAATCTTCATCCAACGGTTTTGATCCACTCATTTCAGTCAATGCTTGAATTCTTAACTACAGCAAATCCAGGTGGTGGAGTTATTCTATCTATCAAAATAGACAGCCTCATATATGATTATATCTAGCCTTCCAACTTTTTGTCTCTTGCAAAATTCCTTAGCCCCCATAAAGCACCAACCCAGACACAAACACAAACACAAGACTGACACCGATAGGCAGTAACAATTTAATCAAATAGAAGTAATTGAATGTAATTACTGAGTATTACACCAAATATGTCTTCAATTTGAAGTGTCGGGATTACATAGCTCAACACCAAAGCTAGTTTTCGAGACCAAAAATGTCTCCACCAATCCAATTCAAAATACCCACTAACCAATTCACCATTTTTCGCAAATGTATCAAACAAATAATGCCAAAATAAAATAAAATTAAGAAACAGTGAAAAATTAATACCCATGAGCTGATAGAGAGCCTTCTGAGTTCGTTTCTCGAGCTTATCAAACTTCTTCTGCACATCTCTACGCAAATCCCAATTCGGTTTCTTAGGAGCAATATTAAGAAACGGATCCTAACAAAAAGTAATTGAAACATTAAACACAATTAAAACTAAAAGAAATAGAGTAAAAATTAAGAACGAAACAAAACCCTAACTAACCTCCTTAGGTTGAGTTTCAGGTTCAGGCTCAGGGACAGAAACAGGGTCTTCGAATTTAGGAAGCACTGCAGGTGCAAGCTTTCCTTCTTGAAGATGTTTATCGTGAGGAACATAGTTACGGAACTTCATGCTCGGTTTTTCCTCTTCTTGATCATCTTCTTCTTGGTTTTCAGTAACAGTTGGTGGTGGTTGTGATTGTTCGTGTTGATCGTCGTTGTTATTAGATTCGGATTCGGTGGCATTGGATAATTCTTGAGCGGCTCTTAGAGCTAGGAGTCTTTCTCGACGTGAAGCAACGGCTTGCTCGATCGATTCCTCTTCGCTACCCATCTTTTTATCTGTAACTGTGATTGTTTACAAACAAACCCTAACCCCTCTTGTGTTCACTCAATTGCACAATCCCTATATAACACTCATATTTCTCTGTTTTTTTTATTATAAATATTTTATTTTTATTTTTTGCTTGTCCTTTTTAATTTTATGAACTTATTTCACATTTTTTGAATTGGTTTATCTGAGCACCATTTGTTTTCCTTTTTTCAACAAAGTCGTTCCAGATTATTTTATATATATATATATATATATATATATATATATATATATTCTTTTATAAAAGACTTAAAAAACTCGAATTAATTTCGTTTATCAATAATAATATAAAAAAAACTTACATAGTTATTCAATCGTATTTCATCCGCTAACTTTTTAAAATATCTCAACAAACATAATATAATTAGATAAATGTGGACAACTTTTTTTATTCATTGATTTACTAAAAATAACTTTTTATGGCTTGTATACAGCGATTAAATTCTTGACAAAATTCATACACAATGGCGAAATTAAATTAGAGTTTAATAACTATCTAATGAAATTTATTTAAATTGTCACATGCATGTTGAATTGAATGAGTGGATATACAATAACAAAAATTACACAATCAAGCAAGTCCCATTGTCGAATGAATGTTGTGAACCAATAATAATACAAACAGAAGACAAATACAAAAATATTGTAAGAACTGCTACAAGCCTACAATAGCAGTTTATTATTCATAAAAGAATCAAGTTTTCTAATTCCAAAGATAAAGAAAATCACACTCATACTAAGGCAAACTCTCCCGTGATGATGATATTTAAAGTTTCATTCTGAAGTTACAGTTACTAGCCTTGATGCTTACAAGATTATTAGACGATAAGCTATCAACCACCAACTGGCATTGACCCAACACTTTCACCTTCTTCAACTTCAACCTCCCAAGTTTGATTGCAACCGGTGCGTGAATATCGAGTTCCAACGGAATGCGTCCTGTCTGCTGTTGTTGCTGCAATGCCGCCATTAACGTGTTTCCCGACTGGACTTGACCTGTTAACGACACATTAAGCACTGTTTTGTTCTGATGACCTTGGTAGAATTCAGGTAAAAACCCTTCACAAAGCTTTGTGTTTGTGTACAACACGCTCAACTTCCCTCCTTTCTCATAGTAAATACCAATCTTCTTGTTTGGATTTTTTGCTGTGATCTTTACATCAAACTTTGCATACAGACTCAAGTCAAAGTTAAGCCTTAGATCACTTATCCTCAGTGTGTCAACTGAGTAATTTGGAAGCTTTGGTTTGAAGACTATGTAAAGGATTCCTACAGTTGCTGCCAAGATAATGAGAAGAAGGACTAGTAAGCTTAGTGTCCAACATATGCACTTGCAAAAGCAGCTTCTTTTTGGTTGTGGAGGAGGATGGTGCACTGGTACAGGGATACCCTTTTCTGATCTAGAGGAACCTGGAGGTACTAACGGGGTCCTAGGGTGTGGTTTTGCTTCCACATCCATAGGGTGGATTCTCTGTCTCTGATGATCTGACATAAATGATGAACACTAGTGATTTGCTGAGGGGTGTTCAATCTAAGATTTTGTGGTTATAACTGGTAACACTTACACCCTTTTGTTGCTTCTATATGAAGACATTCCTTATTTGACTTCTAATTGTGAAAATACTGTTGGGGGTGGATTGGTTGGTTCTGCAATAGGCACTTTGGTTTGTGGTTACCTTCCTCACCTACAAACTGTGTGTAAATTACCAAATAAGATAGTGGTAGTTCAGCTAAACATGGATACTACGTTGACTTTAGACAAGTGTTTTGTTATTTTCTGTATTTTCTTTTGTTGTCTAGAAGTCCTGTTGTAATATTAGTATGTATGACAGACACGATTCATTATCTCTATCTAACCCATAACAATAACATTAGATACACGTATCTTCACATCACTCTTGATTTGGCCACTTTATTTTTGGCACAAGGTATGGAGAAGCTTAGTGACCAAGCATTATTGTTGGTAATTATTGGCATAAGATGATCAGAAATGCATATTGACAATCTTAAAACCTGCTTCACAATTAAGGAAACCTTATACTTACACATTAAGAATGCGTGAGAAGACACTATGGTATATAGGTAGGGGGAATATTATTGTTTAACAAAATCTTAGCCTAACAATTTCTCAATGTCTTTAAAGACAAAAGGAAATTTATACAGCAAGTTAAACCACCAAAACAAATAGTACCGAGAAAAAGCATCTTTTGTCTTTGATTTTCCATAATAAAACACTTGAGAATATAATGTAGCTAACAGTAGCAATAGATACAGACTTCACAATACATTTACCATCTTGAGAAAGGACCAGAACTGTTATGTTTTGTTTGCCAAATGTGTGATTAGAAGATTATACAATTTATAACCAATTGAACCGATTCGCAATGTTGACATGCTGATGCTGTGCTAGTTTAAAAAGAGAAAAGTGATAGTTTTATTCAATTTCAATCTCTTGTGGAGCAGCTTCAGTAGTTGACCCTTCTGCATTGGTTTCTTCTTCACTAACACCAGAAGCTTCAACAGTCCTCGTAACCCATTCCTTGAGAGGCTCCTCGTTCAAATCAAGCCTTAAAATGCCTGCAAACATCCCACCCAAGAATGCCACTGGTTCCTGCAGATTAAAAACAATAGCAATTTTTTAATGCCAACCGATGGACATTCCTGTGGGCTGAACAGAATGCTTTTCAGCCCATAGAATTGTCACAAAATTGAATATAGCTACATCATAGGAGTCAGGGGATAGATAGCAACTCAGACAATTGTTAGGATGGAAAAGTGTCACATATGGTCTATGGTAGACTGAAGTTTAAAATCGCTCAAGACTACAACGACGACCGACATAACCACCTTTAAGTAAAAGTTCAAGGTCATCCAAGTCCTTACGGCTGAGATAATGACTTGATTGGTGTTGATTCAACAAAAACAAGATAAAATGGATATAAGTTGAATTTTGATGCATCGATATACATTGCCCTTGTTTTTTGTCAGATCAATACTAATTGGGTCGTGGTTTTAGTTGCGAGGACAATAATACCACAAATTTCTACTTATGAGGAGCAACACCGATTGTTGTTACTTGTTAGAGTTTGAATGATTTTTGAACATCGTTTCACCCTATAAGTCGCCAACAACTTGTTGACATATAAAAAGACATAAGAACTACATTTAAAGATTAATGTATTGATAAAAGATAAATGTAATATTATAATCTATCTATCTTTCTTTCTACCAAAGAATTGCATGTCACCTCTGGTAATTTGGTTTCCCACCCTAAGACATTCCGTTCTCATACCAGTGAAATTACACAAGTTCATTGCTACCAGTTAGTTAATAGAGAAAAGAAGCAAACAAATTGATGTTAAAATTAACAAACAAATAAATTCTAATGGTTCGTGTTGAGATATTAACTGATTTAGTTTGTTATTATTAAGACATGCTCTTCCTTAGATATATTACTTGTATATATTTGTTCTTTTCATGTATATAATTTTGTTTTTATTTGGATTGTTATAGGTTTAATTTAGTCCAGATTTATTCCCTTAATTAAGAGATTATCTTTCTACAGTTTTGATTATAAATAATATCACGCTGAGAGCTAATTTATCAAGTATTCAACACCAAAAACCTAATTCTAGAGTGTTCTTTATGTATTACCCTCATGAAAGAAATGGCAATCCCAATTTCAACCATGCACTAAAATGTGAGGATTGTAATGAAATTTAATTTAATCACCACATACAGATAGGTCAAAATAGGCCACATGAAACAACTATCTGGAACAACACGATGCTAAATTTAGCAGATATCAAATTACGCTAATAACAAAAAATGAAAAGAAGAATACCTTGAAAGCTTGTTGGACGATAGGGTCTTGTGCAGGATTAAAGAAAAACGCTGTAATCTTGTTTCTATTAGCAATTGGAATGGAATGAAAACCGATGGTTCTGGTTGTGGTGATTTGTCCCCGTGAAAGTGAAGATGGTAATAACGAACATTGTTGAGTGCGTTGCAGTGGAAGAGGAGAAGAAAAGGAAGTAAAGAGAAGAGACATAGCTCGCTTCTGTTCTAACTTCCAACTAATCCGATTCTTATTGTTGGGCCGCTATTTGTTCCCCGATTATGTTTTTTTTTATTATTATATTATTTTGGATACAATATTTGGGGATTTTATTCACAATTTTCTTTTCTATTTTTGGTTTTATTGTTGGAAATCCAATTGTCTGTACCATTTTATTAACAATAACTATAAGTTTTTATGAACCGTTTTTTTAGGATAATTTAAAAATAATTTTTATAATATTTTAAAAATAAATTTCAAATAAAAAATTAATTTAAATAATTTATTTTAAAATATTATTTAAGTATTTCATTTATTAATTTTAATTTTTAAAAGATATTTTTTTTAAATGTGATTTTTATTATATTAAAATATCTAATAATAAATATTTAAATTATTGAATGTCAAAATTAATTTTTTTTTTAATAGATAAGAAATGAATTTGAAATAATTTATACTACTTTTAAGTTATGATAAAAATATTTATTAAAAATATAAATTGATTTTTTTAAAAAAAATCTTAAACAAAATAACTCATAATATCTATCTTTAAAATTAGTGGATCTGTCACAGTAACTGTGTCATAGCCGTATGATCTGAATGGATGGCTGAGATCGATTTACAATGTAAAATAGATTGTATAATACAGTGTAACTGCACGTTGCAATAATTGCAGCAGATCAAGGTCCAAAATTAGTCTGAGTTAGATATAAAAGTGTGTTTGGTAACATCTGTGCTTAGAATTTGCCTTAATTACAACTCAAATATTACTGGTAAGGACATCTAATATTAGGTGTGCTTGTGGTATAGTTTAGATTGATTTTGAAATAAAAATTCATTTGATTTAAAGATAAAATGATATGTGGTTTTGTTTGTTTAGATGAGAAGTTTAAAAATATTTGAATGATTTGATTTAATTTTAAATAGTTTAATTTAAATCAATTTTTAAATATTTAAATTATAATTATAAAAAATATATTAATATTAATATTATAATAATAAAATAGAAAATATAACATATAATATACTTAAATTTAATATTATGAAATAATAATAATCAATTTATATTAATAACAACAAAATAGAATAAATTAAATTAGTAA
>JBBPBP010000001.1:3777381-3795132 GCA_037974735.1 Cicer chorassanicum | reverse complement strand
CGATTTTGATATTTAAATTCAAAATTCAATTCGTGCAATTTTAACAAAAAGAAATTTGAAAACATTCAATTTTGTATAATTTTTTATTTTTTTTAATTAATTCACGAGTTTATTTTTTTAATCGATTTAAATATAAACGCTCATATCTATTATATTAGAATACGAGTTTAATTTTAAGATATTTTAAATAATAATAAAGTTATTTTATGATGCAGATCATAAATAAAAATTTTAACAATATAAACAAACATAATCATAAGATTTGTATACATTATAAAAACAATAAAATATTTTAAAAATAATTTAATATCATATAGCTTAGTTTTAATTCAATATTAAAATTTAATTTTTCAAATAAAATTTCACCTTCAAAATTATAACAATTATTATATTTTAACAAGTTTTAAGACATCATTAATCGTTAATCGACGTTGATTCCAAGTCACGGTATGAATATGATATTCACCGATAATATTTTATAAAATAAAGTGAAGTAGAGAATGGATATGTGTAAGTGAATAGTCATCATCTGATAGAAGCACGTGGCTAGCGTGCAACATTTGACAAACCAGGTGTCTCATTCCCAAATGAATTTGGTTCATATAAGCACTCACACTCCACACCCATGCAAATGCAAATTCAAATGCAAACAAATTATTACATTTTCAGAGCCAAAAGCAATTAATTAATGGCAACAAGAAGATATGCATTTGGAAGTATGGAGGAGGCAAACCATCCAGATTCAATAAGAGCAACATTAGGTGAATTGATATCAACTTGCATGTTTGTGTTTGCTGGAGAAGGATCTGCTCTTGCTCTAAAAAAGATATACAAAGATGCAGGATCATCAGCAGGGGAGCTAGTGGTACTTGCATTGGCTCATTCATTTTCACTTTTTGCTGCTATTTCAGCCACAATGCATGTATCTGGTGGACATGTTAATCCTGCTGTTACTTTTGGTGCTCTTATTGGTGGAAGGATATCTGTTATTAGAGCAGTATACTATTGGATTGCTCAACTTCTTGGTTCTGTAGTTGCTGCTCTCTTATTGAGACTTGTCACTAATAACATGGTATATTTATTTATTTATTATTTCTCTTCTTAATTATTTCCCTTCTTCTCAATTATTAATTACCTCTATTAATTTGTGTAGAGACCGCAAGCATTCAGTGTGGCAGTTGGCGTTGGTGCAGGGCACAGTGTGATACTTGAGATTGCCATGACATTTGGTTTGATGTATACTGTTTATGCCACGGCCATTGATCCCAAAAGGGGAACCATTGGAACTATTGCACCCTTAGCAATTGGACTTGTTGTTGGGGCAAACATCCTAGCTGGTGGCCCGTTTGATGGAGCATGCATGAACCCTGCTCGGGCTTTTGGGCCTGCTTTAGTGGGCTGGAGATGGCATTTCCATTGGATCTATTGGGTCGGTCCATTACTTGGGGCTGCAATTGCAGCACTTTTATATGAATATGTTATACTTCCAAGCGTCGCTCCTAATAATCCTAATCCTCATCCTCACCCACATCATCAACCTTTGGCTCCTGAAGATTACTAGATACTTTTATTCAAATATATGTATTATCAAATGTGTATGTAAGTCTTTCTCTTTTTGCTTATCACTCTGTATATGTAGTTTCTACTTTTTTTAATTAATAAAGTGTGAGTTGCTATTCACTTAATACTTAATAAAATGTAAATCACACACCAACTGTTTTTGTAAATCGTTCTTCATTTTTACAACTCCTGCTTGCACTTAAATATTACTCTATAACCATTCATTAATCATTCATGAATTTCATTTAAAATTATTTGTATACACTCTATCAACACCTTCCGAGAGAGAAAAAAATAGAAAGAGTGTAGAGAAATTATGAGTGTTCTTGTATTATTGTTAGTTTTCTAACTATTTTTTTGAGAGAAAAAAATATAGTGACAAATTATGAGTGTTCTTGTATTATTGTTAGTTTCCTGACTATTTTTTTTTAGAGAAAAAAATATAGTGACGTGAAATTAGAGGAGGTCATTTCATAAGCTCATTATTTATTGATCTCAATCTCATATATTGTATAGCCAAAATAATTTGGTTAAAAGAGCTCCTTTCAAATAATTTTGTTTGAGAAATTCTTTTTTGGGATAAAATTTTCTCCATTTTTTTTAGAAAAAGTATATTCGAAAAATTTTCAGAAAAATGTTTTCAACTTTTTTATAAAAAAAAAATTTTAAAACTTTTTGAGAAAAAAATGTTTGATTTTTATTTAGAAATAAATATTAATTCTTTTTTATAAAAATTATAAAGAAATTAATTTTTAAAATTTTTCAAAACAAAATACCACTACTTTTCTCTCTTAATATTTGAAGTATGATTTTGAAAAGATAATGTACATTATTAATAAATTTAATATGAAAACTATTTTTTGTTAATAATTTAATATGAAAACTATTTTTTGTTAATTCTTGGGTAATGATTAAAGGGGTATCACATATAAAACAAATATCACATATAAAAACAAACAAGAAGAGTTGTTGAGCAAACTAACAAGAAGATAATATTAGTAGTGCTTTAAGGAAGAACAAGGTTCCCTCTACAAATTGAATTGTGTTGGTGCGGTGTGTGTTTTTTGTTCTATTGCCGAAGAAACTTGCAATCATATTTTTCTTTCTTGTAACTTTGCACAGCTAGTATGGAACAATGTTTATAGGTGGCTTGGTATGGATGAAATTGAAGAACTTGAAGTAGTGCCACATTTCTATAAGTTTAACTTATTTCTAAAAATTAAAATAGGGAAGGCTATGAGGAACTCAGTGTCGTTAGCTACAATGTGGAATTTATGAATAATGAGAAATAAAATAATCTTTAATAATGGTGTGGGAGACACGGAATTAGTAGTACATAGAATTAAAATCCTTTCATGGTCTTGTCTTGGTTTGTTAGTAGTTCATAAGTTAAGTTTGGTGTAGTTAAGGTCTCAATATAATTGAGATGTCTGTTATTTTCTTATAGTTGGATTGGATTCGAGTATCTTTTGTACTTCTTATTAATAAAATTTTGCTTATAATTAATAAAATTTTGCTTATAAAAAACAAAATAAGATTGGAATTGAGACAATCTTATTAATAAAATTTTGCTTATAAGAAAACAAAACAAGATTGGAATTGTAAAATTTTGCTTATAAAAAAACAAAACAAGATTGGAATTGAATTGTCTCGTTCATAAGTCATACCTAGCTTAAAATGGAATTGAATTGTCTCGCTCATAAGTCATACCTAGCTTAAAATGCATGTGTTTAGAGTGAAGAAATCTCACGAGATAATCTAATTTTTTAGAGTTATTTAAAAAAATTAATATAATTTATGTTTTTAGAATAAGTTTTTTTGAGAATTTGAAAAATTAATTTAATAGATATTATAACTTATAAGGTACTTTGTTAAAATTAAATATATAAAATTTAAAATATCATCTTAAACTTTATACAGCTGTCCTTATATTATTTTTTTCAAACTTTACAGAATTGAACCAGTTTTCTTTTTCAAATTTTTGCAGATTATTCCTCAACTTTTCTTAAATTTCAAATTTAGTCTACTTTAAAAATGAATTGAATTAGTTTTATTCTGATATCTATATTAAATCTTTACACGAACTTTATGACAATACCCAACTCTAATAAGCTATTAATTACTTTTATATTTATATTTTTTATAATTACTCTATTCAAACAAACAGTTTGAAATTAAGAAGGATGAATTTCAATTACTTTATTCACACACACACAAAAAAATATAAATAATCAGGAAATTAAATCAAAATTTTGAATTATATAGAATTCAAATCTCCCTAAACTTTTAAATTATCTCTTTCAAAAACATTATTTCAATATTTAAAATATTGTGATACTTTTACGCTCTATTTTTTCCCAAAAATATAATAATAATAATAATAGATGTACTAATAATTGAGTCATTTTTTTATAATACTCTGAAAATAAATGTGTTTTCTTTCTGAAATTTTTATACCGTTATTTTTTTATGTTAATTTACATTTACCAAAAGTACTCACATTTCAATTTTTACATTCATATACACCCTTACAATTCCTTTGTATTATAGAGAAAGAAATTTATATATCTCTCATGCCATAAGATGTATGAGAAAAAAATGTAAATTCTTAGGTATCCATAAACTAGGTATCCGTACTCTTTAGACAAAATTAATTTAAATTTTAAATTTATTTAAATAATAATATAATTTAAAAAATAGCGTGACACATAAAACATTAAATTTTAAGTATCATATCGGACAAAATTTTGAAATTTATTCAAAAAGTACAATTAATTAATCAATAACATTTGAACATTTTAAATTTTCCAACACTTGTTCAAAATTTTATTTTATCTCTATATCATAACATCACTAACATAAGGATCATAAGGGGCTTTTATTAGTCTAAGTGTGAGTAGTTAAGTCACACATTAACTATAAATATTTTTGACAATGTAAGTAGTAAAGATGACTCATATATCATTGACTTAAGGTTTTAAGTGAAATTTTGATTTCTTGTAGTCATTATTACTTCTACAACTCCTGAACTTTTCAATAATTTTGACACAAGCTCCCACCAAAAATCTTAAAGCATTAATATATTCAAGTTTTAGTTTATTGACAGTTAAACATATATGTCCAAAAATACATTTTCATTGATTAATGGATTGTATACATTCACCGGATAGATCAAGAGCAATAAAATTCTGTTGCAAGAGAAAAGCCAAAAGCTAAGGATCGAAAATAAAAATATATAAAAGCTATCGATCCGTTTGGTGGACGAACCAAAACACATTTCCATTTTTTTGTTAATTTGTATAAAAATTAATGTCTTAACATTAAATATATTGTGGATCATATATTATTAATTGTAACAAATACATATATGACAGCTCTTGTATGTTTTTACGTAAGTGGTCATTGGCAGGCGCGTTAGTTATTATCTCTTACGTAGTACTCATTAATTTCTTTATCTACTTGTTGGATACGTGTTCGCCCATCTCACCAATCATCATCATAATATATATAGCACTATATATGTTTATGCAATAGTACTCATCAATCACCTAATTCTCCTTAGGTTGGAAGTGCAGATAGCTAGATATATAGGTTAATTAATTAATATATATATATATATATATATATAGCAATGGATAAGGTAGTGGTTGTGTTTTGCATGCTTATTGCATATACATCTGCTTGCTCATTTGGGAGGAACAACAAAACCATGTCCACTTCAGAGAACAGTTACTTCGCACAAAATGAACTTGGTCAGACACCCCCTATGGGGTAAGATATTCTTTAATTATATCTCTCTTCTCATTCTCAACCATGCATGTATCTTTCATATATATATATATATCCACTTTTCATTTTTTTTTTCTTTAAATTTCCTTTTTTGATACACACACTATATATACATGTATATATGCATATAATTAAGTATTTTTTATTAATAAAGAAAGGTTAATTTACGTTGAATGATTAATTTGAGAAAGAGCTATAATTAATTAATTTATATTATAATTGAAATAAATATACACCAGGTTAGTTTATTTTGGGTAATATAATATTGCATAAAGTGACCGATCTCATGGTAATGGGTGGTGGTATTTGTAAGCTACTAAATAAATAAAATGACGTATCCCGTTTTACTTTTTTGTTTCTTTTGGTTCACAACCTGGATTGGATTTCCTTGCCGAATCATATATTAATATATACCGTTATTGTAGCATTAATAAATATACGAAACAAAGGATAATGTTTAAAAAACATAACTTGTCTGGTTCTACTCATGATGATAATCAGATGGAATAGTTGGAACCATTTCGGATGTGATATCAATGAAACTTTAATCCGAAATACAGGTATGTTCATGTTTTTACAATTTAGATATACATAATTTACTTAACCTCAACTATATATATTAATTACTTCGTTGTTTCAGCTGATGCAATGGTCTCAACTGGCCTTGCTGCCTTAGGCTACGAATATATTAATTTAGGTACGCAATAATTATTAACTAAATATGTAGACCAAACATGTCTTATTTAATTGATTCACTAATACTATAATTATATTTTTTTGAATTTAATGAGTATACACCAATGTAAAATAATTTTAGACATACATATAATTTTTTTTTAAGTTTCTTGTAAAAAAATATTAAAGTTTGGAGAAAAAAAGTACAACAAAAACTTGTTTAGTGATAGAGTATATCTAATATATATGTACCTTTGAAAAAAATATTAAGGGTGGACCTCTTACTATTTTTTGTAAAAGATAAATTTAAAATTATTAAAAATAGTAAGGTCTTGAACCAAAACTATATATACTTGACAGTCACTTAATTAAAGTTGTGATTATGTATAAACTATTTAATTTTTTTATTAATATACTAGATATACTAGACAGTCACTTAATTTGTTTTGTATTAATATTTAATTTAATACAAAACAAATTTAATAATATTATTTTGCATGATTTTTAGATGATTGTTGGGCGGAACTTAATCGAGACTCCCAGGTAATTAATATACATCGTCTTTGAATTTGATTTGTAAGTTTTGTTGTTTTCTTCCTATATTTTTCCTTGTATGCTTAAAATATATTATATAGGTGAAGTTAATTTAAATTTTATAGATTATTATACTATATTAGAGTGTCTATTTTGGATACCTTGACAAATTTACGATGTTAGGGAAATATGGTTCCCAAGGCTTCAACATTTCCTTCAGGAATCAAGGATCTAGCTTATTATGTTCATGGCAAAGGTTTGAAATTGGGAGTCTATTCAGATGCAGGGTATATATCACTCACTATAATCACATTAACCTCTACTTGATGAGCATGACAATGATTATTATTAATTCAAGCATCTATTTATGATCACTTACAATTTTTATGCAGAAATCTAACATGTAGTAAACGTATGCCTGGATCACTAGGACATGAAGTGCAAGATGCCAAAACATTTGCTTCTTGGGTATTATGATCTATACATTATATTATTTAAAAGTCATTTTTCATTTCTACAAAGATTACATTCTATGTATAATCTTAAGTTGTTGAAAGATATCCGATTTAAATTTTTCTTTAGGGAGTTGACTATTTGAAGTATGATAACTGTGAAAATAATGGTATTAGCCCCAGATTAAGGTATGTAATCTATGGCCTTCAAATGCAAATAGGTATCAGCATACTTAATATTTTATAAAAACAAGTTATTGCTAGGTTATACATTTTGTAAAAACAGGTATCCACCAATGAGTGAAGCTTTGTTGAATAGTGGAAGGCCAATCTTCTTCTCTATGTGTGAATGGTGAGTCCAATTGGTTATAATGTTTATCATATACAAAGAAATGATTATATTCCATTTGCTATAAATTTGCCTCAAAATTATTGCTTTTTCTGAAACATGTATATACAGGGGACAGGAAGATCCAGCAACATGGGCCAAAAGTGTGGGAAATAGTTGGAGAACAACAGGAGATATTAAAGATAACTGGAACAGGTCAGATCTTAATTAATCATAACTCTACATTCATACATTTTATAATGTCTATGTTTGACACAATAGTTGAGCTGAAGTAAGTATCAGCTCAAAGAATTCACTATTATATATAGCATAGCATATTCAGTTACTTTTCTTAATTTTCCATATTGTGATTAACTGATTTTACTCCCTACCCAGCATGACTTCCATAGCAGATGCAAATGATAAATGGGCATCTTATGCTGGACCTGGAGGATGGAATGGTAATTAATAACCTTACTTGTTATGTTATGCATGCCATTAAACTTTAACAGCATTGCAATTACAGCAAACACCAATATTAGGTCCTAATGTATACCATTAATGCTATTTGGATATTAGATCCTGACATGCTTGAAGTTGGAAATGGAGGCATGACTACAGAGGAATATCGTGCCCATTTCAGCATCTGGGCATTAGCTAAGGTGCATGAAACAAAATGTTTAGTTACTTGTTGTTGACAATGCGATATATCATCATAAGTTTGTTGTTTAACTATTTTTCCTGGGTTTAAATAGGCCCCTTTATTAGTTGGTTGTGATATCCAAGCAATGGATAATACCACATTTGAATTGATAAGCAACTCTGAAGTTATTGCAGTAAACCAAGGCAAGTAGGCTTTCTTGAAAGATAAAGGCATTGATTTCTTCAAAAAAGAATGCTTTGAAACTTACAAGCTTCTTGTGGTCTTGCAGATAAACTTGGAGTTCAAGGAAAGAAAGTGAAAAGCAACAGTGATTTGGAGGTGATACTAAATGCCTCTCACAACTTATAATGATGCTAAATGTTTTCATATTTCTATACAAAACTTGTATCTGTACCCTGACAGTAAATTCAAACTAATGCTACCTTGTAGTCAATATCATTTGTGTATCTGCCCACAGCTTCTTAATAGAAAGGTATGATGACAGGTATGGGCAGGACCTCTCAGTAATAACAAAGTAGCAGTGATCTTATGGAATAGAAGTTCATCAAATGCAACAGTGACTGCATCCTGGTCTGACTTAGGCCTGGAATCAGGAACTATAGTTGATGCTAGAGATTTATGGGATGTAAGATATTTAGTTAGACTTATTTTTCTCTTTACTGTGCAAAGAAATTTAGATTCCTATGGTTTTGATGTTTTGTGATGATTTCTGCAGCACTCAACACAATCATCGGTTTCAGGAGACATCTCTGCTGAGTTAGCTTCACATGCTTGTAAGATGTATGTTCTGACACCCCAAAGCAGTGCCAGAGAAGAAGATAAACCGTACATGTTAGGTTTTGATAATTACTGTATTGGCAAACCATTCACACATTAACTGCTCCTAAACTAAAGGGGTGCGACAAATAAAGGAGCAGAAAATTATTTTTCATCTAGAAATGTAAGAATAAATGTACAAGTCGGTCACCAAAAAAAATGTACAAGTCATGTTGTCAATGACGTAAACACTGAATGTAATGGGGTAATTAAAGAAGTGACTGGTGTCCTGACCCCAAACAAATTCTACTATACTGAACGAAGATAGATGATTTATATCTGACATGAGACTATCTTACTGTCTAACAATGATGTCATAACATCCAAAAATGCACCATTTCAATATGTCTAAATAATAAGCAGAAAATCTAAAAATGCTTGTTATATCATGTCTCACTAACAAACGAAACAAAGCATAAGCGTAATCAAACATATCATAACTTCATAAGCCAGTTTATGAAGCTAGTCCAGTGCCAATGCCATGCAGGGCCTGCTTACAAGTGATGCTGCAACTAAGAAATAGCTCTCAGAATTAAGACAGAGTAGAAGTGGGACATTCATTTCACGTTTCAAACATCAAGATAATTCTACATTAAGTTAGACAAACTTGGGCAGTAAACCAAAGCATCAATAGAAACTCATATATAAAATAATAAAAAACGAAACATTCCTCAGACATGAGAGTGGATATCTAGGAAATGTACAACTAACTAATGAAACAATACATGACATTTGACGTTTTTCACAAGACCAAACATATCATGAACAACATTTATCCATTCTGCCATTTACTTGGTTTATATTTCTCACGGTCCGCGCATCTTCTCAACAATGTGCCTGCTCTTTTCTTCAAGATGACGCCTTTTCTCTTCCAATTTCTCCCCCATCTTCTTCCCCAAATCAAACATCCTTTCTTTTCTCCCCATTTTCTTTGGCAGTTCATCTTCCTGTTCAAAGGTATGATTTTGTTTCTCCATCACTACCAAACTTCCATGTAAAGAGGGGAATTCAGAATTGTTTTCCACCTTGTTTTCACTAGTTTCGAGTTGATTGACGTTCTGCAACGAAGGTTCTTTCAAATCCCTAGTTTCTTGTGATTTTTCATTCTCTAATAAAGGCATTGTCAGGTCTTCCAAACTGCTGCTTCTCTCTAGTGTTAGTGAACCAGAGAAACTTGGCAGTGCTAAAGAATCTGATGATTTACTAGTTGGCTCTTGACAAGATTCGATACTCTTCGGTTTTTGTGATTTGTTCGTTGGAGCATTACTTGAGGTGTTTGCACTAGCTTCCGACCTAGCTTTCTCTCCACCAGAAGATTGATTATTGGTATCAACTGAAGTGGAAGTTTCATTCCTAAACTCTTGGTTAATCCATATGAATGGAGCAACATTTGGAGGAACCCAATCATCCTTCTCTGCTAACATCCATGGGATACTTAGGTTTTCACAATTTGGGAGCACTAAATTTTCCAAAATTGCTTTCTGCAGGACCAAAGTTAAATTTGTTTTCAGCTAAAAGCAGCCTTTATCCTTTCTAAAGAGAAATGGAGTTTAGACACATTTCTTAGTCCACTGATGTGTGCCCAAGATTAAGGATGTCAACGATCTTGTCAAATACGACATCCATTCCTTTTTAAATGCCGTTTAAGATTGTTTTACATAAACCAAGAAAATCAATAAATTTTGTTGTTTTTGATAAAATTAATTTTCTCTTTCCTATGATACCCTTGACTATTTTATTATCTTATAGATTTCTCTGTAATAAATAATTAAGGGTAATATTGCAGAAATAATAGTTAATGTTGCATTGAATTTTGAAAACGACAAATATATATGAACAAAATTCTTCTACAAAAGTGACAGTTAAAAAGGAATGAAGGAGTACCTAATATCTATTTGATGTATACACAAACATAAACATGTCAACAAAAGAAGGCCTTTTTTAAAGTCTAAAGAGATATACAATGAAAAATAGATATTAACAAAGCCTGGTTTCATTGGTCACACACTTAACAGAAGGGTCAACATTTATAATAAGAGAACATTTTCGCAATTAAAGGAAGCCCATATAAACTGACAGAAGGACGAAAAAACTTTATGGAGTTATCATATTTTTAATAGTTACTGATAGTATATGTGAAATATTTCTAAAAAACTTAAAGACCCTTTTAGACACTTGAAGATCCTAAAAACAGAGCTGCAGGGAAAGAGCAGTCTTTAACTCAAATTGTTGAAACTTATAAATCAAATGCAAAGGGAGCTATCATACCTTTAACCTATTGATCACTAATAAAGCGAAGTACCCACTAGTTATTTTTTGCTCTCCAACAGAAGACTCCAAGTTGAAATCTATGTCTGGCATTGATGTGAAACCATACCACAGTTGATCAGAGGGAGGCGGTTTTATATGCAAACGCAATGTCCCTTTTAGAGAAGCTACTCTTATTGCCAAAGAGAGAGGAACCTTTTGATAAGAAATAATCCGTTACTTTGAGAATAAAACCAGGTTAGCTGTTTATAAACTGATCGCTATATAAAAAAATAAAAAAAATAAAAATAAAAAATAAAACATTTGCACTTTATCTAATATTTAAATGTGTCTGTGTGTGAATGAATAAGAAAATGCTTAAGGTTTGCTTGAACGGAATAATGGAGAGAGTAATGATTTTAGTATTCTACCTGTGAAACTTGTTTGGCAAAAGAATTTAATAGCGATTTCCATCGTGATCCATGATTTGTTGAAGACACGGTGCTCTTTGACGCATCTGCTTAGGGAAAAACAAGATACAAATTACTCCATAAATCTAAATAATGTATATAATACTATCTAGGTATGACAACTACTCATTATCTCCCCTCCACGTTTTGGAAGTTTGTTATTTCAGGAAAAACTATCCTCTGGGAAAACAAAGGGGAGAAAGCTACAATGAAAACCACACAATTTCCTTGTCATTGGAGTAATTAGAAATACTTAAGAATTCATGAAAAGCAGCATTCGATATTATCCATCCACCATTCTGCCTGTAAGCTTAGTTTATAAAATGTGGAAATTACAGTAAAAAATGGATGTGAAACCAAATTGAAGCAACATTTCACGAAGAAAAACAAGGAGCATAAATAATTGGGTTTGATAGAACTCAGAATAAATTCATAAATGATTGGAATTGATACAACTCACGAAGAAAATCCATAAATAATGTTCCACTTACCGTCTTCCTTTTGCTCTTGACAATCATTCTCTCTTTCTTCAAGTTTCAATTCCTTTCCTAAACATTCAAAACCTTTAGAAAGATCTGATCGGACAGCTTCAACATTGCTAGGCTCTGAATTTGAGTCATCTGTCCCTGCATGGAGCTCAAATTCACGAGCTTCAAGCCTCGTTTCAATCTCTAATACTGCTCCTCCAGAATATTCAATGTCAACTTCTAAGGCCCAAACCTCACTCATTTCCATAGGAAGAACCCTCATTCCTACAATACAAGGTGGAACATTCCCGGTATTGATGTCAGTACAGATGATTTCACCAATATAACTGGGAGTCCTCATATTGGACAATGTTCTCTGTGGCAAAAAGAAAGTAAGAAACAACCATCATTTATCTCATAGAAAATATAATGAAATGTAGTTTTCTAAGCAGTAGTTCTCTCTAAGTAAACACTAGAGATCAATATTTATCTCAAGACTACCATAATGAAATGCAGGTTTGCTGAAATGCAAAGACATGGAAGAGAAAACATAGTGTATGTCTTCATAAAGAATCAACTCTAACTCAAACAATTAGTGGAATCAAGTCTTGCTTCCCCCATTCACTTCATTCAAATACTCTGATAATGGGATATCCTCCCTTTTTATCTGGTTGATATAATGCCATATTAAATGTCTACCGTATCAGTAAAATTTGCAAAACCACTCCATAGAGACATTTAGAAGGATAGAACCTTCTATATTGATGTTTTAAGCTTAACATGAGATTTTGGAACTATTAGCAATGAAAAAAGTTATAGGAAGAAGATATAATAGCTTGTATCATGTTTTCAGTATGAAATTATCAATTCAAATAACTAAAATAGATAAAGTGCTAGAAATTGAAACAGAAATAAAATGACACCCATTTTCACAAAACAACCATGATAAAAACAGAGCCACGCTAAAACATGTAATCATCAAATGGGAAAGGTTAAACCTGAATCCTTTCTTGCATCGACCTCTTCAACTGCATACTGCCTTTGACATCAAAAAATAGTCGGGAAATCAATAAATTCCAACATAATGTTCCCTCGTCAATAGCAGACTTCTTTTCAACATCCCCATCGGAGCTGACAGAGTGAATATTCTGGCTTCCCAAATGGGGCGACTTCGAAGATAATGGGGCCAAAACATCATCTTGGCTAGCACAAAGGTTCTCGGTGTTCTTTTTTCCTTCATTGCCTGACAATGAACTCCAATTAGATTTATTTTCCAAACCAACTCGGGAAGTTTTTTTAGCAATCTTTTTCAAAAATTGACGAACTTTTGAGGAAGGATCATCAGGCTTTATATCCCTTTCTATTGCCTCAACACTTAATCCTACTGATGGTTTCATTAAACATTGATACACAGAATTTAAGGATGTCAGGTAATTATGAAAGTCCTCATGCAACTGGGTGAACCATTTGAGTTTTTCTTCTTCGTCGCAAGATGCCAGACAGAGGGCCTTACACCATGCTTCTTTCTCCCATGAAGTTTCAAGATATACATATAGAGTTTTGCTTCCATTGTATATCACTGAGGTCTTGCTTTCCACTTTGATGGGGAACTTTTTTTCCCTGTAAGATTCATCGCCAATTTGTACCAAAAAGACAAAAAAAACAAACTATTCATTATCAATCAATTAAGAACTTGAAATAGTTAATTTCCTTAATAAATGACCAATAGTTACAACAAAATTTAAGAGGTTTTTCACTTCCTGAAAATATTTCAATTTTATTTTTAAGAGTGTAATAGCAGATTTCTTCTCATCACCACCAACCCACACCATATGCTCATTTTTCAATTCCATCACCACATGCAGGTCGTGAGTTAAGGTGGCATTTTCGAAAATGGTTAAAAGGACTTTTTACCATTTTCAAAAGTATTGATTATTTTTTAAATTCACAATTGAGAATAGTTGGACAAACACATTTTTACTATCACAATTTATTTTAGAAACGAAAACAGGAAATAGAGAAAGTATGTCACAAGTCACAACAATGTTTTACTTGGCAGTGAGATCACTTACCATTTTTTGGAAGAAAGGATTGATGCTGACACAGCTTGAACAGTACAGCCCTTGAGTTCAATTGTTTTGTGCAAACCATCAGATTCTCTTAGAATAAGTGATTGACCCTTGATTTGTCCATACATTTTAATAGGGGAAACCTCCAATAGCTCTTCTTTTCTCTTTGGCTCTTTTGAAACTTGTCCTGATTCTAGGACCCAAACCACACCCTGAAAGCCAAAGCTTTTATGATGAAGAGTAACAAATAATCTATATCATCATGATATATAGGGAGCTCAAAAGTTAACTATAGTACTAATTTTGGTTGAACATCTTCCTCAATAAATTTACCCTTAACAACTCAATTCTTTTTTCAAATTTAATACTAACTACCAATTTTAGTTGGACATTTGTCTAAACAAATTTGCCCTTAACAACAACAAAAAATTTAAATTTAAATATAAAAACTTAAAACAAACATTGAAACCGGGCAAATTCTATAGTGGACCAGTGCTTAGAAGTTGCTCAAAACTCTAACAACGAATGCAACACTCCTAAGAAGTAAAAGTTAACGACTCTTCTCGTCATTAAGGCTGAGACGGTGACCTAATTGGTGTTTGGTTCAATGAGTTTAGTTTTGTGGGACACATTCGCCTTCTCTTATTTTTATCGAACTGACATCGATCGAGTTATTGTCTTAGTCGTAAGGATCGGGAAGACCATTAACTTATACTTCTAAAAAATATCGTCGATAGTTGTTAAAGTTTCAAATGATTTTTAAGCACAGTCTGGGTGAAGGTGCCCCGCCATATCATCCCCTTAAAAATTGTTCTTTCAATTTTATATTATCTATATTGTTTTTTTACAAGTGAATTAAATTAAAACATATATTGTACAATAAAACTATAATAAAACACACACATATATATATATACAAAGAAACACAATAGAAAAAGTTGATAAACGGACAAGCTAATGCATGCTTCTTTGTGCTAGTTATAATAAAATAAGTATTTATTTATTTATTTATTAATTTGATATCGTAATGAAATAGATAATAAAGTTAATAATACCCTATCTAGTTGGAGAATTTCTATTTCAGTATTTTACCATAACGAAGCCAATAACAGAAGACAAGTAAGCAAAAGGGGGAAAATGGAGTTTGAAATAGAGGTGAAGTGAGAATGGACCTGCTTGTTAAACGAAAAATGCAGAGATTGTTGATGATCAAGGTGGTTTGTAGAAGCATCCAGTTGAGTTTGGGAAGAGAGGTTGGATTGTTCCGTATGGAGTTTGTGGCGCAACCGTTTCATGATCCATAACACTCCCACGGCTTCAACGGCAAAAACGGCAACCACACCGACACCGAATCCCAGTAGAATTAAACCATAAAACGAACTCATTTTGATTTTGAGGCCAACACAAACTTACTCAAACTGATAGCATAATGTTGGTAAGAAAAGAGATAGTGGAAACTTCAAAACGGTTTCCACACGCAATCAAAGTGAAAGCAAGCGCGTGGATTCATACAGTCGCAAACTTACACATCAATTATTATGAAATTAACAAAAATAGTTAACACTATAAATTTCATTGAAAAAAAATATAGCAATTAACTCTTTTAATAAAAGAAAATGTTGATAAAAAATACTACTATTTTAAATAAGTATTTTCAATATTATGTCTTTAATTTTTTTTAAGTTTAAAATTTGCTTTTTTAATATAATTTTTTTTTAGCACATGTCTTAGAGTTACACTTGTTAGTGTAGAAAAAAATAATAATTGCAATTGATAGACTGAAATATAAATTAAATAAAATAATTTCACTTTATTAAATGTAATTATTATCAAAATATATTTGAATATGATAAATTTAAATAAAAAATTAAATGTAGTTTAGAAAATATAATTATATTTTTTATTTCAACAAAAAGTTAAATGCAATTAATCAATATTATTAATATATATGCAATTAGTTACTTTTGTTTATAATTGAGTTATGAGGTATTACTATATTTCTATTTTTTATATATAAATATAGAATATTTTACTAAATTGTACTTTATTCTTTGTATATTATTTAGAATTAGAAGAAATGAAAGAAAAAAGTAATTATAATGGTTAAGAGTATAATAAAATAAATTTATCATAAAACCTCATACAAAATAGAATAAATTATATTGGTAAAATAAGTTATAAATTATAGTATGTATTATTATGAAATGTTGCTCAAACATTGACTAGTATCGAATTTTGATTCAAAAAGAAAAGAATTTTGATTATTTGAGTATATCTGTGTCGCTGTCTAAAGCTTAGCTTAGATCACGTGATCATGTCCCTGCCCCCCATAATTTTGTATGACAGCGCGATTTTTTTATGTCGATTAAAGAGTGAAACCGAATTATTAGTTGACAATTCATATACCATTCTAAATTATGGGAAACAAAAATATAGAAAGTATTATTTTTACCTTTTCTTTTAACGTATTCATAAAAAAATATTGATGGACGAGATATATACTTTAAAAGAAAAAAATAATGATATTATAACATCATAAATGTGATATGTTGATAATATAATAATATTAAAAAGACAAAAATAAAATATTAGATAAATGTAAGATTTTTGAATGTATTATCCCTACCACCGTATCATATATAATTAGATTATGTGTATAAAAAGTATGGAAAAGGACTAGCTAAACTTGTAACCACCTTAAAACATTTATAAAAGATACCTTCACTTTTGAGTATTAAAATAGATTTCGGAAATGCACATTATATATTATAATTTTTTAATTATAATACTTAATAGGACCTAATTTTTCCGAATTTTGAATAAAGCTTATAGATAATATCAAGTAGACCAACTTTGTCATGAGAGCAAATAAAAATACAGAGGCAATAATTTTATGTGGTATGGTTTAGGTATTGATGTAATTTGAAAGTTATTATTATTATTTAAGCACGATTTATATTTTACAAACTCTATTTATTTATTTAATAAAAATGAAAATTATAATTATTTTTTAATTTAAAATATAAAAATTATTAACTGAACTTCATCATCAAACGTCGTGCATTCCTATTTATAAATTTTCTTTTTATTTTTTAAAATCATGTTATTATTCTAATACAACAACACTTATAAAATTATTAAATAATTCTATATCATTATACTTTAATATAAGAATATGTGAGACATGCGGACAGAGATGTTTAACAAAACATCTCTTCTCTATCCAAAAAAGGTACCTATTTGTTATATGGTCATATGAAGTTAAAGCTTCTCCATCAAAGATGGTCAAATTAACTACCGACGTCTATTTTTTTTTTTTTTATATGGCAAAAACCTTATTAGTTAGTTTGTTATGTGTCTTCCGGTACATTAAACTTATTTTATAAGATATTCCATCATATAGAAAATAATAGCTCTAGCTTTAGTATCATCCTTTGGATTTTTAGCAATTGAGAAGTAGCTTTGTTTATGGTATAAAAACTTAATTGGATTAGATTATATTAATGATTTAATTTAATTTTTGACATTTGAATCAAATTCAGTGCAGTTTTAAATCCGTTTGAAATTGATTTATAAATATAAATCAGTTTAATAGTTTAAACAAATTTTTAGTTCAAATCAATTTTAAACTAGTTTTTCGAAAAAGTATTTTTGAAATTCTTTCAAAAATAATTATCGAT
>JBBPBP010000001.1:3684940-3713156 GCA_037974735.1 Cicer chorassanicum | reverse complement strand
GTTACCCTTTAAATGATATTTGGTTAAGAAAAAGTTAAAAAATCTCTTATCTAGATCATTGCATATGTTCATCAAACGATTGCTATTGATCTAAATGATTTTTATGGAGTATAAATACCAATAACTTCAGTTTTAACGAATCAATTCTACTATCAAACTTAGAACAAACTTTGAATATTTTTCTGAAATATTTTCAAAACATAAAGAATAACTTTTTCTGAACATGGATGATAAATTTTTTTAACTTTTTCTTAACGAAACCCCACTTAAAGGGTAACACTGAAATTATTTAAAAACATAAATGACCAAATCAAAAAAAAAAAAAAGGAATAAAGGACTATATCGTTAATTGAAATTAAGTTAAGGGACTACGGTAATATTTAGCCTAAAATATACTAAATTCATTCTTAGATATTAAATGATCTTGAGATTTTTTCTTATTTATTTATAGGATTTCTTTCAAAAATTTCATTTTCAATAAGCTTTTTACTAAAATACCTAGTATTTTGGACCAACTTTTACTAAAATACCCATAAATGGATATGTAAGAAATAGAGGATATTAGTCCCATAATTATGTTATAGTATTTTTTATAACTAAAAAGAACGACAACCTCCTTGAAACAAACCTCCGCCCCAGCACCACCGTGCGGGAATTGTAGGGCCTCCGTCGTGCTGTTTTTCTTTAAGGGTGAGTTTTCTTCTTTGTTACTTTCCTCAATTTGTGCTTAAAAATTGAAAATCCCCAAATTTATTTTTGAAAACCCTAACCCTCTTCTCCCTCTCTATTCCGAAATTCACATCGTCTCTAAGATAGATTGATTTCGTTATGTTCATTTTAGCTATAATTTGATTTTTTTGTTGCCGTTTGACTGTTATTGGTTAGGTTCCTCGTCTTTTCCTTCTATGGTTGTGACTTTATCATCATGATTAATTTTAAGATGACCTTCAAGCAAAATTATGAGCATTACTTTCACGGTGAATGAGTTACATAGTTCAAGCAACAATGTTTATAAAGAAATTATTTTGGCCATCCGATCTTTCTACATCTATTTCAGTTCTTGAACGATTGCATGGGTTTTTGTTGTAATATTCATAGGATTACCAAGAATTATAAATAATTTTCCTGACTAAATTTTTTAATAAATTTAAGCCCAAATAATGAATGTTTATCAGAATAGTGTGTAGGGTTTGACACCATTGTTTCAATTTTCCATATATTTGCTTTATTTTTTATATTTGAAATTTATTCGTTGTTTTTATTTCTTCACTGAGCTTTCCTTGTTTTTAATTTTTTTTCGATTTAGCTTAATATTGTTCTATTTTGGGTGCATCTGTTTGATTATGATATTTTTATTTTTACTTTTATAATACTTGTATATCCTTCAATCGAAGGTTGAAGGAGCCTGTTGGATTCATCTAGAGTCCCCTGTTTTTACGAATTACCTCACAAAACCAGCTAGTTTGAAGTGCTTGTAAATGTAGATGGTAAACTAGTTTGTTACGACTTTTAATGTTAGTGATTTCTTTTCCCTTTTTTTGCCATCATTTGGATTCTGGAGTTATATATTGATGACTTGGGAATTCAAATGCAGAGCCGTCTCCCACATCTGACTTTTTTTGTCTGCTCTACTGTTGAGGGCAGAGTTCAACAGATAATATGATAGTGTTATTAATTTATTGTGAGACATGAATTTGTTTTGGTGAATTTATTCTTTGAAGAATTTGGTTGCTTTTGTTACTTCCCTTGATGCTTGATACTTGGCTAATTATTATGTCTGGACAGACCTTTTTTTGCATATAATTCCTTTTTGAAGTGGCTGAACTTTTGATTTGAAGATTTTGGTGTTCATGTTTGTATTTAATTTCTAATTTCTAAAGTGGCAGAATTTTATATCTGATCTGAACAAATTAATAGTCTTTTTACATTGGGGAATATTGATAGGTTGTCATCTTGGCATAATTACCTCCCTTTGGACTATTGCCTATTATGTCATTTAGGTTAATTATCTTTCTTAGGAAGTTTCTAGCCAATAGTCATAATTGGTCTGAAAAAGATCAGCAAGATGAACCCTGTCCTTATACTGTAATTGTATCTATATCTTGTTTATGGAAGATTGAACACATAGAGATTGGAAGTTCTAACAGTTCGATGTGATTGAGGTAAAATCAAATGCATATTTATTCTAGAACTGTCAAGTGCTGATGTGTGTGATTGTGTTGAAGGCTTTTCATGGTTGTCTCACAATTTGCATGCTAGATTAGGGTAGTGTAAATTTTAGGTTGAGATCAAATACTTCGTCTTGCTCTCGTTGCTTTATGATATTTGGGCTTCAGGGCTTGTGCGTCCGTAGCCCCTGGTTGGTCACTTAGCATGATGATTCTTTATGGGGTTATTTTTTATGCTCCTGATAGCTATTTTTATTTTTTCCGTTCCCAGGCTCGGGAATTACATTGAAATCTTAAGATGCCGGCTACAGCAGGTAGGGTTCGCATGCCTGCGAACAACAGGGTTCATAGTAGTGCAGCCCTTCAAACTCATGGTATATGGCAGAGTGCCATTGGCTATGACCCTTATGCACCCAATAAGGAAGACAAGGATTCTTCTCAAAGTCGGCCTAATGCAGAACCTGATGCTGAGAATGCATATGCCAGCTTCCAAGGGCTTCTACAGCTTGCTAAGATTACCAACGCTGAAGTGGATGTGTCCCGTGGAGCTTGCAAGAAGTGTGGCCGTGTTGGGCACCTCAAGTTTCAGTGCAAGAACTATGTGAAAATCAAAGATGACAAGGAGGAAAAGGATCTTGAAGCAATGCAGCCTCTGGGGTTGGTTGGAATGGATAAGTTGAAGGGAAAGGCTGAGAAGGTGGATAGGAGAAGCAATGTTGAGAGCTCAGAAGAGGAGGACGAGGATAGCGAGAGTTCTGATTCTGAAATTGACTCAGAGATTGAGAGAGCTATTGCTGAAAGGACTGGGAAGAAAGTTAGTGAGAAGGGAGGTCCTTATAGAAAGAAGGGGGATTCAAGCGATGACGTTGAGTCAGACAAATACTCTGGCAAAAAGAGGAACAAGAGAGGTAGGGCAAAGAAGAGGAGTGTTAAGAGGGAGGCTAGTGATTCAGATGATTCCAGTGAGAGGAGGAGGAGGAGCAGGAGGAGGAAAAAGAGGGAGCACAGGAGGAGTAGGAGGGACAAGTCTCCAGATGATAGTGATGAATATAGGCACAAGAAAAGGAAGAGTAGGAAAGAGAAGAGGAGAAGGAGAAGCCGACTATCAGATTCTGATTCTGAAACATCGGAGGATTCCACTTCACGGCACAAGCGAAAAAGCAAGAGGACATCGTCGTCAACGGACACTGATTCAAGTGATGGATATAAAGATTCAAGGATTGGTAGGGATGTCAAAAAATCTGAAAAGAGGAGACGCCGCCATGGAGATGATGATTAGTGAGGCAACTCGGTAGTCAATCATATGTCCATTGATGATGGATTCTGAACTTTTATGTATCATACACCTATATGCTTGTTCAAATATTGTACCTTGTTTTGGTGAAGCTTCAGTATATGGTTATCAGTCCGACTTGACGAAAACTGCAGGCAAGTATATGCTCCTATTTACGGTAGCTATGGCCGGTTCAATTGACTATGTTGTTACCTAGATGATCAAAACTAGACTGGTCTGTTCAACTGGTTGGACAGGGACTTCTAGAGTCAAAATTATAATTAAGTTTAAAATAAAATTAAAATCTTCTTAACGTCAAGGCGTTATCTTAGTGAAGCATGACATAGTAGTGTCCGACATGTTGCATGTTCAAAGCCCCATTAGATTCCTTCAAGTGAGGTTTCCCCTTAAATTTTTTTATTATATTTGGCGATTCATATGTTTTGTTTTACTATTTACTAAATTGTAATTTGTTTGTGAAATGAAATATGATAAAATAAACATTTCTTGTGTGGTTAATTTTTTTTTTTTGTTATAAAGAGTTAAGCGGTAAAACTCATACTAAATTTGGAGGATAGGGGGTATATTGAATTCAAAATCGTGTTTTAGTATATCAAATATCTGTGTAACTATTATATTATATGAGGTGTATTTTTGAAATGGGTAGTTAAAATTTTATTTTGACAAAATTGTGTCGTTAAAACTTAAAATCATTATATATTTGGTAAAAATATTTCAATCTTAATGGAAGGAATGTCCATTTTTATGTTTTTATTTTTTAAAATCTTATGGAAATCTAACCTAAACATGGACTTACTTATTACCTTCTCAGAATATTTCTATTGAATTCGAATCTCATCCATTCTCGGTATGCTTTAATTCGACGTACAAGTGCTGCAAATAGTGCAGATATTTTATTTTCAAAATACTCTTCTTGCTTTACAATTTTGAGCAAATGTGACGAAACTAAATACATTTAACCATATTTTCCATGTTCTGAAAAAAAAAACCATATTTTCCATGCCAACAGGCAACAATAATTTTCATTCCATTGACATAGCACCATTCAACTTTGTACTATAACTTCACTATTCTGCCTGCAAGATTTGGCATCTTATTCTTGGTAGTAATATAGCACCAATAAATAATTGAGGTTCCAATTAAAGCATAAAAACAGATTCCGAGGTAGCTAAGGGTTTATTTGGGAGGAGAGTAATTTTAGAGTTTTAATATATATATATATATATATATATATATATATATATATATATATATATATATATATATATATATATATATATATATTTTAGATTTTTAAAAAACTTAAAAAAAACATAATTTATGATCATGTGACATTTTAATCACACTTTAATCATTCTTAAAAATAATTTATAACTTGCTTAATTTCAAAAAGAAAAATAAATCCCCTTCCAAAATCCCTTCCTTAGGAGACCATAAAGAAATTGGAGACAATTCTTCTGTGTCTCTACTTTCTAATGATACTTACAAGTCACAACCACTTTGAAATTTCATAAAAAAAAGATAAGAAACTAATGGTTGGTTCTAATAATGGTACCATACTTTCATTACTTTGGATTATGCTCATTCACAAAAGAAGCAAATTATTCTGATTTTGAGAATGATGGTAGATATAATGTGTAAAACGTTATCTTATTAGCACTTTATTTAACGTATCCTAATTCAAGCTAGAGAATGGGAAATGAATGAGAAAAATACGGCAAAAATATTAATGTGATAATGAACGAATATTACTTCTCTGTAACAGTTTCTAATAGATTCATTTTTAATTGAAATTTATTAATTATTTGAATTTAACCACTTGATTATTAGACTTATTTTATGTATAACATAAACACTTATGTAAGTATTAAGGTCAACTTCTAAAATAGCTTACAACAAATCTATATTTTGTTTTCACCTTTTAAGTCGACAAATTATCAAAAATCTTTTTATAATATATTAACCTCCCAACAATTTAACTTTATTTCGTATTGATTATAAAAATAACTTATAAACAAATACTTATTCTACAATCAAGTAATAAAGTTGAGGTATTTTTTAGAACTACCGACAATTGTCTACTTTATTATTTAATCTAAACCATTCAATTTTATATTAACAGCCTAGATCATTTACTACGTTGAAACTACAAGGTTTCAACTGCAAACAATTCAGATCCAAATTTGCGGCTCACATAGTATGTCTCCTTTTTCTCTCTATTCTTGTGTCGGTAGTTGTTCTTGGGAGGACTAAAGAACATACTTCTAGTTTTGTACTAATATTTTTAGAGGAATGTCACCAACACCACTTTAAGAGTCTATTTTCAACCCCTCTCTCTTTTACTATGTGAAATTGGCGTAAGTTCTGTTATTTTAAAAATGAATACCACATGAAATAATGAAACGTAAATGAATTTCTCCAAATAAAAGATAGTGTTAACAAAATTGTTTTAGGAGTGAGTATTAATAGCACTTTTCATATTTTCAAGTGTAATAACTATGGTCTATGGTTCTAATGTATACGTTCATCATAGTTAAACAAAGAGATATTCATTTTACTTGATTGAGGCAAATCAGAACTAAACCCTTGAAAAACGAATTGGTTCGATTCCAGCATTTTTAAAAATTAAGAAACTTTATTTAAAAATAAAATCAAACACTTAAGATTTTTTTAACTAATAAAATTAAAATAAAACAAGAAAAATAATATGTAATGATTAAAACAATATTGGCACCTAACAATGTCTGCTAGTCATAGTTATTCTCCTAGCAATACTTTTTTGAGTTTGTTGGTCGAAAGGCCAAGGACATTATTAAACAGCAAGTAACCTACATGTTACATGGACTTCTAAACTTCATTAAAATGTGAAGACACTTTGCTAAAGACAAAAACCAAAAGGATTTTGATAATAATTACATTGAAATCTAGGTCATATGCAATAACTCTTCCAAAACAAGTGTTAACCTGCTACAAACTTAAATGCAATTCTACTCAAAAGAGAGTCAAATCATCTTCTATTAATGTATCATTCAAAAAATTCTCGCCCCGATTGTCTTGGCGAACACCATGTATCATTTGATAGACAACAAAATTTAGCATAGAATAAGTTTCTTCCGAATCAGGATGTGTTTTATCATGAGCAATAAATCTATGAAGAATCCCAGATATTTCAACAAAACTAAACCCAGGTGATTTTTTCACCCCTCTTCTCTCCATGGCTTCTCTCATGCTTCTTGCATCATCCCAACGTTTGACAACTGCGTAAACATTTGCCAAGCCAATATATCTCCCATCATTGTTCGGATCAAGCTCAATAAGCTTCTTGCCAACTATTTCAGCAAGATCTAAATTTCTATGATTAATACACCCACTAAGAAGAGCACCTAACATGGAAGCCGTTGGTTCTATCGGCATTTGACAAATAAATTGGTAAGCAGCAGTTAATTGACCTGCACGCGCCAGCACATCTACCATGCAAGCATAGTGCTCACTTGTAGGTGTCATGCCGCATTTAACAAGGCTCTCAAAGAAGTACCATGCTTCTTTAACCAGTCCTCCATGGGCACAGGCAGCCAACAAGCAGAGGTATGTGATCTCATCAGATCGGATACCACCCATTTGCATTTCCTTAAACAGTTTAAGAGATTCTTCCACTAACCCATGTGTTGCAAGACCTCCAATGATTGCATTCCAAATGAACACATCAGTTTGACTCTTTGAGACGCCACGGAATACAAACAAAGCCTCCTCTATTGCCCCACATTTGGCATACATGTCCACAAGAGAAGTCTGTAAGACCATTGTCATTGGTAAACCATTGTTAACAATGTACTTGTGCATCATTCTTCCCTTTTCTAGAGCACCTAGATGTGCACAAGCAGACAAGACACTCACCATAGTAACTTCATTGGACTTAGGACCAACAACCTGCATCTTTTCAAAGATGGCCATAGCTTCCCTGTACTCCCCGGCCTTCACATAACCATCAATCAAAGAGCTCCATGACCGAACATCCCTCTCTTGCATAGACTCAAAAACTTTATGAGCCAAAACCATTTCTCCACACTTAGCATAGCCATCTAACATGGAATTCCATGATACCAAATTTTTTCCCTGCATGCTATCAAATACTTTGTGGGCCCCAATAATATTCCCACAAGAGGCATACATGTGAATCAAAGAGTTTTGGATAAATATATCAGACTCGTGCCCAGTTTTTATAATTTGGGCATGCAGAGATACACCACTTTCCTGGTTTGAAAGGCGTGCTGAGGCCTTCACAAGAAATGGGTATGTTAGGTAGTTTGGTGCAACCCCAAGTTGCTGCATTTTTAGAAAAATGGATAGGGAATAAATTGGATTCTTGCTATTTGAATAGCCTCTTATGATTATATTCCAGCTAAAAATTGTTGGACTGTAAAGCTGGGAGAAAACCCTGTAGGAATAATCAATGTCTCCTGAATTGGACACAGCAGAAAAATAAAGGACTTTGGATATAAATGAGTCTTCTTGAGAGAAACCAAAAGAGATCCCAATAGCATGAAGCTTCTTCAGTTCAAGCATTGATTTGCATTTGCCAAGGAGGCTGAGCAGAGTTTGGTATATATTTGCAGTTATACATGATGATGACACCCCAAGCATTTATAGATATATCTTGTCACACCAGCAGATGCAACACTTTTAGTGTATGTATCATCCGAGAAACACCTAGAAAAGGCAACATAAACAAGAAGTTGAAGAGTATCAACATACAAAATCCACAAATTTGAAGAATAACACAAAATCCCTAATTTTGAACATATGAAAAACCCTAGCAATGATTTCAGAACACAAATATATTACTAATAGTCTCAATCGAATAATGAATCAACCAAACCACTTAACCCTAAACAACGGAATTTTGCGATACCTTACCTTGCTGAGTTGATGATTGTTTACTGTAGTTGGAAGCCGAACAAGGAGGTATCGGTGACCCGGTTTGCGCATTCGTGGACGGAGGAGGGCGGTGGAGGCTCTAGTGGTCGCTATTTGCGGCGGAAAGAGAAAGGGAAACGAATCCGCGCACCGAGGGAGAAAGAAGAAGAGAGGTATCGGCGGCGAGATGGCGCCTGAGAGGCTGTCGGCGGCGAGCAGTGATGACTGATGACAGGAGAAGTTGAGATTTTGAGTGTAGGGTTTATGAAGTTACTGTTGATTTGCATATAGATTTGAATTTATCATTTCTAACATTATATTACACTTTCTTTTAGTTATATTTTTTTAAGGATTAAAATGATAGTTAATTACTTAAATGTAAGTGAATTTTGTTAAACAAAAAATGTCATATTGAAACAGGGATGATATTTGGAATACTCTCAATATATTCTATCCTCTCTATTATAATGATTTACTTTAAGTGTCTCCCATTTTATTAAATTTTTTCTTTTTCTATATTTTAGTTTTCATCTCCTTCTCCACTTCTCTAGCACAACAAAGATGGTGCTAATGATGGAACTCTTCCCTTCCACACCACTCTTCTCCCCCATGTCTTACTAATTACATGTATCATACAATTGTCCCTAATGATCTATCAACGCAAACATCGAGTGGAGGAGGAAAGATCGAAAGAATGACGGCATCATCAGAGAATAAGAAGGAAACACTGGGTGGAAAAAGTGGGAATTAAGTATAGGCGGAACAAGTTGAAGCCGAATTTTTCCTCCCCCACTTATGCCTCGACTAATCAAAGAAAACTCTGCCTCGAATTTGAATTTTGGAGAAAATTGCACCCACATTCCGTCAAAACGTGTTTTCTGCATCAAAATGAAAATATATTTGAGCAAATACTCACGTGTAGGTTATATTGTCTCGTCTAGTTAGAAGGAATAAATATATCATGATATGTTCCAATAATACGATCAAATTGTCGAAATAAAAAAGAATTTTCTACCTGCCACCCCTAGCTACATCTACCACTCTCAAGACACATGAAAAGACAATTTTATCCTTTTAATCATATAAAATAAGTTTTAAAATTGATAGTTTCGAAAGTTTCAAATTTTTGAAACTGATATTTTCGGAAGTTTCAAATTAAGCAAGTTTTTGAAATTTTTAAAAATCAAATTTTCGAAATAAAGAGACATTTTGAAAATTTCAAAACCTTTGAATGTTTTAAAATTTTAAGTTTCGAAAGTTTTAGTTTTTAAAACTTTCGAATGGTAAAAATAATCAGAATTTCAAAAGTTTAAAATTTTTAAAATTTTGATATTTCGAAAGTTTCGAACTAGATTTATCCTACTTCGAACATTTGCGATTGTTCGAAAATTTCTCATTTTAAAAGTTTCGAAAATATTTAAAAATTTAAAAAATTACGTTTCAAAAGTTTGAAAGATTCGAATTTGTTGAAATTTGATTAAATGTTCTAATGAGTGAGTGAAAAAGTGGGAGGTAAAAACATTTCAAAATTTTATATTTGATTAAAAAGATAAAATTATCTTTTTGTGTGTCTTTGAAGTGATAGATAAAAAGCATAGACATAGGAAAATTTTACTCTGTATCCCCCCACAAACTAAAGGAAAAGATATAAATGTCCCCATATAAATATTAAAAGTTTCATATTTTCACCATTCCACAAGTTACACTCTGGAAAACTTGAAAAAAAAATTACACTTCTAGAACATATATAATACCGAAAAACTTTTTTTGACATTTCCGAAAGTTACCGGAAAACTTCAACCCACAAGTTTTCCGGAAGTTCTTTTTAATTTTAATTTTTTATTACTTTGTTATTTATTTAACTCATTTTTTTTTTAAAATGTGTACAGGAAAACTAGTGAAAAAGTTTTTCGGTACACGAGTTTGTTGGTCCACAACTTTTTAATTTTTTAACTTTTTGTACTAGAAAATTTTAAAAAAGATTTCCGATAGACACTTTTTTAACTTTCTGTACCAGAAATTTTATAAAAAAAGTTTTGATAATTTTCGAAAATCTTTTATGTACCAAAAAACTTAAATTATTTGGTAGTTGATATAATAGTAAAAAAGATCAAAGGTATTTTTGACATTTTTAAAAATTTATTGGGTATAAGTATAAATGTGGGGCATAGGGTAAAATTTTATATACAATGGATAGAAAACTCAAAATAAGACACATTTATACTGTGCACTCTACTATGAGAGCTACATCCAAAAGATTTCTACTATAAATTAAGATTTACACATTTCTTTTGTTTTTCTTTATCAATACACATTTCTTTTGTTGATCTTCGATATAATCTTTTTTGAACACCTTTTTCATTGGAATAAAAAAAAAGTGATAAATAGTACAACATTTAATCTATAAAGAGATGTTTATAATTAATTTCAAAGGAAATAAACTGATTTAGTCAAGCGGACAAAATGCAAAATGATGGTTTAGTGACTAAGATGAGAGAGTAAAAAAGTTAATTGATAATATTGTCTCAAATTTAATTCTTACCTCCATTATTTACTAACAAATTAACCGTTTCTATACTAACTTTAACCATTTCAAAAAAAATATTTATGTTGACGGTAGGTACGTACACCTTTTCAACACTTCTATCCCTTATTATAAAAAAACCGGTAGTTTGGTGGTTGAAACTACAAAGTAAAATAATCAATTATGTTTGAAATACACAAGTAAAAACAAATTAAACTAATAGATATTAAAGAATAAAATTTAATACTAATACAAATTTAATACTAAAACTACCAAATCCGAGCGATTTTCGCAAAATGTTCAATATATTATGTTTGGTGCGGTTTTTTAATTTTTTGATCATTTTGCAATTTTTATTTGAATTATTTTGGATGTGAACACTGCTACCCATAACACAGAAAATGGCAAAAAGAATCATTAAATATTAGAAAAAAATGATGGCATAGAATCACAATTACAGCTGAAGCTAATTCTGCCCTATTATAGAATATGAAACCAGCAAAAATTTAGGTAGCACACTAAACACAACTCCCAGTCCCCATCTACGGTCAGCACATTTTACTAGCAGCAGAGATTTTCTGCAAAATAGCCGACTTTCGCTTACTTGTTAAAGAATAATAATCCCTTCCTCCTTCCCCTCTTTCTGTCCCCAGCCTGCAGAATAAAAAAAAAAAAAAAATACTTGAATATAATGGCTACTCACTGGAACAATACTTTGCATAAAAAACTATACTAGAAACAAATTTAAAACAAAAACAAATAACAGCAATGAATGCATAAAATGATGTGGATCAATTCAGGGACAAAAAAGGATCACAGCCTTCAATTTACAAAGCTCAATGGACTTCAGAAAAAGAGAGGTAAAGTAATCTAATTAAATAATCCCATACTTTCCAAGCAGAGAACATATACATATAACAAATGCAAGAGATAATTTCTACAGACATTACAAAGAGTTCATTGAAAACTATAATGATTGGTTAAATAGAAGTTTGAACAAACTCAATGATGTTGAGATTGTAATGTTGCCTTTGTCTAACTATTTTTATAACATAATGACATGCCAAGGAAACAGAATCGGAAAATGAAAAAAGTCTAATATATAACCATGGCATTTATATTATTAATCGGCAAAACAAAAAGTAAGGAGAAGATTCATATACCCTTAGGATAAATAATCTCAATGTGAGCACAATAGTGTCTCTAGCACTGCAGAAGGAGCAACATAAACAATTTCATTAAAAGCAGAAACCAAAATAGAAATAAATAAATAAATAGACAAGAATCAGAAATGCGACCTATTGCACAACTATTTGACAACTTAATAACATGGGGTACTTCTTTTTATCAAAAAAAGTAAGTATCTTTCTTACTTAGAGATTAGAGAATAATAATTCCAAACGCATTGTGAGCAAATAATATATTATAAGTTTGTTTGGTTCAAACTTCTCTAGCTCTCTTTAGTTAACAGCTTAAATTAGTCTATGTAGGGTCCAACACTAGGGATAGGGAGCAGGGACTTGAACGGTGTTATTTGGTAAATATAAATAAGGATTGGTTGATCATAAAGAAATACTCTCTCCGTCTCACAATAAGTATCACTTTAACAAAAAAAAATTGTCTCAAAATGAATGTCATTCTCAATTTTTAATGCTAACTTTAATTATTTTTTTTCTATACCGCTCTTCAATGATTATTATATACACAACTTCCAAAGCACTATTATACTTTGCATTGATAATGGTGAAAAATCCACCAATAGTTAAGATGGACAGTTTAATAAAATGACTTATCTCTTTCTTCTAATTATAGCATTTCTTAATGTGTGCAAAAACTTTAAACGACACTCATTGTGAGACAGAGGGAGTACAACCTAAATTAATTCCAATAGTTTGTAGCCAAAAAATAACCCATCATAGCCAAGATAAACATTTTATGCTTGTGCTATCCATGACAAGCAAAAACCAGAGCCAATGAACTTTGAAAGAAAAATATTACTAAAATACATAAGGACACAAGTACAATAGAAAACACTAATCTTCAGCTCGTGATTTTTTTTTATTGCATTTAAAATTAACAAAGAGAAGCAACAACAAACAATAAGGCATTCAGGCTACTGAAAGTGAAATCCAACCAAGGGCACTAAACCAAAGGACTACGACTGCATCCAAGACTTCCTTCCAAAAACAATTCCATATCCATAAATTAATGACCATAAATACAAAAATGAAAAAGAAAATGGTTTCCATTTAGGGTCTGCGTGGTTGGAGAGCTTTAGAGGGGAGAGGAGGGGATATTTTAAAAAATGTGTTTGGTTCAATTTTTAAGAAGGGAGGGAAGCAAAATCTCTCCTACACTTATTTTTGCTCCCCCTCCATTTTGGGGATTTGGAGGGGGGGAGGAGAGGGGGCCAAAACAATTTATAAACCATTTAAAATTCCTCCTCCCCGCCTTGAACTAAACACAATCTCCCTCCTTTTTGAGGATTTGGAGGGGGAGGAGAGGGGGCCAAAACAATCTATAAACCATTTAAAATTCCTTCCCTCCCCTTGAACAAAACACAATCATTCAAAATTCTTTCCTTCCTCCCCTCTGTTGAACCAATCATATCCCTATTTCCCTTCTTTCCACTCCCTTCCCCTCCCCTCCAATGAACCAAACAAACCTTAATATGAACATTTTTCATTTAGAAGATAGATAATTAAACAGCACAACTAGATAAGGGATCATTATTCCATTCAATATCCACATGAAACATGATCTCATTGGCAACTTAATTCCTTTTGTCAGTCAGTTTGTGTAACAAAGCAACAGTAAGAATACTTACCCACTGACATCTGTTGAGTTGTTTTCTGCTCTTAAAAGATGTTCAGCCCCAGTGGAACCGATTATAATAAATTCTGAAATGTGACCATATGGAATCACAACCTACAGAAGTAAATGAAGAAGAGAGATAAAATTATACGCCATTAACTGAATACTAAGTCTTCTAGAGTTCAAAACATACAAACACAACTGTTTTCATAGCATATCACAAGAAACTGATTTATGAAGTACTGATACTTGCACTTTCTTTGCATATCACATCAGATGCATCCCTATATATATATATATATATACTTTTTGGGTTACTCCACCAATACTTATTTGTAAGGTATCCAAGTCATTTTAAAAATCAGAATTTTGATAAGGCTGGGACACTTAAGATACAGCTCAAGAGGTTTTAATATAGTTGGATCCTTTCATTTGAACAGATAACTATTCAATTTCTTTGGCACTAGATGTCAATATCAATACAACATTTTCTATTTTCTGTCTTAGTCCATTTCAACGCATGACTTTTTTTGTTGTTGCAAACACAAGAATTTAAAAATTCATTGCATATTTTTCTTGTTTACAGCATAACTGTATTTTCCATTAGTTAAATTTACCAAAATTCAACATGCATCGTCCAAATGAAACCACATGCTAGTTTTATAAAGTCATGTTCTATGAAGTATGTTTTGTTTTGAATTTTTAGAAATTCAATTTTATATTATGTTTTATGATTTTTTTAAATATTATAAAGAATTTTAGCATGAAAGAAATATAATAGAGAGAAATTTATCCTCAAAGGCAGAAAGGAACAATTCACTTAATGACTCCCAGAATCTGTGTTTCTTTATTTTTCTAAACCAATCAATAACTTATTTTTCTAAACCAATCCAACTAGCTAAAATCTTAACACAGAATATCAAATAATAAGACATACAGTGGTGGATGGAGAAAATTTTTCTGCGATTACAACTCCATTTGGTCCACTGCATTTGATACTGTAACCTTCCTTCTTAATGGCCAATGTAGCTGGCTCCCATATATCAAGATATCCAGTCTGTAATGTTGAGAGAAAAAATTATTGAACTGTTGAAATTCTTCGTAAAGAAGCCTGGCAGTAAAATAAAAATTTGAAACTGATATTCAAAGGACTCATAACAATTAAGAAAACTACTTTCATTGAATTACCGAAAGAGAAACTTTATACGAAGCATGTCCGCTATAAAAACTCTTCTCTATGTGGCTCTGCATTTCAGGATCTGAGAACAAATAACAAAAGAGAATGACTTGATAAACTATTTTAGGAACTCCCTACATTTGCAGCCCAAAAAAAATAAAGGGAGACCAGAGGAAACCTATATCAAATAATTAATATCAACGGAACCAGTATGGCACATCGTCACATCCAAGGCAGATAAGTTGGTAGTTTGGTATCTAACTTAAACTGTCTGTCCCTTCTAACTCTTCTATTTGATTGATATTTATTAAAGTATTTACTTAATAAAGTATTTATTTTAAAGTATTAAAGTATTTACTTTTGATAACTTCAGCACAATGGATGCATAAAAAATATTAAGCTTTGTCCCTCACTTTTATACATACTTGTCTCAAGTACATACCAAGTTAATAAGACAACTTGCCATTTAAAATTGTCTAACAACCTTAATGGGCACTTCTTAGGTTCTTTTGAAAGAAGTTAGTGGCAAAAGGACTTTATTTGTCCCTGTAATTTTATTAATAATAAAGAAAGGATAGCAAGAGCGGATATGCTCTTCAAGGGCGAATGCACCCTTCAACCAGAATGCCAGTTGATGAAAATTTATAAGTTTGGCAAAAGATCCTTTCTAAGGGGAAGAGAACATTTATTTATAGGTTCTATATACAATAGGATAAAAGGGATAAGGATCAATTAATTCTAGCCTAAGAAACAGGAAAACATAAACAGAACACTAACAAACCTAAAACAGAAATAGAAAATAACTGAAAGACTTATAAAAGCTCCTATCTCTTAACTACTCTAATTTCCCATTATTCTATATCCTAACAGCACTATATCCCTACAAGAACATAAGGTGCTGAATTGTGAATCAGAAAAGTAAACTTCACAAAGAATAAGTCAGAACACTGGCTTTAATAGATGCTTTGGTGGATTAAAACGACACCAATTTCTTTCTCGCAACAACAATCATGCCCTTTTTTACTTTTTTTCTACAGCGCAAGTGACAAGTAATATGAGCTTAATTTCAAAAGGACTACAGCAGATAAGACTCATACACAACACTTCAAATTTCTGAAATATTCACTGCAATTTTTCTAATCATTTGCAGTTTATTTCACAAGTTACATGGAAGGCAGCAACAACTAAACTTCAAAAACATTAATTATTATACAGGTACTCACCACAAATGATCTTCTTGCTATCATTGGCAAAAACTTTCACTGGTTCTCCCTACAATAACAAGTAATGCATGAGATTTCATGAAAAATAAAAACTAGATAACCAAAATCAGAAAACCAAACTGAGTCTAAGTCTTACAAAGTACACATTTATGAATCATATTTTACTTTCCCCTTGGCATCGGAAGTTACTTAATGGGCATAGTGCACTATTGTGCAAAGGGCTCGTTGATTTGAACCATTGCATTGCAAGGGAAAGATTAAAAATTTAAGTACATAATTTTTTTATATGAAAAACACAGCATATATAACATTAAAAATATTAATGTAATTCAAACATAACAAAAAGATTAAAAAATAAAATATGAAAAGCTTAATTAGCAAAGTGAAGATTAACAGCAGCCACTCAATGTTCAAATTCCACAACAATACTCCTTCAAATTCATAATTCCTTGACAAAATGCTTGCTTTATGACATGGGTCATGGGTTTCATATCAGGGAAAGTCCATAACTAAATAAAAGCCACTTCATAAGAATTCCATTCCAGTCAATTTTCACATAAATGTAAAAGACTGCCATTATGGTCAATTCAAAATAGTACCTTGCGCTTCCTGTTATCCAGAGGCTGGACTTCAATGGCAAGTAATGTATCAACATCATCGGCACTGACAAGATAGTTGGGTTGCTTTGCCCCTATATTTTGGACAACGACTACAATAAGTTTATCACATAAGAATGCAAGAAAAGGAGAACATAAGCTCAAACAGAAGCTTAAAAACACCTTCAATATAATTAAAAGAACCATCTTCCAGGTGCCGAATCCACTGGAAGTCCAACAAGGGACAAAAAAAGACAATGTTAAATGATCGGAAGATATCTAACATTGATACCATAAAGCAAAAAAATCTAAAGAAATAAGGCAACAAGAAACAAGTTCCAAATTATATACATAAATGCACCTCAAAATTACAACTAGTGGTGCCATGGATGGAGTATCCGCATGCCTGAAGTTCCCTTCCTGGAAAGGCTTCTCCGGAAATTTGAAGGTTCTCTATAGCGGGTAATGGATCTTCATCTGCAGCTGAATTTAGGCGTTTTAAATATGAATGATAATAACTTGATAGTAGCTTGATAGCAATTTGAACAAAAGACTAAACACTAATCCATATTTATAGGGATAAATAGACTTGATCCTAAATAAATAGGAAACACATCATAATAATATATAAGTAAAATAAAAACTAATCCTATGAGATAATCTAAGATGCTCTAAGATTATAAACTATTCTTAGAAAGTAAACTAAGATACTCTAACATAATATCAAATATATTATATGATATTTTCTTATATTCTAACACTCTCCCTCAAGCTAAAGTTTACTAAGCTTTAAGCTTGATACAAATGTACCCTTTGAAATAGATAATACAAAGCCTGACATAATCAGACCCAAAATGATATCTGGGTAACTGGATAATAGCTTTATAGTAAAAACTAAACACTAATCCCTATTTATAGGGATACATAGCCTCAATCTTAAATAAATATGGAAATCAGGAAATCAATAATAATATCTTTAAGTAATATAGAAACTAATCCTAGTATAATCTACTAATCTAGGATACTCTAAGATTATAAATTGATCGTAGGAAATAAACTAAGATACTCTAATATAAATATCAAAGATACTACAATATTCACCTATATCCAAACATTGTTCAACTTAATTCAGCCAACATTAAAGCTTCATATGTTTAGTAAAGCTTAAATGAAAAATATTGGCAGCTTAAAAATGATTGTACGCTCCACTTTTTTTAGAGCTCCTTCCAGATACTATTAGTTTAGCTTCCAAAAAAGCATAAAAACAACTTTACGAGGTTTTTGCTTTTTTTTATTAAAAAAAAACTCGATCATTATAATTTATGAACAAATTAGAAGTGTTTAAAAGTGTTCTGGCAACGAGAAAACAAACCAACCATAATTATCACCTTCAGAAAATGAAGAAGAAGGTTCTTCAAGAACTGGTGGTAGATAAGGAGAATATGAGGAACTGGGATCTTCGACAGTTGTTGTATAAGGAGGGTTGCCTGAACTCCAGTTAGCAGGTGTCTCTCTCTCACTATTGTCCCCATCACCCTCCGAATCATCCACTTCATTGTTGCTGACAGGCGCACGAAATTTGACATGTTTGTTAGACATCTCTTCATAGTATTCATTCTGAGCATCACCCTGAGTGACCTGGTGATTGGGTACATCATGGGCTGAAGAATTCCTGTAAAATAACCAATATATTTGAGCAAACATGCCATTGCCTAACGGCCCATAGAAAGTTTACTTTCATCACCCCTCTACCATTGCTAGATGAAGTGTAACAACTCAAATATTCATATTTCCAGTCTCCTAGTGGTGAACTTTAATGGAATATAAGGAACTAATGACAGCAGATAAATAAAGAGAGGGAAATCACACCAATCAGTACTTGTTCAATGAAAAGAACCACTAATGGATTACATTCCTTCTCAATTTGAATTTTGAAATATACAAAAACCAAGAGAGAATTTATATTATTTGACAAACTTAAACAACAAGCCGTGGGAGACCAATTGGACTCAAGTTGATATAAAATAAGACAAGGTAGATAAATATGGTAACTCAATCAAGCAAGAACGCATTTCATCTATATCAGAACACCCCAGCAATTACAACAATATTCATACTTAAGCACCCATTGCAATTGGAAGTCAGTGTCATTGGGAAGTGAGGTACCAGACTCTACACGGAAGACTCTACAAAAGTTGTTATTGAATGCCAACTTGGAACTTAGATGCTACTGCTAGGTCAATTATAAGAGTAGTTTATTCATAAGAGTAGTTTATTTCATGCATCAGGACCGCTTTAACAAAAATTTCATGAAAACAGAACCCACCAATACATTCAGTTCAGAGTAGCAGTCTCCATTTGATCAGGCTCACCTGCTTCCAAGAGGTGAATATCTCCCCAAGTCATCAGCATCCACATTCGATACCAGCCCACCACCCATGCCGCTTTGGTGGCGACCCATTGCCTCCCAATCAGTGCCTCGCTGAGCATCAACAAAGGCCTGAGTATTAACTTGAGAGTATGTATGCTGAGGTACCAATTCAAGGCCATTTTTTTTCTGATAAAAAAATGCATTATTTAGGATTTTATTTAAGCATAACAAGGAAAAGTTTGAGGAAGTGAACATACTGAAGTTGCCAAAGGTGCACCAATGGAGTTCAATGGTGATTGTGTAGCAAAATTTACATGGTTCAAATCTGAACGCCAAGGTGTCAGTTGATACTGTGACTCCTTTAGCTTCGACTGTAACACAGCAATAAAGAGCAAATATAACTAATAAAACCAATTCCTCTAGCAAAAAGGGAAATATAAACTTCCAATATTTTGGCAATAGCTAGCCAGTTAAACTTCAGCACTGATTCTATTAAATAATACACATCAATTTGTATTAGTGTAAATGCAAACAGACAACCCAAGTATCTGCCCAACATACCTCAGTGCGAAAAAGTTTTTCCTGCAAATGTTTAAACAAAACCTGCCAAAAGCAAAAATCACCGTGAATTCAAGATGGGCGAGGCCCTATAATTTGGATGTAAACCGAGGTATAGGTTTCAGTATTGCTAATATGACCTTTTATACAGAGAATAATAGACTTTTCCATGTCAGATTGTAGAAGTTGTAAGCTTATAGATAAAATAAGAAGGGGAAGAGAAAGAATGAAGAATTTTAATTTTAATTATTCAAAAGACAGAAGTCACTGAACACAAACCCGTATTTATAATAACAACAGACTCTTAATCATATTTCTATAAGAAAATAAACCATGAAATACGGATGCCAATCCTAAGAGATGATATATGATATTCAAAATTACTCTTTTGTTGAAGTTGTGGGATTTTAGAGAAAAGAATGAGAGAAAATAATAAGAGTTTGAACATTATTGATAATAGTTTTATACTAACTTGATTACAAAAGACTTGATACTAATCTCTATTTATAGAGAAACATAGACTCAATCCTAAATCAGGAACAAATCATAATAATAAGAGATATTCTAAGATATCTCTATGATTATAAATTGATCCTAGAAAATAACTCAAGATACTCTAATATAATATAATAGTTATTATAAGATATTTTCTAATATTCTAACACTCCCCCTCAAGCTAAAGCTTACTAAGCTTTAGCTTGTTACATGAAGCAAAATAATAAAAATGGATGGAAAGGCAACTCAGGGATGCAGGTGAAGTCGGAGAGAATTGCTATAAATATAGCCTAGCCAGATAGCTGGAATGATCATCAGCATGAGAGAAATTCATGACAAGCAATTGAACAAAGCAAGATCCGTTTTTTAAAAATTGCATTTGGAAGCTTCAAACTAATAATATCAGAGACTCAAAATATTTAAACTTGAATCTGCTTCAGGGAGAGAGAGACATGCTTCAGGGAGAGAGAAACAAGACCAGTACATCTAGGACAAAAATAAGGTCGGTGCATCTGCGATAAATTGCCAAGCTAAAGTGAGTCATGAAAATAAAAGGCACCGTCAAAATAACCATCAACGGAAGAAAAAGAAGTCATCACTAATATAATTCATATGTGGTAAAAGGGACACCACCGATAGGATCGTCAGTGGGAATAAAAGCCACTGTTATAATCTATTAGTAAGAACTAAATTGCATGACATACATCGAAGAAGAAGCAGCACAACTCTAACGAAACGAACCCATGATCGATCAACAGAGTGAGAAAATGTGTCCAAAACAGGAGAGATAACAGATGTTTGAACAAGAACGCATATTTCGGTTTATTAAAATTGGAAAGTAAGGGCAGATCTGGAACCGTGAAGCCGAGGCTAGACAAATCGAGAAAGGTCGCGTCGTAAACGGTTTCCAAACGCGCAATTCTGGTAAGAAACTACATGTAACCATAACTTGATCCTCCTTTAACCTCCTCTACAAGGGCAAAAGCGCAGTTCTTGTAAGAAACTGCATGTAACCGTAACTCGAAACAGAAGAATAAGTGCTGGAATCACAAGGCCGAGGCAAGAGCAACGAGAAAGGTCGCGTTGTATACGGCTGCCAAACACGCCGTCTTGCGCGGTGGAAGGTAGTTGCGCATGGATTGGACGAGCGGAGGAGGAGACGGCGCGTGTGGGCGATCTAGAAGATGCGAAGGTGATGGAGTGGTCGTTTGTCAGAAACAGTGGCAACAACAGTAGCGAACTGAATGAAAAATGTCGAGACAAAGGAGATCGTATCAAAAACGAGAAACTACTACATTCACAAACTTTTGGGAACTCGGCAGTGGAATAGAGGCGGGATCGTTCAAGGAGGATTGAAATAGGCTCTAGATACCATGTTGAAGTTGTGGGATTTTAGAGAAAAAAATGAGAAAATAATAAGAGTTTGAATATCATTGATAATAGTTTTAAGCTAACTTGATTACAAAAGACTCAACACTAATCTCTATTTAAAGAGAAACAATAGGTTTGCTAATGATAGGTCCTGATGTTGATTACTCTTATGTTTTTTTTTTGCACTTTCACACAAATGTTTCTCAAAATATCGAAATGAGAGATGAAAATTTTCAAATATATCCAGGTGTCATATTTTGAGGCTATAAGTGAACGTGAAAGTCCGTATGCAAGGGTAACAGCATTACTTATTTCAAAAATGGAACAGGTTCAAACTGACCTTGACATTGCTAACAATCGACTGGGCATCAGGAACAGGTGGCTGCAGGGAGTATTCTGCAAGAAGAGGTAGCAACGATGAAACAAATGTTGACCTTTCTTGTTGTGCATCCTGACAAGAAAAAGAAAAGGCAAAAACATGAAATTTTATTATGAAACACACAACAATACAAGGTACTACCTGATGATATTTTTTGAAAACTATTTAGAGGTTAGAACAACCAAATTATCGCTCAAATTTCAACTTATACCACACCAATAACAAGACGAAACAAGTAGGAAAAATAACCTGCAATGCATAGGTAAGACGTATATTTTCTTCAATTATGTCTTGTCGGTACGACAAGGCCTTTGATGCGGCATCTACAAGGTCTTGTTGTTGTTGATCAAAGGCCTGGCAGCAACATTACAAAAAATTTAAATAAGCATAATCTCAAATCAAATATAAGGGGAAGGGCAAAATATAATGGTGCTTAGTTAATTTCATGAAGACTTCAAAAATTCGATGCATACCAGACGCATATATGCAATGCGCTTTTCCAAGACATATTTTTCATTGCGTATTTGAGCTTCCTACATGGAAAAATCAATGGTCACCGTAATGGACATTAAGAGAAAAGATAATTCAAAGATCTATGCATCACCACTTCAAAAAATATTTACATCTTTACCTTTGCAGAATAATCTGCTAGATGTTTCTTTAATAGGGTGACCTCTTCTTCATGTTCATGGACCTTAATAGCCAGATCCTAAATAAAAACACATATGGCTCCATAAATATCAAGTACTGATTTACAATGATATTTTAGAACTAAAGGAAATACCTGCTTCAGTAAGGAATTAGAATTATTTGTTTCAGGCATTGGCATCAAGCCTTTCCGAGGTGAACTATTTCTAGAATCAAGGTCTCCTTCTGGTAGATGCCTATGACAAAGACAGGTTTCTAAAATTACATAAATCCTTCTTCAACACTACTTATACATAGAATGAATATAACATCACATTATAGCCCTGGCATAATATACCTGCTTGGAGAGATGGACCTCGTAAATGGTGAAGACAACTGAAGGTGGCCAACATTATCCACAGGCAGCTGATCATTTGGCTGTATTCTCAGCGTTCCATTTATTGGACTGTTCTCAAAATGGCTACCTGTATAATTTTGGGGTTGATTATTGTTTGGCAACTAGTTTACCAGTTAGATCACCCAAAAAAAGGGACCCTGTAAGCATACATAATCAATTACCTGCTGATGGGAATGATTGACGAGCTTCATAAGATCCATGACCCAGCTCCTTCCATGAAGAAACCGAGGGCAGTTTTTGATCCGGTGATTCATATAACCTCTGTCAAAACGTGTAAATTAAAATTCCACAATTAGACTTTACCAGTTCTTTTTAAAATAGTTTTTAAGGGTAATTATTATACTCCTCTAGGTTGTCAACCCCAAAACTGGGATAGTAGTCTAGCATGTGGCGGAATAACTGCTATTGTAATAGTTTTATATTTATTAAATTTAATAAATAATACTCTGTGTGTATATATACACTTTAAATTGTTAAGACTATAAATAGCGGCGCTGTAGTGCTTAGACTAAATGCATGTATATATAAATATTATGTCATTTTAATTCCATCAACCATTGAGGTGAAAGTGTGCAACAGTAAAACTAATTTTGCAAATGTGAACAGTGTTCGACTACTTAGAGACACGGTTGCACAAATGATAAAACAAATCCCACAGAAACGATACCTAGACCTATCACTTGCAAAAATAATGTTTAACCACTACGCCACAAGAAATTCTATAACTTGTAGTGCCAAAGCTGATATATACCTATTTGAGAAAGAATTAGGGGAGCCAAGGCTCCCACTTGTCATTGAAAAATTTGAACAATCATTATTGTTACGCGATACGCTATTTAAAGTGTTGTCAAATAACGGCTATAGCACCGATGCTATAGCACTGTAGCGTAGTTGAATTTGAACAAACCACTATTTTCCGCGATATGTGATATTGCAATTATTGTTATTTATTAAATTTATGAAATAATTAAGACTATAAAAATTAATGTTGTGTATATTTTATTTATTTCAAGTTATTCTTATTATTATATATATTATACTTTATTTAGTTAAAACTTTTTTTCGGTCAAATGATCAGTTAAAACTTAGTAGTTAAGTTTTTTTATTGTTCAAAAGAATTAAGACTTTTATCATAAAAGTTACATTTTCCATATGTCATAAATAATGGGAGAGAATAAAATGTTCATCAAAGTGAATGGGGATAAAGTTCTGAAAACCAAAGTTTAGGAAAATATTGCTTGATGGAACAGACATCTTGATTCTGAAAGGAATCATATAATTTAATTGTTTTCATCTGCTTGATGTCATTACTGCATAGTGCTTGCAACTAAATACTTCTTCAAATACAAGAATTACTCCGGCACTGTACTGGTTTTTGTCCTTTGCACCAAACAATTGTTGTCAAAATCACATTGGTGCCTTGTAGGTCTACAACAGTAACCATCTCAAGTCCACACAGGCTCCAAAAAATCATCATGGCCTATCTTGGGTCCATCTTAAGAAGTGATAAGGAATTAGCTGACCATATCAGACATAAGACACTAGATGTGGGCGACTGAAATGTAAAAATACCTCAGAGAATATGTTAATTTGTGATCAGAAAACACCTGTCAAACTCAAAAGGAGAGTTCTACAAAAAAAAAATTATCAGACCAGCATTTGCAAAATTTTGAGCGGAGAAGACCAACGAGAGCATAATGAAAAGTGCAATGTAGACGAGAACGACACTGTGAATCGATGGATGAGTGGACATAGAAGAATAGATAAGAGAAGAAACAAATGTATACCAGAGAATGTTCCAACTTTCTCTCAAATAGGATAAGCACATCATTGAACTGCATATCCCTAAAATTATACTACAATTCCGGTATATTTTTGAGGGATTAAGAAGCTTGGCTCTATTGAATGCTTTTTCCCTTTTTTATTTATGTTCTCTTTTTACGTTAAGGAGGATCTCTTATCCACCAAAATCTTTGTAATTATTTTCTCTCGAGTTAACGAAATTTTTTTCTTACGAAACACACACGTGTACAATTTTGGTACTATTCTCATGTTCCCAACCCCATTTCCAATTATTAGTCTACAATTTTCCTAGAATCTAGATCGTGGACACATAGAAACTAAACAAACTCCTCAGTTGTGCTAAAAAATGCTCCAGTTAGCAACTATTACCTTAGCAAAACAAAACTACAATTCAAAGAATAGATAATCGCAAAATAATGGAGTAGACAACATAGCAATCAAATGTATTAAAAAATTACCCAAAAAATCACATTTTAATATAAAAATATCAATTTCCAATTAATTGCGCAGGCACCATTACAGAACTTACATATTTTTCCAGTTCCTGAATTTTACTCAGAAGCTCAGACCTAAGCTGATTGTTCTCTTCTACCTGTCAAAAGCAACATATTGCATCCTTACTATCCAATCTAAAACAATATGACATGAAAGAAGCCACCATGTTGGACTAGAAACTGAAACCACAACTGCAATTGTGTGCACAATATTCTTTTGGTACAAAAACATAGGTCAAAACCCCATTGATGACAGCAGTGAAACCAGCAGAGAAAGATATCATATTAACATATACACATGACGAGTCCTACTCACCATCTCTACTGATAAAGGTTCCTAACTTCCAAATATCTCACTGACCCAAATTAAAGCATAAAAGTAAGTTTACTATGTCATTTACAACCTAAATAAGTGTCACTAATACATTCGCCGAGCTAGCGCCACATGAGGTATCGAATCATATGAAAAAAGCCATGATTAAAACATTGACAAACTACAAACATGAAGCAATACCCATTAGCCATATATGATACAACTTAACATACGCCACACAATCAATCAGAGTGGAAATGGAACATCATGTGTTGAAACCAAAGTTAAAGTACCTGTTGCTTAATGGTGGCTTCGGCAGCTTCAACGGCCTTCATAACCTGAAACAAGTTATCGTTGTTGTTGTTGTTGTTGTTAGAAGAAGAGTTAGGTTGATCGTGCACATGTTGTTGTTGACCGTTCTGGTTAATACCCAATCCTGAAAATTTATCAGCCAAATTCCCATCGTAACCATTCTCCATAACCTTCTTCTTCTTCTACAATCAATCACAACCACTCCCCGCAAAAATAAAAAATAAAATAAAAATTCTCAAATCAATCAGCAAATATCATAGCAAAAGGGTTCAAAATTTTAACTATTGAACCTCGAAACACTCCCAAAACTGTACCCCTCTTTGATCAAAAGAATAATCCACCATCGATTCCAAACCCTTGAAAACACCAATCAAACTGAAATTACTGTGGACGAAATTAATGAATCAATCAACCGCGTAATAAAGAGTTGGAATCGAGGGGGAGGGAATCGAATTGGAAATTGAGTTTTGAAGGGAAGAAGAAGAAATGGGAGAATTAGAAACCCTAAATAATAAAAACAAGTGAAAGAAAAAGAAAAAAAAAAGAAAAAGAGATAAACAAAAGGGGTTGAGTTGAGGAAAACGAAGAGAGGAGAAGAGTGATGAATGTGAATAGAATGGTGAGTGTGGTTTGTGGTCAAGTGCGCGTGGTGTCTTTGCTCTTATGATTTCGTAGTATCGAGTTGGCGTTCTCCTCCTTTTACGACAACCAAAATTAAATTTAATGGAACTTCTGCCCTATATTTAAAATTTTATATTTTTTTTATATCATTAAATTAAATCATCGATAATTGAATGATATATTTATCATATTTTAAGTTTATTACTAGTAAATTTTTAAAGTTTTATGTTTTATGTCTATTTTCAAATGACATTTTTTGTTTTAATTAAGATTAAAATTTTAATTTTAATTATAAAAATAATTTATTTAATTATTAATATCTAAATTGAATATATAGATGCAACAAAATTATTAATTTAATTAATTTTAATAGATATTATAGTAATGCTCACGCAGTTAAATTAACAAAAATTATTGATCATAATGTTAATAATATCGCTACACTGAATAGCATAAGGTTTGTGGTTAATTTAACTTTCTTCTCTCTTTAAATTTTATCACACACAATCTTCATGTTTGAGATATGGTGATTGATTTGTGTGTTCAAATAATACAACTATTATTTTCAATCTCAATTATAAACAAAATTAATGCATGTTAAATATAGAGTTGATTGGTCTCGTAGTACAGAGTAGTTGCTAGCACATTGATAGGTAGAGGCTTAGATTTAAATATGTAAATCTTATGTATTATTTGATGTACTTGAATAATTCTTTCATGATTCAATATACTTTTATCTCATTTTATGATTTCTATCTAAAATTGTAATATGATATTAGAGAAATAATTATTCAGCTACTTTCTTTTTCAAATTTTTTAGATAAAATTTTTATCGAAGGTTAATTGATTTATCTTTTCTTTCATATTCGACTCCTGAACAATTTGTTCATTTTCTTCTTATTCCCTCTCAAACTCCGAGTTAGAATTGTCTCATCATAATAACGATGATAAAAAAAAAAAAAACCATAAGACAACGGGTAGTAAGGGGAAAGTGTTTGCCAACAAAATTTATGCCAAAAAAAACATTATTTCCTCTTCTTTTTTTCCTTCTCCATTTAAAACTAATTTCTTCAACATTTCAAAAAGTAGGGCATTGTTATCATGTCTATCAAGAATTTTGAAATTACTTCATCACAAGGATCTTCTATACAAAATTATCGGCAAAACTGCAAGGTGCAAAAAAATTGGTAAATGTTTTAGAAGTTCAAGTACAATCAAAGTTATTCATGTGGATAGAATCTTCATCGTTGTGGTCGAAAGCATCTCCAACATCATGAAAATATGCCCTTAGATCCTTCAAGATTTACTGTAGAATAATGTTATGTAGATACATGTCTCCAACAAGTTTAAATTTATTTCAAAACTCTATTTTATGGGTTTGTTAAAAGCTTTTCAAGAACAACAAAAATTTGATGATATAATTTTTTTTTCTTTGTAATCCGCCTAATTGACATTCTAACTTATGTCCATACAAAAAATAGAGGGTTAAACAAAATTTATTTATTTCTAGCCTTAATTGGTATTTTAGATCTTATCCAACAAAAAAATTTGGATGGTTAAATAAAATTTTATTCAATAGATTTCGATATTTCATATTCTTTGTAGTCAATGTATGTTAGTTATACAAGTTAAGTACAATAGTTAGTTAGTTGATATAGTTAGTTATATTAACTAGTTGTTACTCACTTGTTATATAAATCTTATGTATATTTGATATACTTCAATAATTCTTTCACAATTCAAT
>JBBPBP010000001.1:3618044-3670103 GCA_037974735.1 Cicer chorassanicum | reverse complement strand
ATTTCATTTACTTTTTAATAACACACCAACATGAATCAAACATGCTATATATGGGATATAAATACATGTTTTTTTACCCACTAAACCAAACCATTGAAGTTAAGAGGAGACTTCTTTAATCAATTCATTTGATTGTTCTCACAATGAATCCAAGGGAGTTAAAATTTTAAAATATTTATGCTATCATAAGTTCATAATAAAATAATTATCTTGCTTATACCTTCATTTCTCATGTTTATTTAATTTTCATAATAAATTCATGTTATTTCATCTACATTATTTTTTAATAAAATAATATCCTAATATAACAAGCATTTATTTACTTTCATTTAAATCAATTTTTTAGTAAATATTTACCCATGCACAAGACGAGTCTGACACTAATTAATTTAAATATTTTAAATTCAAGTAATTAAATTCAAATAGTTAAATAAACTGTTGAGTTTTAAATGATCACGGTTCAATTTTTTGGAAAATCATAGAGTTTAAAAATTAAATAAATAAATAATTTGGATATGGATATTCCAAATCGTGACAAGTGAAAATTCAAATAATTTGATATCCATTTACATTGCATGCTGTTTAATGCTTATTTGAGGATTACATTAGTAGTACAGTAGCAAATAAGGATTCAATTACGAAAAGTTTGCGATTTTGAAATCATAGAGAATATATACATATTTTTAAATTGTAGGAAATACATTTATCGTTGAAATCCAACCATTGAAATCTAATCATTCTCGAGCTTTAATGATTTGATCTAATAATAAGAAGATATGTATTAATGATTTGATCTAATAATAAAAAGACATGTATTAAATTCGATAAATTGTGAATTTGATTTTCATTAGTGTAAATAGAGGGAGACAACCGATATAAGTTATTCTCACTCTTAAACCGAAGTATATATATGTCTTCCTTCTAAATTTTATTTTAAAAAAAGTCAACCCTCCTCTAAAATTAATTAGGAAAATTAATTAAGGTAGCCACCATGAAGGACAAATCTATGTATGATAAATTAGCCACATATTAGTCTCGATATTGTTAGGTTGAACGTTATGTCTCATGTTCGAATCCGTGATTTTGCAGTTGTATAAGTTAATTATGGTGATATTTCTTCTAGGACAAAAAAAAATTAGGAGCATACTATAACAATTTTTTTTTTACTTAAAATACTATATATTGTCTCCACTAAATGAAAACTTAAATTTAAAAAAAATAAATAATTATCCATTTTGATTCTTAAATATTTGAGGCGATGTGACTATCATATTTAAATGTATTGAAATTACTAAATGCTTTTAAGTGTATTTTCTATTAGTAATTTTACATACCAAATTGAATAAAGTAATACAAATTCTTGGACCAAACAAATTTATGAATGATACATTTCACAACTAAAATAACTTGCGAAATACATATTTAAATTTTGCTTTAATATTGATACATTCAAGGACTATTATGATAACACTTCATATATATAATTCATTAATGTAAAAGTATATTTAATTTATTAGGTTTACAATGATACTATTTTTGTAATCCAATTTTTTACTTAAAAGATAATTACATTATTATTTGATCGCTTATGTATTGATACATTTTTCTATAATATTTTTAAATGATCTTGCCTCATTAGTCAAAAAAAATTAGTTCAGTCGGGCGCCATCCACTTTCGTCATTCTCTTTTTCTTCTTCTTAGCTTCTTCTCTTTAGAGAAGAGTAAAATTACTCATCTAATTCAAATTTTTTTCTTCATTCTATTTAAATTAGTGTTATTTTAGATATGTTTAGTTTTTCTTCCACATTTTGTCTAGAATTTTATCGTTGTGCAGCAGTATTTGATTCTTTGTCTTGTTGTGACGTTTGTTTAGTTCATATTGAACGATTTACTTTGATCTAATGCATATTTAATCAATAACATTATAATAAAAAAAAATTATAAGGATTTTTCAAGAATACTTTAATAAGACATTTTGTTGAAACTTAGGGTTCTTCAAAAGTACTTTTTAATTAAAAAAAATTTATTTATTTTTATTAGAATATTATTTAGTTTTCCCACACAAGATAACAGCCTCGTATTTTTTTTTAAAGAAAATTATTAAATACAGAACGATGTATATATATTTTAACACTTAAGTGTAACAATATATACACTTGACATTCCAACAATCTATTTGTTAAGTGGCTTTATTCATTCATTTGAAAATGTTCTTTTTAAGCGAAAGTATTTTCAACCATTTTCACTTGAATTGGTGTCAACACTCAACATATCAATTAGACACACTATTCGACCAACATGACTTTTGATACAAGGACTAGGACATGTTAGTCAACCTTCGATTTTGATGCCACTATTCGGTTTATGAGGGGAAACGGGAGATTATCATATTCGACTAAAAATAACCACACTCATGAGTTGAATGTTAAATTTTCACCCAAAAATTTAAAATATTGGTTATATATCAGTTATATATTGTTCAACGTTCATTTTTCATCTTATGTGAGACTCTTATCGCGCATCACATATACCAACAATATTAAAGGAGTGACTTTTTAAATAAAAATTGAAGAAGAAAAAATTATTATTATTAATAAGAATGACATTAATAATTATTTTATAATTGTCCAATATATAATTTGAACTATGTCCCTAAAATAAGTCAAACTTTTAAAACTAAACTAATATCTTGCAGACGATTTTTTGTTGTAAAAGCCAAATTATATATATTAAGATGATTTTATTCCAAACACAAAATGTGCAAAGGATAAAAAGGAAAAAATAGATACATCCACTACAAAGTAAAACTAAGTCCTAACACCAAACAAAAAAAGACTCTTAAATTGATCATTGAGAAAAGCAAAGACAAACCCTTTTGATTTTGCTTTGAGCCAAGACCAAGATGTAAGTTTAACTTGTTCCACAATATGAGTCATCACTTTTCTACTCCTTAAAGACACGATGATTATATTCGTTTCAGATTGTCGAATACAAGACAACCAAATAAACTGAAATTTTAGTCTTGTTTTCTTATTGGTGGTATCAAGAAGACCCTAAAATTGTTGAGCACGAGGGAAAACACGACTATAGAAAACACTTTGAACACCAAGCCAAAATGTGACCAAGCAATACTGCACATCAGACCTTGAAAAAATAAATGTGGTAAAGATTTCTCATTTTCATATTCACCAACGCACATAATATTCTGATCACTCAAAACATCACGCCTTGTCAAGTTGTCCTTAGTTAAAAGCCGATTATTTCAAATGAAGCCGCACGAAAAGGAACCAACTATGTTATCATCCTCTACCATATATTGATATGCAAATTTGACAAAGTATTGATCTTGGTAAAAATGACGCCAAGACCACCTGTCCACAACATTATCTTGCACCACAGATTTTTCCAACAACAATATACATTCCAAAATTAAGTTCTCTTCCCAAACAAACAAAATTCTTCTCCAACACCAAACCTCCCTCATCAACCCCACCAAGAACACACATCTTAACTTTCGATATATTTTTATCAACCGCCAATCCAAATAGAGGACCTCCCCTAACCAAATATCACACCAAAAATATGTATCATTACCATTACCCACAAATTGACCCTACCAACTAATTTTCCATCACATACAAAATTAAAATCCTTTCAACAATTGGAATCACTAGTCAAATTCTTAACCACGACATTTCCCGCCAAATCATATTTATTTTGAATTTAATTTATCTAAAATGAAAAATTTATAAAATAAATAAATTATAATAGATATTATAACCATATAATATAATTAATTATGTATATACACTCATAACCATTTATTTAATCAATGATTAATGTTATTTACTTTTTATTCTAGCGAATAATATTATCCATTGAAGAGGACTAAGGGATTAAGGGAGTATCTTCCCGAAACTGAAACATAAATATTAAAATTATGTAACGTACTTTATCTTTTTTCCTTTCTTCTTTTCTGGTGAACTTTTTTTTAGATAAGAAAGTCTGGTGAAGGTTTTTTATATATAGGTCTTTTTCTCCAACTATTTTAATGATGGATCTTTCCTTAAAAAGATACTATAGTACATAAAATATACAGGTGTGAGGTCCATCTCAACGTGGCAAACAGAGGGACAGTGTAAGCAAATTATTGTTGGATTTGTGGTGCATATATGCCATGTGTGGGTTTCCTATGGTGACAACATTTGTGTAATTCTGAGCAGCTCATGTTTTTAGCAAAGCAATAATAATCTTATGACAATTCTTTACATTTTCAAAGCAACCTTATTCATATGGTCAGAATATGTGTTAATCTTTTACTTTATTTTACATTTAAAATATCATTCTCAAAGATATGGTCTGGATTGTCTTAACCAAATTCAGCAACATTGGATCTACCGTATACTATACTATTGTTTGTACAATTTGTTACTATTCTATTTAATTATGGTTATTGTACTTCACACCCAATTTTATTATTGACACAAACAACTATAGCATGACTTCGTGCGAGCAAAATGAAGCCCAGTAATATTAAAGTAATTAATTTTAACCAAAGTATTACAGTAATTAATACTTGAAAAAGTAATCAGACTTAGTGTCTAAGGCAACGAACGAATTGGTCACATTACGTTCCTCACGCTTATCCATATATAGTTCATTTTGTGAAGAAATTTTAGAAAATAGTATAATAAAAATTAAATTCAAATAAAATGTGAGCCAACTCCATGTAAAATTTAGCATTATGCAAATGTTATTAAAATAAGAAAATATATCACACAAGTAGTAGAAATTTGAATTTGTTTAAATATTAATTTAATTGCAGAGTCGGTACAAATTTTGGTCTCCATATTTACGGGCGGAGATACACTAATTTTTAAAAAGTTAAACACTAAAATATTAATTACTTTATTATAAATATTAACAAATATTTTAAAACACATTAAATATCAAGTTCAAAAATTGTGTTTTAAAAATCGTATATTCATCTCCTAAAAAATTTTCAATACCAAATTTTTTTTACTTTACAAATCTTCAACAAAGTTTTCAAGAGTACTAGTATACTAGTATTGTCGAGTGTATCCGTATATAAAATTTGATTATTTTTATAGGTCGTTAAGATATTTGCACTAAATGAAAGATGTAATGGGAAAGTGTGTCCCAATAATTGGAAGCAATCCCATATTCCTTAGTTCACATCACAGCCAATAATCCAATATATATTCGGTACGTGGTACTGTTCTGCACCCCCCACGCACTCTCATTACACCTCACTTTCACCAAATAATACTTTCACCGCAAAACAAAACAAAAGAACATGGTGTGGGCCCCCTCAACCCCTTTCAACGGTATACAAACCTATAAACTTCTATTAATTAGGTCCAAGATTGTCCCTTTCTCCACACCCCAATTGCAGCTATAGAATCCACTTTATTATTTATGTCATAATCATATGCATTTATTTTGTTTTTTATGTCCAATGTAACATTGACAAATGTCTTTTTTTAATGTGTTTTTTCATCTCTATATATATGTATACATTGCACCACATTATCAATTGGTCTCATGTTATGTGTGTCTCAACTTATTCTTGTGCATAGCAAAAAATCAACAAAATCAAGAACTTTGCACACCATGAAATCACCAACAATCTTAAGAACCTTCCTCTTGTGGCAGATTCAATCAAGGGCTCCGGCGGCAGTGGCTCCTTTGCCGGAAAAAACTCGATTCGACCGAGAACTCACGGCCGAACTCGACACCCTTAGGTTACAAGGCAAAGATGGTGAAATTGGGTTGTCTCAATTTCTTGATGCTACCATCATCACTCAAAAAATTGCTTTGGATTCGTTAGAGAAAATTTGTTATAGAGATGATGTTGATCGTGTAGATGTTGATAAATACTTAGAAGACAACATTGAAATTCTTGATGTATGTAATTATTTTATGGACAAAATGGTAAACATTAATAAATATATAGATACATTGAAAGTGGTTTTACATTTGCTTGATAATAATGGTAGTGTCAAGCCTAATAAAGTTGCAACAAAACGTGCTTTGAAGCTTATGGAATCACCATCATGTCAAAGTGTAGAAAAAATCAGATCAAGCAAAGCATTGAAAAAATTGTTAAGGCAGAGGCTATGTCATGAAACAGATATAAGTGAGATTTTGTGTGGTTCTAAGGCTATATCATTAATGTGTTGTAAATTTCTTGAACTTGGTTTGTCATTTGATTCAAAAAAAAGTGGATTGTCAACAATGAAACTTTCTCAGCAGCCTACAAGCTCTTCATGGTTGAGATTGTTGGTTGAGTTGGCAAAGGAAGTAGAAACAAGTATTCGTGAGAAGAAAGAGTTGAAGCAGACAGTGGATGCAGCTAAAGAATTGAAGGAAGAGATGAAAGGAGAAAAGGAAGTGAAATATTGTGTTGAGAGATTGAAGAGAAGATGCAAGGAATTGGAGGATGTTGTTGAGGTTATTGAGGAAAGATTAAAGGATTTGTATAGATGTTTGATTGATGTTAGGATGACCCTTTTGGGAATTCTTTCTCATCATGCTTGAATTCTTTAGATCTAGCTAGCTAGGAAGTTTGTTAGGATTTTCACTACATAAATGATGTAACTTTGTTGAAGGTTACTGATGTGATTTTGTGTGAGATATATTGTGAATATAAATTATAAATTATTTTGTATATTCATCTGGCTAGCTAGTTTCTTGTTATGTTCTCTAGTTAATTTTAGCTTTTATTTATGACCTCTTCAATTTAGTGGCTTGTTATTATTTTGCACATATAAGTTGATCGTGATGTTGGCTCATGTTAATGATAAATGCATATGGTTTTATATGCTTGATTTGATTGTTCAGCAACATCCATACTTAAAAATCATTTCACCAGATGTGAGTAAAAAAAATTTACATAAAAAAATTTATAAGCCTCTAAAACTGGTTTTATTTTGGTTGAAGAGGACATAAAAGGACATAAAGTGTTCCTTCTATAAAAAGAATAAATGAGAATGAGACAATACGCAAAACATTTATGGTTCTTTTTCCATGAGCTACTAGCTGTCCATTTACACTCATATTCTGAATTAATATCTATGGTTGCTAGAGAGTGGAGTATCAATTTACTCCAATGAGAACGAAAATGAACTTTAAGAATATGCCTTTATTCATATACTTGTACACTAGGTTCATGTCAAAATATACTTGAACAAGGAAAATTAGAAGAAAAGAAAAGAGAAAAAAAAAAAAAGCAAATTTATTAAAAGTTTAAGAATATTTTTAGAAAAAATGTATAATTAATGGCCCATGCAGGTCTCGAACCTGCGACCTTCGCGTTATTAGCACGACGCTCTAACCAACTGAGCTAATGGGCCAGTTGTAAATTTAACCATATACAACGTATAAATAGTAATTTATATTTTCAATAAACTTCAGCTAGTACAGCACTGCGTTTTGAGCCACTGATTACTGTTGCCTTCTTCTTCCAACATCGGGTTGATGTTAAGGTTTTCAGAGTTGCAGTGTTCCCTCACTTTTTCACTCATCATCATTGACGCATCAAAAACGATTCGAATGGTGCGTTTCCAATAACCAATCCTCGAATAGCATTGCGGTTTCACCAACATTTTGTAACCCTAATTCGCGGAATCAAAAGCTTTGTGCCACACGGTATGATGTTTCATTCTTTTCCTTATGAACGTTAAAAACATTCTCGTTTCATTCTGGTTCAGTTTATCTTTGCATTTTTCGTTAGTTTAAGCTTAAGGGTTCTTTGCTTTTTTGTGTTATAAATTTTCTGTTTGTTTTGATTTATTTCATTGTTGGTGAATTGTATTGTACTGTATTGTATGCATTGAGACAATTTTACTATGAAGTACAGTTGGTGTCACCGGACACAACTTGTCAACACAAGTAATAGTTTGATAAAATGAATTAATTGAATGTAATTAATGTGTTTGTGTCGTGCTGGTGTTGGGCATCAACACTTGTCAGATACCAGAACACGTCTTCAATCAATAGTGTCGGTGCTACACAGCAATTCTAGGGTGCATATTGAATGATGATGTTACTTTACTTGCAGCCTTGCAGGAACAATGGCTTATGTTGATGAGGATGGTTCTTCTGGCTCTGGAGAAGATATGAATATGTTGGATGGGCACAAACGTCACCCTGCTGTTGTTGTTCCGTCTGGTTCCGGTGGCCGGAAGCGTAGCCGAAAAGCTACCGGTGACGCTATAGTCGATGCCATGCTTGAGATAGCAGCGGCTTCAAAGATGAGGGCATCTACAATTTTGAAGAATGAGGACAGGTTCTCTATTAGCAAATGCATTAAGGTGTTGGATGAATTGCAAGGTGTTGACGAACGTGTTTATTTTCATGCTTTGGATTTGTTTGAGAATAGTTCTAGTGCCCGCGAGATTTTCGTATCTCTTAAGGGTGAAAAGAGATTGCCATGGTTGCAGGGAAAATGCAGTGTCCTCTCTAGTTGAAATTGTTAGTGAAAATAGTTTTTATTATGTTGAATAGGTGTTTCATTACTTTTTGTACAGTCAAGTCGATTGAAAGTGAATTATGTATATAGATTTGGAATTTTTGAATGCTAATGATACATTTTTCCCTTTTCATAATGTCTAATCTATTGCTGGGATTGTTGTTTTCTCCATGGGTGGAGATTTGAAATGCTTTTTGAAACTATGAACTAGATGCATCATAAATTATATACTGTTTCTTGCACCATTCGTACTCTTCAAGTTTATCTTTACAGAAGCACTAGCCAGGCTGGGTGTGGTTGATCCTGAAATCTACGAGATGGGACTCAACACATGTGTTACTGGCTATTATCACTGAGCTGCCAGTTTGCACATTTGAGCTGCAATTTTACTCATTTACCTTGGTTGGTTTGCTTCAAACTCTCAATTGCTAAGCTAGTCTGACGAGTGATAACCAAGATCAAAACTTCCTTCAAATTCTTAAAGGTTTATTAGTATTTTCCATCTATTGTTTTGGATGCATTATTTGTCCATATAGTGAGTTACACTACACTTATCCTTCATTTGTAAAAAAAAAATAATTTGCTAGTAAAGTAAACGTGGCACTTTGTACACTGCATATAGTCAAGAAATCTCTACATCAAAATGTAATTATAAAGGATGCGTTGGTTAAATTTGTAATGTATTAGATTAGATGATGATTGACTCGGATATTATGGCGGATGTCTAGTTGCGTAGAAAGTGTGTTATTAGCATTATTCGTTACCTTGCAATAGTGGTGTAGGCATAACAACTGTTACCATAGGATTCCTTTTAGTTTTTCTTTAGCTTAATGCATTTCTTTTGCATTCTGCACAGAAGTTTCTTATATTGCCTTTTTGGTTATATTTGTTGAAAAAAAACTTTTCTTTAGCTTAATGCATTTCTTTTGCATTCTGCACAGAAGTTTCTTATATTGCCTTTTGGTTATATTTGTTAAAAAAAAACTGATTACTCTTCATATCAAATGAGTAAACCGATTGGTGAATGTCTTAATTGCAATTTGGATTAAAGTAACTATAGAATGAGCCAAGCCCTTAGGGTTTAGATGGATCAAATCTATACAGCTCTAGGCTACTAATTGAATTGACCTATGAAAAACTGAAAACAGACAAAGATGCATACACATCAATCACATGACACTGACACGTAAACACTAATAGTAATTTCTTGAAAGAAAAAAACAGTAATTTGTTGAAAGAAAAAAATACTGAGAACAGAGAAGTGATTGTATCATGTTAGAGTCAAACTTTGGTCCTTGTTACTTCTTTACCCTTCTGCTTTTTTGAATTGTACATTGATTAAATAATACATATGAAAACAATAGCTAAATTCAGTTTTGTATTTCATGCACACTGGATGCACTCATCTCAGTGCGAGAAGCTTTAGAAGCACATAACAGCAAGTATCATTAGATTTTTTTTAAAAAAAATTAGCAATTAGCATTTATATGTATCATGTATGCACACGACCCACGATCTGAAAAACAATGGCATGCAAGGTTTAATAAAAAATATATATTCACAATGTAAAGCAATTTTTATTGGTCTCAATAACCATGCCCCACTAAACTACGACTGCTTAAGTTACACGAGACAATATTTTTCCAAATAAAGTACATTAATTAATAATATACTCATTATCTCATCCCACCATCACTCCCAAAAAAACTTAAAACAACGTAAATAGTATCCCCAAAAAAATAAAATCAATTCATTGACAAGAAATGCACCCGTGCAAGGGTATATTCTTTTCCAGCAATCCAAACACCAGTTTGGGACCATTGTACATCCTCCCAGTCCAAGTTCTCCTCCAACACCTAATCATAGTGCAAATATTCAATGGATATGTAAGTTACAACGGAAAGGAGGGTAAAACATATAATATACAGACATTATTGAGATGCAAGCGAATTAATGTAGAATGATATGAAAATACCTCAACATGTTCAAGAGGCAGAGGGATGCCAATCACACGCATCACTTTCTGTGGCAGAGGCTTCTTACAAAGAGACCACCGGAACGCATCGATCATGACTTGATCAGACTCATTTTTTTCACCATTTGCAGAATGTGGGTGGTGATTTTGAGACTTCTCTGCGCCTGGGTCATGCGACTGAGTTGCTGGTGTAGCTTTGACCATTTTCTCTCCAGCAAAACAAAGCTCATATCTGCAACGAAATGCCTCATAGTTAAAATAACACCACAAGGAAGTTTCTTCGCGACTTCATTTAGGAACTTTCATGTCAAAATACCTGGACGTATGCGTTTCCAAATACAAAACTTCTCCCTTTTTCAATCGAGCAGATGTGTAGAGAGGCTTTTTTAGACCCTTGTCAGCTACAATGCTTATACTATATTTGATCCTGATGATTAAAAAATATATAAAATGATGAGTGAGGGATAGGTGTATAAAATCAAATAAGGTGCAAAATACATCTTGTATTGAATCTGGTATCTAATATAGGATAAGAAATACTGCATCCTGATCCACATTGCATAGCTGAAAATTGACACGTTTTCAAATATTACTAAAATAACACAAATGGGTTTCCATTATTTTTGCACTAACACAGCACAAAATTAGATCAGTCAATCAGTTTTCCAACATAAACTAGCATACCAGGGCTCATTGCAAAGATTGTACTGAATAGTAACTTCCCGAACATATCTTTGCTGCCGCAATGCATTCTGAAAAATGAAAGCAACAAATATAAGTTAGTGATACTAAAGACTAGGTATTTCTAGCTAGGCTAGCAACACAAATAACATGCTTAATCACTAGTGAAACATAAAATTCTTCTCAAACCAAAAAATAGATCTTTATAGAAAACAACAATTTGTTTGCACCAGCTGAAAGCAGAACAATGCACAATTTCTGAATCCAGAAAATAGAATATAATCAACTGAACATCCCAAGTACAAAAATTAAAACACCGAAACTTTATTTTTTAAAAAACCAACACAACATGTGATTGAATTATTGAGAAGCATAAATGCAGGTGTCAGAGTTCCATCTATAAAACAGCATAAACAAGTATTGAATATATTTTGGAGGAAAAACTTTTGCTTATTATTAGATGCTGAAACTAACCGAAGCTGCGGCCCTGGTAGTCATTGTCCGCTCCACAGCCACTGGAGCAAGGGTGGGCTCAACAGTTGATGTATGAGTAAGGCAAGGTTCAAGATCAATAGTTCCACCTCCTTTCTGAAGATATACAAAATGAACAGTTAGTGTTAGGAACCTTTCTTTAAGCAAGAAAGAATTCCTAGAATAATGGTGTAAAAACAGATTCAAATGAACAAAGATAAAGATTGTAAACAAAAGGATGATTTATTATTCATGTAGTGAGGTTGAAAGAGAAGACACAGGAGATTAACAATGAAGATGATAACCTTGCACTCAGGGCTACCCCAAAGGAGCACTCTCCTTTCTCACTAGAGCACTCTCTAGTTTACAAGTTAATTATTCCAAGCTATCTTTCCCTTCTACCAATTGAGGGCTATTTAAAGACTTTCTAAGAATAACCAAAATAACAACTCTTAACAACCATCTAACTAACTTCTACTAACTAACTCTTAACAACTCCAATTATCCTCATTCTATATCCTAACAGTTAGATTTTAAGTTGGTAATATTGATAGGCACTAGGACCAACCCACTATACATTTAGGCTTATGCCCAAGTACAAGTTCATGCAAACCGCAAATGAGATCTAGCATTTATGCAAAACTTAAAAACTTCTCCGGAAACACGAGATATCAAAATGAACAACATGAAGTTGTTATGAAAAATTATGTATCAGTTTATATGACAACATGAAGTTGCAAGCAAGAGATCAGATAACTTATGGAGCAAAAATTGTCAAGACAATAGGAGATTTTGCAGGTCTTTGATACTACCTTCACAATGCAGCACTGTTCCACTCGATAACTGCAGCCAATTGCAGCACCCCAAGCACGCGAACTGCAGCCAATTGCAGCACCCCAAGCACGCGAACGCACATTATTTCTCAATGTAGAAATATAGCCTGATGTTACATACACAATTTAAATCTTTAGATTTCAAATAAAGCTTCAAATGGGAAGAAAAAAAAAATGTATGTCTCCTGAATCTGATCTAAATATATTCTCGTTCCTATCATTTGAATTTTTATGTATAATATTTTAAATCACCCCATTCTTTCAAATAGCTCCTGCAAATCTATCATGAAGATTCAACCCTATATCTCATGAACCCCAAATACAACTCCAAAACAAGCACACAGAATCTTAACAACTCTAAACCAGTTCCAGTTCCTTAATTGTTTTTCTATCCTTTTCCTCTAAAGTTAAGTTCGGCTCGATAATTTTAGATCCACACCTGATGATTTTAAAAGAACAACCCTATCATAAAGCTTAAAGGTAAAGAAAATTTCAACTGGTAGGTTTTAAATACCTATCATAGTATCATATAAGCAAAAACTTGTCAAGAAGAAAATTGGATCCAAAGCATTTATAAAACTCGATTTTCGATACATTTGATTATGTAGCTAAACCTGCCTAGTGGGAAAAGGCTATTGTTGTTGTTGTTGTTGTATCATATTAGCCAAGACCATGAGAGTACACAACATAAATATATTATCCGTTATTATTTCATTACCCTTAAAAGCAACTAGATATTAATGAAGATAATAGTGATTAAGGCTGTATGTCCATACAATCTTTTGGAGGTAGCACCCGAATGGTTGCACGCAGTTCTTGTATGGCTGCAGGAGGCGGAGATGCTGTAGGGCGACAGTAACCTGTATGCATGAGAACTGTGGCAATACTAACGTCAAACATGTATCTTCCAGTTTATGTAAGAACATGCTAATACATCAATTTGGTAAAAGACATATACCAGCAACAAGATCTGAGTCATATGTGTACACATCAGTCCCCCAAAGCTGGCCACCTCTGACCTGAATATAATAATGTGATTCTCAATACATGGTATTGCATTAATAGGAAAATCATGTTCAAAGAGCATCACAATTGAATTAGAAGGATGTAGAGAAAAAAAATTAACATCAAGACAAATGAGACTTCAATCTCAACAAATCATGATCATCAAATTAAACGCCCCAACTCCCCAAATCTCGGATGGAAAGAAAACTTGATAACAAGTAGGCAGAGAAAGCTATCCACATTATTCAGTTTATATTTCAAGAAAAGGAATTTCTTCCACATCAAAGCAAGTTAGCTATGCATAGTTTTATTTTATTAAAATGGTATAGTACATACTAACTGTTTCAAAATATTTTGTTCAAGGCTTTCGCAGAAGGATTGAAGAACTAAAAAGCACCCTCATTAGTGCTCCCTCTCATTCTACTTAATGGAGATACCAAAAGACAAGGATAAAGTTGAAAAAAATTAATGCCTTCTTGTGATGAAAGTATAAACAACTCACTGTTGTTTAAAACAACAGATATGAAATAATAATACAATATTATTAATAGGTAAGAAGTTTTAGTCATTCACATTATACAAGATTTGTATTAAGATGCTTAGTTTATTTATTTTTATAAAAAATCTTCATTCCGAACTACGGTGCGTAAACTAATAAATTAGTTTACGGTAATAGCAACGGAAGTCACCAAGCCTCAATTTCCCATAGCATAAAATTCAAAGGCACTTTTCACCCAGTTCAGCTCCATGGACTAACTCGACATTATGAACAAGTTCAAAAGCATTTTAACCAACTTTGACAGACACTCATGGATGGACAGGACTGTAAAAAAAGTCCTGGTTATTTGGGCCAATCTAGTCCAATAAATAATTTTTCTCAAACAAGCAAGCTTAAAGACAATGGAGTTTAGTGAAGTTAATAAACAACACATCCTAATAATCACCAACCTAGTTATTTTCAAACTGTTCAATGCAAAGAGCATGATGTAGGATAGGAAGGATTACATACTGACAACAATTCAAGATCAACTGAAGAGTTCAGACCTATAGTTCTTTGGCTGTAAAAAATACTCTAGCCAGCAAGGGACTTAAACTTCCAAGGAGGACTTCAAGAATAAGAGGATAACTAGTTGACCAAAACAAATATGCAGTCTTAAATACAGGTGGAACTATGGAAGAAGCAGAAGATTCAGATAAATCAAAAGGTACCAGATTATTGGCAGAATATGGATATTGATGTCTCAGAGCATCCTGGATGAATAGACAAACATCATTTTAAAAATATTTAACTCTAAAGTTAATAGAGGCTAGATCAGATTGTGAAAGAAATAGAATAAACGTTATATCAAATTTAACAAAAAAAATCTGAAGAAACACAACTAATAGTATATTTCAACCTTGTGGTTCCTGTAGGACAAAGAATCCCAATTTTACAACTAACCTTTAACCGATCCTTCTAAACACCAAAACATTGCCCAAATTGGATTATGTAGCGAAAAGGAAGAGAGTTAAAAGAAACCTCAATTAAAAGAACTAAAATGTGTGAAAAAGCAAAAGAGTTAAAATCAGAAAAAGAAGATGATGCAAAGGTAAATTAAAGGAGATAGATGGAATAGCTACACAAAATAATTTTATCAGAATAATAAGAACAAATCGTTTAAAGACCATGATAAGCAGCCATTGTTTATATCAAGTAAGTAAGAGAAAAGTAGTTCATGTAATATAAAAAGAAAGCCACCAACTCACCCTAATTAACCCCCCACAGAAAAAAGCATAATTAATGACACTCTTTCATCAATTTTACAATAACAAATAAAAAAATTCTTACTTGGCGGTTTGTAGCAGTAACATACTCGGACGGAATCCGAATTTCCAGAGTGGGGCCACTATTAGAGCTTTCACCATTTCTTTCAATTTGAGATTGAGAAGATTCATATTCCCTCCACAACTTTGTCAGCTCTTGCATGCTTTCACCAACTTTGTAAACAACAAAAGAAACCTCTATTTTACCTGAAATACCAGAACTTATATATTGGACATGCAAAGGTACTCAACAATTTCAAGCTCTAATCTTCTCCTTCCCATCAATAAACAGTGCCAGCAATTGATAAGCAAATGGCAACAGTACAACAATGGAACACATCAAGAAAGACGTGCAAGTGAGATGCATAAATGAGAAAGCAATGGGCCAATAATGGCAATTTCTGCTGGCACGTGTGTTACTTCACTAAGGCAAGAATTCAGTAGTCTTAGGTTAAAAATCAAGCCACTGAAACAAAATGATAGCATACCTTGAGACCTGCAAAATATATGACCAGATATAGTTACTAAAAGGAATATAGTGAAGGACCATGCTTACAAATTTTATAAGCAAATTAGAAAACAACGAAAAATCAAGGAAGAGGAAGAAAGTACCCTTCATTGTCTTGAGTGTGGGATCTAAAACGAGGCTCCCGATTGGGCACCTGGGGACTCCCCCGTGATCTTTGTATCCTCTTGCGGTGCTGACCACTATAGTTATAGACATCCCTCTCCTTTTCTATAGCCCCTTCCCCATCATCTGATTCCTTGTCAAAGCACCTACTACGCTTATCAGACCTGTCTCCAACTAAATCAGCATCCCTTTCTTTTCTCCTGTCTCTAGCTTCTCTATCAACATTTTTCCAGCTATCAACATCTTTTTGCTTCTTCTGCTCCGGTAACACAGTTTCTCCTTCAGGAAGCTTAGCTGATCCATCAACAGGTTCCTTCTCGTTATTTGAAACATCTTTCTCGGCTCCATTCCATGATTCCCTCTTCATCTGATCCTTTTCCCTCTCTTTTAAATTTTCTTTTTCTTTGGGAAAATCTTTTTTCTCCCTCTCCCACCTTTCGGCATCTCTATCTTCCTTCACAGATTCTTTGCAGTCAGTACTCGTGTTGCTAACTTGTGCATTGTTTCTACGATCGTTCACTGATTCTTTGCAGTCAGTACTCGTGTTGCTAACTTGTGCACTATTTCTACGATCACTTCTTTCCTTTTCCTTCTCACTCCAGTCCCGATGCTTCACATCCTTTCTTTTTCTATCTTTCTCTTTAGATCTATCGTCACCTTTAGAATCAATTTTGTTCTCTCCAACAGCTTCATGAGCTTCCCCACCGTATTCCCTTTGTTCTGCTGTCGAACTTTCCTTTCCAACCTCATGCGAACCTTGAGTACTGCCACGTAACATATTCCAGGGGTCCAAACTCCCGCCGGGAGCATCAGAATATCTTTTTCCCCTATGGTATTCTTTCGAATCTTTCCAATCCAAGTGGACGCTGCTGACCACATTATAACCATCCTTTTCTGTCTTAATATCACCTTTCAAATCATTATGACTATCTCGATCTTGTCTCACATCCTTGTTGTCATCTCCTCTACCTTCAACACGCACATCCTTTTCGTTTTTAGCAATCTGAGGATCCCTTCTTGCTTCTCCAAACAACTCCTTCTTCTCTGTTTTTGTATCACGATTCTCAAACCGGAGATCTCTACTGTCCTTTGAATCCCTTGATTCTAACCTGTTTTCGGGACCAATAGGATGATCGGCATGAGGATCATTAGAAGATGACGGTATCCTATACAATGAATGAAGAGGAGATCTTCTATCTGCATCACGAGGTACTTTTGCCGCCCGCGAATCCTGGCCTATATCATAAGGCATATGATACTCATTTGAAACTGACGACGACACCAATTTGGAATATGCACCAGCCGCATCTTCAAGCTGCGGGTGTTTTGAAGATGGGTGAACAGACTCTTCATGAGATCTCTTAGGTGTACTACTCATAATGAAAACCCAACACAGTCATACAATTCAAAAGGAAGTAATCTGACAACCAAAAAAATTCTTCCCTCTGCTGTCTATTTGTATATTAAAGTCTGCAAGACCATAACTGCCAGCCAAAATTCAACAAAAGAAAATAATTTTATCTATACAAGGCCATAACGAATTTCGGAAGCATTGAATAAATTTTCATGGAACAATACATTCATTACCATAAATGAAACTCATTAATATATACAATAGAATGCATAGTATAAGAGAGAGTAGACAGAGCGATCAGAGAGACAGTAATTATCAATTAACAACACATAAAAGCAAATTTGAAATTGAAAATACAAAATCCAAAATTGAAATTGTTGATTTGTTTCTATACTTACAAACATGCAATACAAGTAGGGTTACAACACACTATACAATAAAAATTAGTACCAATGAGTTAAAAGCAAGATTATGAAAGTAATAGATCTCAAAACAAAATGACCTACTATGTAGTAATAATCGAGAAGTAAAAGATAAGCAACCTAAAAAACAATAAAATTATGAAACAAAATTTAACGTTACACTTAGCAGAAAAGTGTGGATAAAGGTAGAACAATACTTACTAGGAAGGTTACTTGAAAAAAGATGCACTAATTTAATTTAATATAATTAAGAAAAGTGAAAAGAAGGAGTGGTTAGGGAAGTAAACATACATTTTGAAATTGTGAAATTTGGAGATGAAAACCCTAAAAATTAGGGTGAGTTTGGTATAATTTGATTTGACCTTGATAATCGGTGAGAGGGAGGAGTTTATTGTTTGTTTCAAGTTGTTGTACTATGGTTGTGTGTTATGTTATATGTCTTCTCCGTTCGAGGAGTGTTGTGTTGGGCGTCGATGTCGTTTATTTATGTTATGTTTTTGTCCATCAACCAAAGCCCACGTCAGAATCAAATACCGTTCCGCTTGCAACTTACAAATCATCACTAGTGCATGTGTCCAATGACCAAACAACCCCTACCAATTCTTCTTTTCAATGTGTCTTTTGAGCTTCAAATTTTAAAGATGATTGATGATAATGACTATTTTTTTATAATTATTTTCTACAAGAAAGGATTAACCTAAATTCTCATTATATTTATATTTTATTTTTTTGGTTAACTTATTAGTTGATATAGTTTTATTAAGTGTTCAAACAAGTTCTTGTACTATAAAATATTTTAGATATATTTATGCATTTAAATTATAATTAATTGATCAAAAATTTGATAAAATCTTAATTTTTCTAAAAAACGAACATCAACTCCTCGTCAAAGTAGTTGCATAATTAATTCCTTTCTACTTATGAATGTGTTTCTTATTCCACCTTTTTTAGCGAACGATATCGAAAAATTGATAAATTCATATTGGTGGGGATCCAAAAAAAACACGAAAAGAAAGGTATTAACCGGTATAGATAAGGAAATATGACTATTTCAAAAGCAAACTGTAGTCTTGGTTTTCGTGATTTGCATGTTTTCAACTTAGCCTTACTTGAGAAAAAAAAAGGCTGGAACCTCCTTACCAACCATGATACTATTATTTATCACATCCTCAAAGCTAAATATTTTTCATAAGGTGATTTATTGGGACTTAGGAGTGGCGTTGGGCCACAACCCAACTTTATTTAGTGTAGTATAAAAAAACTCCCAAGATTTTCATACGACAAAGTTATAGGAGACAAATTGATGACGAATCCCCTATTAACATATCAGTTTTTCAATGTGAATTTATCACATTCCTCCCAAAATCAAGTCATTTATTTGGAGGCTATGCATAAATGTGTTGCCGACGCATTCATAGTTGCGTTCCCATAGTGTGAGGCCCTCTCATTTGTCCTTGTTGAAATCACAAGATCGAGACTGCTGCTCATATTATGTTCCATTATGGTGTGGCTGAATCAATCTGAACACAACAAAATTTATGACATCGCATAGAATCAGTCGTGCAACAAATTGAAAAGATGGGTGTCATATTTCTTGTTGTTTTGAAGAATTTGTCTTATGATGAGCAGTGCAGTTTTGCTATGGTTCTATGGAGTATTTGAAAGTCTCGGAACAACTGCATTTGGAATAACATGAACGAGACTGCATCTAGCATTATCGACTACGCCACACATTTCTTTAACGAGAAGCTCATTAAAATCATGGAACTAGACTACTTTGCATGCCCCAAAGTCCAATAACAACACACCAGCGCCCCTACTAGCCCATGGATAGCACTGCTTGTAAGCTTCGTGAAATGCACGATAGACTATGCAACTTTCCAGCGATACAAAAATAGGTTTTTCAGCGATTGTTGGAGATCAGTGAGGCAACTTTCAAATTGCACAAAGTAGATGGTCTTCAAACTATATGAAAGTCCACGAAAGGGAAGCTCAAAGTTTACTTTATGCCCTCACTTGGTTGCAAGATTGGGAAGTTGACAATATACTCATTGAATTAGACTGCAAATAGTTGTCAACACTATTCATTATGACCGCAAGGCGGTGTTTATGAATTTGGCATAACTATTTCCTTGTGTAAAGCTATTTTGTCAAATCGCCTAAACTTTAAAATGATTTTTGTTAGAAGACAAGCGAACATGATGACTCGTCACTTGACAAGAACCTCCATTTCATATGCAGTCCCCACTTTTCCTTTTAAAAAAGTTAGCGACAAGTCTTTTTTTGGTTGTGGTGATTGTTTGTGTTCATATAAAAAAATTGTGTTCCTCTTTCAATGCTAGATATAACGTTTCTAGTATTGATGTCACTTTTTGAAAATTATACATATTCTATTGATTTTCGCAATTTAAATTTCGATTATAATGTTGCATTTCAAACATATTTTTACTTTTGAAAACTAAGTTACGAAAATAATTGAAAAATAAAACAGATTTTAAAATAATTTTTTGACTTTTTTTAAATGACATTTTTTAAAAATAAAAGTAAAGATATTGCCAACAATATATTATTTTCAACACATCCTATATTAAAATTTACATGAATCCCACCAAATTTAAATATAACTCATATAATTTAGTGGAATTTATGTGAATTTTAATCAATCAAATTTAATGTATTAAAAAATATTTATTAAAGAGTATGTTCTTAACACTCATCTAAAAGTGAAACACAAATTAAGAGATGAAAAGAAAAAAGAATATAAAAAAAACAATTATATATAATCACACACCCTATATTTTTTGTTTTATGCTTCTTTTTCCACCCCATAATATTGTTAAATACACTCTGAATTAGTCTATCCGAATATGCTAAAATTCACCTTTAAATTAATTAATATGGACAAAATTTAAGAATTTTTGGAAGACTTTAACGAGAAAAGAAGTTTTTTTGTTTGTTTTGGTCCTGTTGGGCCATTATTATTTGGAGTTTATTCAAAATCAAAGGCCCAAAATCAGTTATACGAAACTCTTAAACCCTGGACTGGAATGAAGAAAAATCAGTCCCTCTCTCTCTGCATATGGCTACCAGGTACGCATGTTCTCTACATTCTCTCTCTATTTTTCGTCACGAATCATTTTCCCCAACCAAAAGCGTATACCAAAAATCGATACTTTAATTAATTCAACACCCACACCATATTAAAGCTACTAACTTTCTTCTATTTTGCTGCTTAGGCGTTTGAGGGCATTTAAGCGATGGATGAAGTCCAATGGATTCGAATGGAGCGATGCATTGGATTTCGTTGACACTCCAGAAGATGGAATAGCTGTTAAAGCATTGTGTGAAATGAAAGAAGGTGATGTTGTTGCAAAAATGCCAAAGGAAGCTTGTCTTACAATAAAGACTAGTGGTGCATGTGAAATCATTGAAAATGCTTGTTTGGGTGGTTATTTGGGATTAGCTATTGCTATTATGTATGAGAGAAGCTTGGGTGAGGAATCCCCTTGGGCTGGTTACCTTCAGCTTTTGCCTCAACAAGAATCTTTGCCTTTGGTTTGGACTATTGATGAAGTTAACCACCTTTTGTGTGGTACTGAACTTCACCAGGTATATACACGTAAACACTAATAATAATTTAAGAAATTGAATGTAACAACATTGTTGGTGTCGTGCCGATGTTGATACCGAACTGATACGTGTGCCCGATGTTGATACCGAACTGATACGTGCCAACACCGGTCACAGTTTCAATCAGAAGCCTTGGTGCTACATAGGATATTATAGAGCTAAATTCATTATGATGGATGGATTAAATTTGGCCTTATAGAACTATGACAATGTAATATAGGCATGTGTCTGTTGAGTTATAGGTATTTCTTCTTTGCTCCAAATCCAATATACTTTTGTGAAAATGGTAAGAGAATATGGTTTGTTTTTTCATTAAATTTTTGCTTGTTAGTTTGCCTTTTAAGTTTAAGAGTTTAAAAGAAATGTACTCTCGGTTTTACACGGACATTCAATAAGCGTCTATTGTTTTGCTAAGCGTCTATTGTTTTGCTACGTGATCTCACTCTTATAAGTGTATTTTGAAATTGATTGTACGAAAAGACAAAGTAGAGGATTCTTATTGGATGTCTGTAAAACTAACAGTGCATGCCCCTTTAACTCTTAGTCTAATGGCTTGTATTTCATTTGACTTTTGCATGCTAGAATCACCTTGAAGCCTTCATATTAAGATGTAACATAACTTTAGTTTACGCATGATCTATGAAACTTAATATTGGGCACAACACTTACGCTGGCACGTAGTCGTCGATAATAATTTGAGAAAATGGAAGTGATTGAATGTAATAATTATATTGAATGAATATGTGTTGCTATCATGTCGGTGTCGCACATCGGACACACCTTCAATTAATTTTTTATGTCCAAGGTTCATTGGAAAGTGCAGTACAATTTATTTCACAATTATTATAACCATTGAAAGGGAGTTTAAAATTTGCAGACGAGACAAGGGTGCATATTAATTAGTTTATGATGCTGATTGCTTTTGAGTGGCATAATAATTAAAATTATATGATATTTTCATGACTGTTCTCGTAGGCCTTGGTATTAATCAAATATAGTGAGATAAGGAACTATGTGCTTTTCCTTTCATGAAAATTTTCTGATCTCTTACAATTGTAGGCAGACAGTGCAAGAAGACAAAGCTCTCATCTATGAGGACTGGAGCGAGAATATTCTACCCCTGTTGGATTCAGAACCTTCAAAGCTTAACTCGATATTCTTTGGTGTGGAACAATACTTTGCAGCCAAAAGTCTTATCTCATCGCGATCCTTCGAGATAGATGATTACCATGGTTTTGGCATGGTTCCTCTGGCAGATCTGTAAGTGAAGCCTCTGGTGATTAAATGGTTCTCTTTTCTAGTCTAAGATTACCCCGTCATTTGGTAGTTATTACATTTTCAATTTTGCCTTACCTTTATTATCTATGTTAAGCAACTTACTGGTGTGTACTTGGCATTTCAAAAGAAAAGGCTATTGATGTGAAGAACTGTAAGCTTGCAATTAGTTATCTTGTAGTTTTCACTAATAGCCTAAGAAAGGTTATTGGAAAGTAATTCTGTGTGTTTGTACAGGATTCAAAACTGTAATGGTGCATCAATATCTTGTAATGTTCAAATTTAATCTTACAGACTAATACTAAAATATTTTTGAGAGACTAAGAGCACATCATTGTTACAAACTAACGATTAAGAATAGAAAGGGAAATAGAAAAAACAAGCTGGAACCTTTTTATTACTGAATAGAAAATGAACAGAAATAGAGGATATAATTCTCCCCAAGGATTTCCTCTTCGCAAAGGATTTCTCCTTTCACACAAAAGTTATGCTATTACTAAATGAACCCCTTTATTCATATCCCTTCTAACTAGCTAATATAAACAATTAGGACTAACTGTTGTCCTACTGATGACATAGTTTAATTGCTTCTCCAGTTTCAATCATAAAACGGGTGCAGAAGATGTGCATTTCACCGCATTGTCTTCTAATTATGAATCTGATGATGATGAGGTTGATGAGGGCATTGTTGATGAAGAAGCATTGCCTCAAAATACCTCTATGGATAAGACCGAGGAGTCTGTTGTTAGCGACATGGAATGTTCTTCTGTTACTGAGGATGATACTTCAATGCTGGAGATGGTTTTGATAAAAGATGTTAGCAGTGGAGCTGAGGTAAGGAAGTCCCTTTCATCAATGTGCTCTTTTTTTTTTTAAAACTTACACCGGAAAGTGATCAGTCTTGTGTAATTTCATAGGAATAAATCTCAGATCGAATATGTTTATTTATTTACTTTCGTACATTTTATAGTTTTGGATATATGGTTGACATTTCAATTTGATATGTTCAATGACCTCAAAAAGCACTCTTCTACTTTTGATACAATTAATTAGTTTTCTTTGACATGGAAACCTCTTATTCTTCCATTTGATACAGGTATTTAATACTTACGGCATATTGGGTAATGCCGCTTTGCTTCATCGATATGGATTTACTGAGCAAGATAATGCCTACGATATCGTGAACATTGATTTGGAACTGGTAATTCAATGGTGTTCTTCTTTGTTCTCTGACCGCCACAGCAGATCAAGAATCTCCCTTTGGAGAAGGTTAGGCTATTCTAGTGGCAGCGAAAACTCGGAATATTTTGAAATATCATTTGACGGAGAACCACAGATTGAACTCCTCATTTTATTATACATCATATTTCTACCAGACGATGTCTACAACAAATTAGACTTATCAGTAGCAATTGCTGGAAATTGTCATGAATCAAGTGAAACCACTCTTTTGATTGATAATATTTTTTCATTGAAGGAATCTAAAATGAGCAAGAAACCTTTGTTGACCAAAGAAGTTTGTGATGCTTTGTTGTCACTAGCTGATATAAGGGAGAGTCTCTATGGTTTGAAGTCAATAGAAGATGATATTGAGGCATTGGAAAAGTGTAGTTTTGTTGGAGATAAAAAGGTGTATCATTCTTTGGTGCTGCGTATCAGTGAAAGGAAGATCCTTCAAAAACTCAGAAATTATGCTTCAAAGTCATGTAAGATTACTAATTCTAGTTCTGCCAGGAAGAAGTTGAAAAGAGCAACAAAGAGAGGAATTTGATTTTTTTTTTTGTAAGTTCTTTTTAGTTGTTTTTTATTTCTTCATGAGATGCTCTAACATTTATTATTTTTATATTGTTGTTTTGGTTCATTGATTTATGCAAATTGCAAAGGTGCATATCATATGTACCGTTTTGGATTTTGATCAGCCAACAAAAATCATGTATTTTAACGTACCATTTGCGTTGTTATAATTTATGCCATGATCTTTACATTTTTGCATGCTCTTGTTTGATAATATAATGTCTTCTTGTACTTGATAATAATGAAGTGAAAATTCGCAGTATGGTATCACTTAAATTATGATTCAATTCAAACTTGTCTAATGTTAATCCCTGTGTGAGTGATGACTGATGACAAAGGAGTGTTAAATGAGTGGGTAATGGTTAGATTATTTTTGTCGTATTTAGTTAATGTTGGATACTGAAATGTCACTAAAAAAATATAGTAAATATAAGATTAATGGTAAGATGAAATTATAGGACCAAATAAAAATGCTGGATGTTATTCTAGGACCCACAGTTAATGATTTGTTTGAAGATTTATTTCAATAGATTTTTTCGCACATTTTAAGTAAACACTAGAATTAGATCTGCGTGTTGTGTGACTATTTATAGATAAACACAACTTTACAAAAAAAAATTCATAAAATATTTAAAATCAAGAATATAAAAAATTATTTTAGAGTGTGTTTGGATTTGAGGTAATGTAATTTTAGAGTGTAATTCAAATTCTTCTATGTAAATTTTATTTTTTGTTGATAAATTTAGAAAATTTTTAAAATAAAGAGATTTTATGAAGTATTTTGTCAAAATTAAATTTGAAAAATTTCAAATACTAGGTAAGAATTTAAAATTCCTTCTTAACTTTATACAATATAAATCACAAATTCAAATCTTACGATCAATATTGTCTTTAATTTTCCAAACTCAAAACTACAATATTGAGAAAAAGGAATGTAAAAAAAACTTTATAAATATTCAATTAAATTCAAATAAATGTATAAATATTCAATTAAACCAAATAGTTAATAATAAAAGTCATTTGTCTTAATCACTAATGATAGTGGTCACGGGAACAAGGAATGATGAAGGCCTTTAGAAAGGAATGAGCACAATACAATTTTTCAGCTGTCAAGACATAACTTCGAATAAGTGTTGAAGAATATCAATTAACTATGAACTATCATATGCTAAAGATTGATTGAAACATTTAGAAAAAAGAAGAATTTTAAAATGAAAAATAATGCAGAAGAAAGAAAAAATATATGTTGATTAAATCAATACTTACTAAATAAACGTGGTATTATTGTAAGTCAATTGCAAAATTGAAGGAGAATGGTATTATTGTATTTGATGGCAGAAGAAAGCTTACTATCCAAATAGATTTTGCTTTAAATTATATTTTATTGAAAGAGAGCGTAAGGAACAAGCTAACTTAAAGTTTAAATAATTCATTCTTGTAAACTAACATAAATTGATTTTTTTTTTTTTAATATTTACATAGTTGATCAGAGAGTAACACATAATAATAGGAAAATTTATTTACGTGATACTTTTAGTTTTAATATTTTTTTTGGAAATAGTTTATAACATTTTCTTTTCATATCTTCACTCTATTTATGGTATTTTGATTCGAGATGCGTCATATACTAGTATTGATACTATTTTTAGTGAGAATACAAATTCGAATTCACCACATTGTAGAAGTTTAGCATATATTCTGTAGATCTAATTTTATTAATAATAGTTTTTAACTTTTTTAATCTTAATAAATATGATAAATAATATCATAATTAGCTAACACGATTGCAATATTATGAGTTTAAATTTAAAATAAATATTCAATTTAATAATATCAAACATTTTTTTTTAATGCAGAAACTATTAATCACCGAGTTGTTTGTGTAGCAAATTCGGCTTGGGGGTTGGTGAGAGAATGGATTTTAGTTTTAACATTTTATTATGACAAAGAGCAATTCTCTTTTCTTTGTTACGTATTCACAAATTATTATTAGTTGAAATAGCTAATCAATAATGTCAAAAGGTCAACCGATAAAGATGTCAATAAAGACAGCGTTATATTATACTACACATGAATTTATTTACATGATTTAACTAAGAAGCAAAGATTGTACAAATAAATTCTTTAAAAAAAAAAAGATTTCATAAATAATTTTCATAAAAAAATACCATATAAATATTCTTTACATTAAGTAAAATATAAATAAAAAATACTCCATAGATGTAATTTGAAAGAGTCAAGAATTCTAAAATGCAATAGTATTTGTTTAAACATTATTCTTATACAAGTGGGGTTAAAGAACATAAATATATACAAGTAACTTATAGTATGAAAGAAACAATAATAAGAGAACGAAAGTTTCAAATGGAATAAATCATGTGTTTGAAAATTGGAATCCAACAAAGAAAAAGAAAAGAGCTTGGTCAAATGTCAAACATTTAAACGCGTAAGCTATGAGATAAGATAATAATGCAAAGTTGCTCTTATTTCTCCCTTCTATTATATCTAATTAAAAAACATATAAATGAAGATGATGATATCAAGATTTTATGATAAACTAAGAAACGAAAAGAGAAAAGAAATAGTGAATTCAATAATAGAAAATATGGCATTGAAGGAAACGTTTTACATATCACATGGATCACCAACACTAGCCATAGATGAAACAATTCCTGCATGGAAATTCTTGAAGCAATGGAAAGAGGTTTTTCCTCATAGACCCTCTGCCATTCTTGTTATATCTGGTCACTGGGACACCTCTCTTCCAACCGTCAACGTTGTACAACACAATCAAACCATCTATGACTTCTCTGGCTTCCCCAGAAGCATGTATAAGGTTTCTTTCTTTCTACTACTTTTCTACTATGTTCATTCATCCATTTCTTGTAATTTCCATTACCAAATTACATTCTTACCCTCACAAAAACTCATACTTGATTTTGCTCAATACTACTTGGATTGTTTCCATGGCATTGTTTTTCTTGTTCTGTCATGTACTAGTACTTATTTGGTCAAGATTTTCAATTTTTGGAAAAAAGGTCTAGAAATTTCTCTTCAATCAATTTCATAATGACTAGGTTTAAGAAATTATTTGGCTTATGGCTAGGTAACCTGTTTTTGAATCGTTAAAAATGTCATTTGGTATCATAATTTAGGAAGAATCTGTAATCTCCGGCGTCACGCATAATTTAGGGATCTTGACTTAGACTTATATTTTATCAAAACACTTTTAAATTACATCTTGAAATGTGAGTTGACTAATTTTCACCTAATAGTCATTTATTTACGACTGTGTGACTGCAGAGAATCCAAATCCATTTGAGAACCGACTCCTTTAAAATAAACTATTCAATGTAAAGGAAAAAGTAAGAAAATATAGCAATTGATTGGATAAACAACCATTGAGCTTCATATATTATGCATACACATTAAGTTGTTTAAATTTCAATTGGATCATAACTCTTCACTTTTCTACTCTAAAATAAGGTTACTTAAGATGTGCTTAAGTAGCAATTCAAGGACTAATAATTGTAATTTGATGTTGTAACTTTCAATCTCTCCACAAAGAACAGAAAATGTAGAGCAAAAAAAAAGTGCATTGGTCCATTTTTTTCTTTTCTAACTATCTCTTTGAATTTGTTCCTTTGATTGCAGCTCAAGTATCCTGCACCAGGGGCTCCACAGTTGGCAAGGAAGGTGAAGGAACTAATCGAAGCATCAGGGTTAAGTCGAGTGGACGAAGATAAAAAGCGCGGCCTTGACCATGGGACATGGGTGCCTCTCATGTTGATGTATCCAGAGGCTGATATACCAGTTTGTCAACTTTCTGTTTCATCACAAAGAGATGGTACTTACCATTATAACTTGGGAAAGGCATTAGCTCCTCTTAAGGATGAGGGTGTTCTTATAATGGGGTCAGGAAGTGCCACTCATAACATGAGAGCAATTGGACATCGTGATAGCCCTCCTCCTGCTTGGGCTCTGGCATTTGATTCTTGGTTAAAAAAATCACTCGTTGAAGGAAGGTATGTGTTGCATTTTTTATTTCATGTCAGATTCATATTCCTACGCTGCAAGTAGTACTAAGTAATTAGACTCAATTGTTTAATGAAGTTCAATATAGGTCGAATTGATCACGAGTACCTGAATTCGAAAGCTGACTAGAACAATATATGACCACACTTTATTCCTTGAAAACTGGAGGGTTAAGACAAAATAATATGCTGCAAGTATAATCCAATTTTGCTTGCTTTTAATTATTTATAATTCTAAGATATTAAACATATAGACTCTTGTTTGGATAAATAGCTCAATTAAGTGTTTAAAGCATAAATGCTTATCATATAAGTGTTTATGTACTATAAGTTATTTCTATAACAAAAGATAAAATAAAGTCAACAAAAATTATATAAGCTATAAACTGTTTTCATACGTTATCCTGGAGAACTTATGAAAATAAGCTGAAAGTAGCTTATGGATATGTCATAATTTGTTATCATAAACTCTCTCAAACAGTTTCTTAAGTGTTTATATCCAGGGGCGCTCCAGCCTCGTCTGGTTTTTTTTGCATATCCAAGCTTCATGTTTTCTTAGGCTACAATCCCATATATTTATATATACATTTCATTGATAATTTGATAATGCCTCGTATGCTTTAAGAAGAGCAAAAGAGATGACTATAAAATTTGTTTTTCTTGGAAAGGGGTCATTGGAACAATGCCATTTTTTATTCATTTTATAATTAATAAAAAACATAGCCCCTCCACCACACTAATGCTGGATCCGCCCCCTCTTTATGTCAGTAGATAAACTCATATAAACTCAAATAAGTCACTCTAAACAAGGCTAATACTCTCCACATAACTGTACATGTATTTCTTTTAGATGCCCTCTCTGATGAACTTTTCTTACTCAATCTACTAGAGCTAAATGTGCAATTTATTAGTTGTGTGCATGTTTATGAACACTAACATTTGTACCATTTATTAGTTGTACATCTTCTAATTCAAGTGCTCAATCTATGGTTATTGTAGATATGATGACATAAACCATTATGATGAGAAGGCCCCATATGCAAAAGTGGCTCATCCTTGGCCTGATCACTTCTTTCCATTGCATGTGGCTATGGGGGCTGCTGGTGAAAACTCAAAGGCCAGAGTTATCCATGAGAGTTGGGATGGTGGTGCTTTTTCTTATGCCTCTTTTGGTTTCACATCAGATTCTAGTTGATACATCACATTGCTTCCATGTTCTGCTGTTTTTTTTTATGTATTCAAATAAAATGTAGTGCTGTTTTATGATCTAAAAAGACATGTATGTATGTGCCTGAATTTTTATTAATTTTAACAAATATTTCATATGTGCCTGCAATTTCTCATTGAAACATTAAATGTGTGAACATAAAATAAGAGAGCATCTCTAAATATAAGCTACTAAGCTCTGAACTATAACAGTCTCAACTGAATCAGTTATATCAGTTATGACCAGTAACTTATATAACAGATTTTAATAAGCTGAAACAAACTTTTCAGGTGCTGCAGCATAACCACTTGTAAGTTGTAATAGATTTTGAGACACTTCCAAAGAGCCAATAAAATGGATATTGTAATGAAAAAAAAAACATGATAATGGCCTAAATACCCCTTGAGCTGCCACTGTTTTCTTTGATTCTTCCATGGTACTTTTTTAGGGGGGCCAAAACTTTACATCAAAAGATATAATGGATTATAAGATACAATTAAAGTTTAATACTATTATATATCTCCAACTAATTGCATATAAACAAGTTATTGCTGGTGAATTTATCATAAATATAGGATATAATTATATTGGAAGTGCTGCATCAAACGGCCACATAAAGAGGTTTTGCTATCAGCAACCTATAATTGACACTTGTGCTTAGGGGTTAATCATTGAGGTTGCAATAATAATATGGTATAAGGGACAATTAGCAGCTTCTTGTTGCTCATGCTAATTAGTATTATTATTATGCAACAGCTATACATTTGACTGTTAGTCTTGAATCATTTGCACTCTTGTGATTATGAATTCTAATGAGTGCAACTTACAAAGTGTTAGGATGAATATAGTACTTATTAGTATACATAGTGTCATACTGAGATCATCATTTAGTAGCAGAAAGTAAAAAAATAGTATAACTTCTTCCTTTACATTTTGAGGAGAAATCATATTTTAGTAACAAAAATTGATTGATTTGGAGTGAAGGGGTACACATATCCATAAATATATATCAGATTAATGTATTCAATATTGATAAGTGATAAAAAAAAGCTGTATTTAGATCCATTTGAGTCACAAAATAACAAGTTTGGTTATAACTTACGAAAATATGTTCTTTTTGACCTTTTACAACAACAAAAAATAATCTCTACACATCTATTATTATAATTAAGAAGTGGAATTTCTATGAATTTCGCATCGTTTTACTTGTATGGTTTTATACTAATTAAGTATATTATACTTCTGGAACGTTGGTATACCAATGAGGAGTAGGGACAGGCACCAAATCTAGGACGGTCCAACCCTCAAAGTAATGTACTTATTGCAAAGCAAAAGCAATACTATTGGACAGTCTTTTCTTCTAAGTGGACAGTTCTCCACAAACATTCTTTACTTAATTTTTGTTCTTATCTTATTATTGTTTGGTAATCCTTTTATTAATTTAATCTAAACACTTTTAAAAAGACAACTATTTTTTAATCAGTGTCTAATTAACAGTGTATGTGAAGCAAAGCAATATCATGCACTCTCAACTTTTTAATTGTCTCTAATGAAATTTCTGCTTTCATTTATTTATTGTAATTAAGACCTCTGAACTCTCTCACTACGCTTTTACACATAGAGACTATATATATAAAGCAGTTGGACTCAAGTGGTTAACGAGATTCAGTTAAGAACAAATTGATCGGGAGGATCCGAGTTTGAGCCTTGACTAAAACAATTGTTGCTCAGATTTTACTTACCTCTCGACGGAACTCTAGATTACCAGAACCTTTGGCTTGAGCACCGGAGGTTAAAAACCAAAAAAACCATATGTAATCTGAACCATAGAGACACTGAGCTACTTTTCTAGATCAGTGATCAAATAAATAGTACTTTGGACAAACTTTGGCTACCCTTTTTAATTCTCTCTCTCATGCTCGTGAATATTATATATATAAGTCTACAATGCCATTTGTTGCTTCACTTGCAAAATTTACAATCAAGACTTTGCATGCTTGTTCCATCGAATTCTAATTTCCTCATATATCCCCTTTTCTCATCAGCTACTATATTCCATCTTCTCTATAATAGAAGGTTTTTCTGTGTTCATTCTTTTATCCCATAAATTGTCATTCATTTCTAGAAGCTTCTAAAGACATGGAATCAAGCATTTTTCATGTTAACAAGAGGGAAGAAAAAAAGATAGTAGTGAAATATAAAGAGTGTCTCAAGAACCATGCAGCTGCAATTGGTGGCAATGCAACTGATGGATGTGGTGAGTTCATGCCTGGTGGAGAAAATGGCACACTTGAATCTCTTATGTGTTGTGCTTGCAATTGCCACAGAAACTTCCACAGAAAAGAAATAGAGTCTAACTGTGATTGTAGTAGCCCTTCTAAACATTATGCTCTTTCATTGATTCCTGATAACATTGCACCCATCTTGAATCATTTATCTCCCAACAAAAGTGGTTCATCTAGTCCTTCTGATCATTTTTATGAGAAGAACTATGAAGATTGTGTAAATGAGGTGGAAAATCCAACTGAAAAGATGATAAAGAAGAGGTCTAGAACCAAGTTTACTCAAGAGCAGAAGGAGAAAATGCAGGATTTTGCAGAGAAAGCAGGGTGGAGGATACAGAAGCTAGAGGAATCTCTGGTGCAGAAGTTTTGCCAAGAAATTGGAATCAAGAGAAGAGTTCTTAAAGTGTGGATGCACAATAACAAGAACACTTTTGCTAAGAGAAATCTTTCTATTAACTAGATATATCATATATATATAGCATGAGGATGAGGCCCATTTGTTAATGATTTATTTTTTGTTCCTGCATTTTACTAAATTATTTTGTTTCATTTATTCTACTTTCAGGGGATTTATGTATTTGAATAGTTTTGGGTCATGTTTTTTATCCTTGTTTAGAGGATCTAATGTATTCAACTTTATGGTTACAAAACTGTGAGTTATGTTAAAGTGATCTACAAATTTAGTTGTCTTAGCTCTTATGTATATTGAGATTCTTATCAATTGAGTGAGAAAAAATTGTTTGTAGCAATGAAGCATCGACTTCAAATTGAAAGTATGTCTGGTTTTTGACATCGACCTGAACCTAGACCTGTCAAAGCGGGTTTTCTTCGTTAAGTTGAATCATATTCAAACAGGTATATGCGCGTGTGAAACTTGACATTAATCCCATAAATGTAAGTAGCAAAGAGGTAACTTTGGAAATATTGAAAGCTTATAGATATCATAGGTTCTGATTGATGCTTATAGATATATTGATATTGATAAGAAATTTTACTACTATAATAATACAGAAATACAGCCCATACCCAACAAAACAATTCAAAGCAAACCATACACATAAACATTTAGTTTATATTACATACTTATAACCTATTTTTTTATCTAATGATTAGTTAATTATGCGGCAATTTTGTCTTACTTCACCATTGGAGCCTTGTTTAATATCAAGCAAGCCCATCTTGACCATAGCTTGTTGGAAATCAAGGAAGAACAAGGCTTGGTTCATTGCATAAGCATTCACAAAGTTCCTTGTTCTGGGACTAGTGTATAGTGTTTGGTCTGAAAAGAGGACACCGTTCTTCCTCAACAAAGCATTGAAGTAAACGTTGTCGAAATCATTCCTTGTTGCATCAAATGGTTGTTCTGAGTTGTCACCAGAACTACATGTTTTGGATAGTGTCTTTGCAAAATCTGAATCCAAAGCTGGATCCACTTGACTTAATCTGTTCTTGAAAGAAGCACACCTTGCAACTCCTAGTGTATGAGCCCCTGCATATTTAATTCAGATCCTCAACACCCTTTTTGTTCTGTTCTTGAAAGAGTCATGTCATATCATTTCAATTGGTACATTTTCATTTTCATGTGACAAGAAGTGTTATGGCCATTGACTGGATACTTTTAAGACATTTTTTAATGAAAATAGACAACTATTAATTTCAAAGTATTGACACCGTATGTGGGAACGAACCCATGAGGGTCTCTGCCACATATGAAGGATAACATATCCTTTAGCCCCGTAACCTTGACTAAGAGCTATTGTTCAGGTACACCAAAAAGTCTTACATTAGTTGGGAATAGTGGTTAAGGGTAGTTTACAAACACTCACACTCTTTCACTATCGAGATATCTTTTCCCAAAAGACATAACTGTGAGGACTCATACAAGACTTAAAGTGGACAATATCTCGAAAAGATGATCATGATCACGCGGACTTGAGGTCAGAACAATATATTTACCATGCATGAAACCGTTCAATGTTCAAAACCATAGCAAAACTTATTGACTGAACTTCAATTAAGAATGAATCGTCTAAGAGAATTCGAGTTTGAATCATAGCTAAAACAATTCTTGATCAGACTTTAGTTACCTTCCGGTCGAACACCGAAATACTAGGACCCCATTGCCCTGAGAACTAGAGAGTTAAAACGAAAAAAACACTCCCTTCTTGTCGTTTTTTATAGAACTTTTTTCAAAATTTCAAGCGTATTAATTATTTCATTACTAATATAGTCTTTATTATGTTACATATTTTTTTTGTCGACCTACAATAAATGCTATATGAAATCATAAACTAATTGGGATAAACTTGTAAAATAATGGCAATTGTCACCATATATAATAATATCAATTTGTGATTAGTATATGAGATATTGTATTTAGAGAAAGATGGGAGTAGTATGTGGTTACCAGAGAGAGCCACCATCTCTTGTGCAGAAAAACCATGTAGACCAAACTGTCTAATAAGCTCAGAGGCATTAAAGGTAGGAAATGGCAAATTGATAGTATCCTCAATTTTGGATCTTCTTCCATCCTTTCTCCCTTTAGGTATGTTATACACTGGACCTCCAGCCTGCAATAATAATTCAATACATTTCATTTGAAGCCAATTTTGCATCAATCATTAATACACAAATGAAGTAGTTTATATATATCTTACATAGAAAACTGCTTCAGTAGCAGCCATAGCAAGAATATCAGCACATGAAACCACACCAGGGCATTGTCTTTCAAGTTCTTCTTTGATATCATCTATGATTTCATATCCTCTTAGGCTCAAATTTGCTGGTGAATCTTTTTCTGCTGTATTATCCTTAGTGGAGTCGATAAGAACTGACCCATCACATCCCTATAGTGGCATGGACAAAAATAAACAAACTTTAATGTCACAGATACTAACGTCAATTACTATATAATGTAGAAAATGGAAGCAATTAATAAAGTGATTGATGACATATTGCACCACACGTCATATATATTGTTTCAGCGGTGGACATTTTTGCGACAATAAATAGTTGAGCAACCACTCACCTATTGATTCACGTTCTAACAAATTAATCATTAATAATACTTTCTCTAATATGAGCTTATTATATTGCAAAGATATATAATTAATTAAAATTAATAAAATCACATTCTTATAACACTAACACTTCAAATAAAATATATGTCTCAATGTCCAACATTCATTTTTTTTTAAATTATTATCGATGTCAAAATATCAGTGTCACTTGTGGTTTCCGTGTCAGTATTCGTGCACATGCAACATCAATATATCATCCATATCATATGTTTGAGTGGCTCTATAGTATATAGTATCTATAGAGAGAGAGAGAGAATTGAACCTGTATGAAGCAGTCATGGAAGTGCATTCTAATAAGAGCAGCTGCAAGGGTGGGATCATTGTCCAAAGCTCTATTGACTACGTTCTTAACAACAGGTTCAACAAAAGGACAACTCATCAAGTAGTAGTTCATGTTTAACCCGCCATCTGCCCCGAATCCGAACCCGAAACCGCACGCAATCACCTCTATTAGCAAAAACATTGTCATCAAATTAGCCATTACCATTTTCAATGACTTCATAGATGTTTTATAAAGCATCTTGATGAAGCAATTAATGATATATATAGAAGTATGTGAAGTTTGGTTTATGAGACTCAAAAACTATAAGAAGAAGTTGTATATATATAGTGGGGAATAGTTGGCAAAATGCAACAAAGTGGTGAGATGGTCCTATATATTATGAATAAAAATGCAAATGATTTTAGCTAGTTAAAAGGAGCTGACAAAAAGAAATTAATAGAAAAACAAAATTTGGAGATAGTGGTCTATGCTTTATCTTTTGGCCATGCACTATATGATTTCTTCTCTCATCCTACCTAATCACACTAGTTAATATGTGTTTTGAATTAATAAAATTGATTAAATGATTGTTTTGATTGCATGAAAGTTGACACGTAAGGAATTTCACCTTCATGATTGTTGAATCTGTATTTTGCGGACCAATATTAATCCATTCACTTATGTGAAATTAATGCAAGTTTGCAACCTTGACTTGAATTGTGTAAAATGATGAAAACCTTTGAATATATATAACACTTGAGATAAGGTGGAAAGAAGGTGGTGAGTATTTTTATAAGGACAAATGTATGAGGGCAAGGGTACTCAAAAGTGCCTTAATTGTTTTGTAAGCATGGTAAAAGACTAGTCCACCGGACATAAAAATGTAAAGTTAAGATTGAGATTCACTTTACCAATAAACCAATATCAAGAGATTAAATTGCATTAGTTGGTTGAGAAGTGTGCATGTTGGTCTATCAAATACATAATGTGGAACTTTTAGGTATGTCAGAATCATAACTCTCGATCGAGGCTAACAGACTAAATGATCTGTCAGTCTTCATGCATGGTTTAGACCCTCATTATCCATATATGTCATCAATGATTTGAGATGGGCTTGAGGTGACGGTCGAAGTTATAATTGTGGGCGATAGTTTTGCATCTCGGATGGAGGCAATTTACCTGCAAACACTCTAAAGCTCAAATCAATATTCGAGTGATTTGAGAGACATATTAGAATTAGATATGTACATTGTATTAGATAACACTTATTTTATATGAAGAATTAAGTCAAATATGTATCCATCTATTACAAATCTCGACGTGATTCTTGCACTTGTCATAAGTCAAATGAACAGATTGTTGAATGATTTGTCAAAATTTGTATTTTCCAAAGTGTCACTTAATATTGTTGTATCATATATTTACTTTCCTTTTAAAGTTATATATTGTAGGCTAACTGCTTTTGGTTATCATAACAGTCTAACTCCAATTGAACTCCAAATCTTTGAACCTTAAATCGTGTTTACATTGATTCAATGTCCAGTAGTTTGATTTTAATTATTTTACTAAAGCATATCCATATTAAATACATTAAATATATCGGTGCATATTTCTTTCATTAAATTACTAAAATTTGGGTGGCATTTATAATGGATCATCACTTTTAATTTGGTTCGATAGGGAAATATGTACTCTTTTATAAAATGGATTTGATTTATATATTATCAATGTAAACAACTTTTACGCTGTCAATCAAATAATTATTAAATTATTAAAAATATTTGATTTTAATCATAATTGTTTATGAAATTATATATATGAGTGGTTGTGATTTAAAGACGAAGTAAAAAATTTATATTAAAAATGTATGAAAATTAATCCGTTTTAAAATTTAATTTATTTTGGATGCGAATGAAAATACTCAATTACCGATGTGTTCTCCAAAGAGTGAATATGTAAATTGGTCTTTGAAATAGTAAGCATCGGTCAAATTAGTCACTTAATTTTGTAAATTGACAAATACATCTCTGACATTGTAAAATATCAATCGAAATAGTCATTGTGTAAATTTTTGTCGTTTAGATATTTTGATGTAACATAATTGAATATGTGATTTATCAATGTTGATCTCACATCAATGTAATATTTTTGGAGAAAAATTTGTCGATAAAATTTTGTCATCTCAAAGATAAATTTGTGATTAATTGTAATTGTGCATTGACTAATTATAGATAAATTAATCCATAAAAATTTAATTTTCATTGGAAAATTAGTCTGTGTTGTGTTATGTTGTGATGACATTGATATGAAATTAGTGTAGAATGATCAAATATTAAATTAACATATTACATTAAAATCTCTAATAATAAAAATTTTAATATGAATCATTTTGAATATTATTATACAATTTTATAAATGAATGTATTTGTCAATTTAAAAATTATGGTAAAATATGTTAAAATTTGAAGGATTGTCTATTCACTAGCTAGTTCTCCAAATGGATTCCCTCACGTTGATTATGAGGAAGTGGTCTGACATTACAACGCCTACATGTCAGTAGCTTATACATTGAACGCCTACATGTCAGTAGCCTATTGTTATGCTTAATTTATGTTCAAGTCACGCATGGTACTTTAATGCAATAGGTTGATTGAAGTAAAAAATTAAATAAGAGGTAGAGGTTGTTTATGGAAGTGCACGAGCTAGCTGGTTGCCACTAATTAGACTTGTGAGGGACAAAATTAAAGTAAAGTAGCACAACAATATTATTTGAGTGTCATCCTATCTTTGTGCGAAAGTGGGACAAAATTTAGCATGAAGCATGAATTTTCTACAACCATGATTTTGTAAGTGCTGCAAACACGCTTATATGTAGTAGCAGTTGTATGTAGGTAGTGGTCTCACTCCACGTCTAACATGCAAAGCATTTGCTTACATACAAACTACAGTGCTGGGCGGCAGCAATATACTGTCATTTATTTATGTGTATAAATAATTAGGTAAACAATGTTATTTGGCAGCTCTCTGATGTATACATATGAAACACATGTATATTTATATAAAATAATATATATATATATATATATATATATATATATATATATATATATATATATATATAAACTAAAGTAATAAAAAATAAATCATAAATTAATTTTAAAATATTAATATTATAAAAAATTATAAAGTTTAGAGAAAAGATAGAAGTAAAAAATGTAAAGAAAAAATGAGAAGTGAAAAATTTTAGATTAAAAGTAAAAAAGAAAGTTTAGAGATAAGTTAAAAATGAGAAATGAAGAAACAAAAGAAGAATGAAATGTAATATATATAGGAAATGAGAGGAGAATTTGTGTGCGGCATAGTTACAAATTTGTGGCTCGGCTACAAATTTTTTACAATCAAAACTCTCACAAATTTGCTTCATAATCGAATTTGTGGTCGCGCCCTCACAAAATTCAACATTAAATATTGTTGTAAAAAAAAAGACCTCGGTGTTTGAGGGTTTTGTAGACAAGTCATAACAACAAATTTTTGAAGATTTTTTTCCAATAATTTGTGAGTTTTTTTCAATAATATTTTTAAAAATAGTCATAAATGAGTGTTTTTATTGTAGTTTATTACAAAAATTTGCTAGTTTTTTGTTTGAATTCTCCCTCACAATTGAGAATACATATTGAACCCATAAACTTGGCTCTATACTCTATTACGTGAGTGTATCTCGATCAACTTGCTCAATTGCTATGCATCTTCATTACACTATTCGGAAGAAAAAGAAAGTCACTCACAACCTTCCTTTCAAGTTGCAACCAACCCTTACTCTTATTTTATTTTTTCTTTATAAACCTCATATCTCTATCATTATGGATTACTTAACTTGTAACAACCTTTTTAAATTCATCCTTGCTTGAGAACTTGCAACACAACACTCACCTTAAATCATTCATCCTCTTTGGTATCACAAATAAAGGGTAGTTCTCTTTACTATCCTCGTCTAAATCATCACTCTTGATCATACTCTCTAACTTTTTTATTTAGTAATCCTCATCAAAAAGACCCATATCAACCTTTCCAATCTTATTCTTTTTCCTTTTCCCAATTTAAAGGAAATCTTTGTCACTTGACTAAATGCTCATCTACACGGGCAACATTGGTGTTAACATCCTCATTGATTTTTTGGGGCCTCCCTGACACTCTTTTTACAGTTTTAAGTCTTTCTTCTTTTTAGGGCTTGCCACATCTCTTCCTCTTTTTAGTCTGTGTATTAGTTGTCACCATCATTCGTTGCTACTTCATCATCTAAGTCTTCAAATCTAATATTCATAGCACATCTTCACTGTTAAGGCCAAATAGGCCCTCATTACCAGTATGCTCCTCACATTTAGGCTTGTTATACGTACATAGTAATTCACCCATATTTTTTACACTTACAAGACATTCATCCATATTATGTATCAAACTAAATATTCTAAGCATCCCAAACACAAATTTTATCTGATCGTCTCACATATATTATTGAGGTTTGGTTAATACAAGATTATTTCAAATACAGTATTCGATTCCATTTAAGTTAGATTTTTTTTTTCTTTCCTCCATCTGTTTGTGTATATACAAATAAACATACAAAAGTAGAACCTGAAATAGGAGCAAAGACATGCCCTGTCTTGGCGACGCCTATCTGTTATCTACACGTTCTTTCAGGCCAAAGCAAAATAAAACAATAACAAAGCTTTATATACACACATCTAATCAATGCCTTAAATAACATCAGAAGGCACTGCCAAGCCCTTCCCCTTCCCCTTCCCCTTCCCAAAGCAACTAGTACTACTAGTGCTAACACTAGTCACAGTCTCATCTTTACAATGCACACTAGATTTAGGCTTTGAGTCACAATTTTGGCATCTCCAGCAAACAAAACGTGCTGGAACAGGAGCAGTATCATGAATTCCAGAACACCTCGTGTGCCGCCACACTCCACATATATCACAAGCCATCATTCTCTCTCCGTCGTCATCCTTAGTCCCACAACTGCACTCGACAGTCCACCTCTCAAGTCCCCGTTCCATTCGAAACTTGCTCAACCCATTCTTCCCAATGCATCTTCCTCGGACACAAACCGCATCATTCGATCCTAACAAGAGCTTGACCTGGGTGGAATCATTTACACTGCTATAGCCAAGTAGCTCATCAACTTGGAATCTTCTAAACATTAAATATACATCTTGAAACACATTTGTTGCTTCTATCTTAAGGTCGGACAGTGTGGCGTTCAAGGGCAGCACAATTATTTCTGGTGGAGTTCTAGCAGCAGAATCTTCGGATTGGTCAACTAGTTCAACTTGACATGAGATGCGTATTTTATACAAATCTGATACTGGCAACATCTCAAGAGAATAATCTTTTACTAATTGCTTGCAGTCAAGAAGCTTTTGAGCTGAGCTCATTGCAAGGGTTCTTGTCTCTTCATCAACATAGTTTAGCATCATCCGAGGATGAAGCAAAGACTCATATAAATATCTCAAGCATTGCAGGATATTCTCTTCAGACGGACACTTTGAGCCTGAAGAATTACTGTTGGCTATAAATCCATAGCAAGAAGCATTTGTAGCCTCAATTCTAAAACAAATAAAACACTATAATATCAGAATGGATTTACATCACAAGGGGATATCAGCATTCCAAAAACTTAAAAGCATCAGGAAGAGAGAATCTTCCAAATAACACTAACAGATAACATTAATGCTTTGAGAAGAACCTCCACTATTTCTGGGCTCAATCTCAGTATTAGTAATAATTCAACAATGTCACATGCATACATCTATTATCTATTAAATAATATGATATATAAAAGCTGAATCTTAAACCCTATCCTTTAGCTACATGAAAATTTTCAACATTTTTATTATTTAGTTGAGGTTTTTTTAATATTTTTTTAACAACTTTTAGTCAAAGTGTAACTAAACAATATAGTAATAACTTGTTATCAAAACCATAAAAAATGACACATAGCATTTATAACATGGTTTCTGTCTGAGCCAGCACCTATGACCTACTTTTAAGCAGTTAAACTGTAAAGGACAGAAGAGAAAACATACAATAAGAATCACATTGAAGTCTAACCTGAATTCATAAACTCCAGTCTGAGGATTGCATCTGCTATTAACAACCCCACCATAGACTACTTTTCCTCCCAGTTCAGCAAGGCAATAATCAAGAAGCTCTGGAGAGGCCAACTTGCAAACAGCACCCCTAAGAGCACGGCCGCTCACCCAATTAGACCCAGACACTGCACGCAGCACTCTGAGCATGGCTCCCTCCACTCGTTCAACGTCACTCTTCTCCCAAGAACTTGATAATCCAGAAGCATTCAAACGACGCTTCTTGCAGGTTATGTCATCATCAGGCTTAGAGGCAGTCTTGCGAGCATCGTGCATCAAACCCATCAAAAAACAAAATAGGTTCCTCATATTTACAAGCTTATGCTCTGACAAAGACTGGTAATACAAGATGATATCCTGCACACGTGAATGGGGCTTTTGTTCCTGGGAGAGAAAGATGGACAGGGGTAGATTGGATAGGCTTTCAACAGAAGACTTATATGCTTCCTGTGTGATACAATAGCTACCAGAGCCAAAATTATATCCCCACTCACCATACCATGGATGTCCCTTCATAATGGCATGGAGCAAGCGATACTCTAGCCCATATTTCTTCGAAACATCCATCACACTAACTTTTCTGCCAATGTACAAATGCAAACAAACAGAAGAGTTTTAACTCAAAGCCATATCCATATAAACACAAATAACCTAAACAATATTCTCCCATTTCAAGAAGGTGAATGTACTTCATGATACCCAAAACCTAAGTGTAATGTACTGAATATATGCATATTCTTCTATGACATCAGGTGTAATTTAAACCATCATTAGTTTTTTAAGAAATACTTCTATATCAATCTTCCCCGTGTCACTGCAAGTTAACGTGATAAAAAAAATAGAAAATCCAAGAAATTACTCCACTACTTAACAGAAGTATTAGATCGGAAAAAATAGAAGTTAAGGACTACGATACAGAATCCTATCCAAACTCTAGCAATTAGTGACTGCAATCAAGAGTCCTAACCTAACTCCAAGTGTCTTGCAAAGGCGATCCCAGAAATCCAAAATATGGCAACCAGAAAGAAATCTAGATCCCCCTTCTCTGCCATTGACCCGAAGAAGATGCCCATAACCATTGGCATGGACTACACCATGTAAAAGATGACTTGTGTTCTCTAGTTGGTTGTACACCCAGTCTTCAACATCATCACTAGTTGTCACATGGTTGCATGACTTACACCTTGAAAATACAACAGATCAACAAAATGTAAGATTAGATGCTATATCCAACACAAGCTATTTCTAACATAATTTTGATTATGTTTGATATTTTTATAAAAAAAGTAAGGCAATCCAAACATGAATTGAGAAAGAAAAAAAAAGGAAACTACCCTCTCATATGAGGCGGTATTTCATACTAAAAGATAGATGACCAACAGTAATAAGCTGAAGTAAGAAAACAGTACGTGAATTAGTAGTAATCAGTAAATGACCAACAGAAATAAGCAGAAGTGAGATAAAAACAGTGGCTCATTCTACTACTTAGGCTGGGTATCAAACGCTCATGATAAGAGCATCATCAACCATGCACCTCCGTGGGAGCTCTTAAGTGTGTATCACAAGTACAAGTAATTCATTTCTGCCTTTACCAACTTGATAGCTACATAAGAACCAAATCTCTCCAACTAAGCACCTCCAAAACAATTTACTAAGAGTACGTTTGGATGGAGGATTTTGAGGGGTACACTTTTTTTTCCTAAATTAAGGAAGCTATTAAATGTTTGTAAAATTAAATTGTGATTGAGATGTTAAATAATATTTAGACCCCTAGAAAACGCTCAATCCAAACATACCCTTAATAAGCTCTAGTAATAACCTCTCAATTTTACGTTGCATCGACAAAATATCAATTAACTGCAACCAAGCCCTCATTTCAGAGATAAACATTACTACTGCTGTTTAAATTAGTTCCCTATCCCTAAAAGATTCCATCCCCAACGGGGGGTGGTTAGAAGTTTATCGCTCCCTTATGATCCCCCATCAGAGTGGCGGCCTAACAATGGCGGAAGAATTACTCACTTGGATTCTGACAAATACAGAATATCTCCACAGCACATACAGGGTTTTTGGTATCCACCAATGGATCTCCCATCAGCTTTGATTATAAAATGGTAACGTTTCCCGCACACCGGGTGGCCGCTCCAACCTATAAGTTAAAAAATATAAATTAAAAGGACACTCACTACCAAGAATATTTCATAAAAAAAGTGTGGATTATATTTACTAAAATATAAAAGGTATTCAATACTTATTAATAAAATATCTAAATATTTCATAATCGATACCTATACAACATTTAGCAGACAAAACTTTAATGTTTTAATTTTCTTTATTGAAAGAATGTTTTAATTTTATTTAAAAGTAAATCAAAATCAAAATTGGCTGTTCATATAAATGTTTCAAAGTGAAAAAGAGAATACGAATGTTTAAAAAAAGAATTATAAAAATTTATTTAAAAAAAAAGAATTATAAAGTGAAAACGTTAAGACGAATAAAAGTCAATTAATTAATTAATAATTGCTAATATTTTTCAAATAAAATAAGAATTTATAATTAATTAAAAACAAGAAAGAGCGTAATTGTAGGTAGCAGATAGCCTGCGAAACAAGTTAGTGCTGACTAAGCAAAATTCAAATGGAGAAAGAAAAGTTCGACACAACAATGACAAGCATTTTTCTTTAGCACAAAAAATGATGATGACGACAACAACACAATCAAGGTTGTCACGCAACAAAGACAACAAAAAAACACAAAACATCAAAAATAAGGTAACGACATGGCATTCCGTTACTCTTCTTCCACGTGTCTCACTTGTTACGGGACCCACCACCCACCAAAATCCCATTTTATTCTCCTCCTAAAACACATCTCGATCTTATCGTAACCGTAAATATCGGCAATAACTTGCAGTTCACTAATTTATCACTCATTTAAAGTTCTCTAATTAAAATTAACTGAATATTACTCGTCTGTGTAAAGTGTAAGCTATACACATCATATCATAACGTTTATGATTAAGATTGAAAATTATTAAAATGAATATTTTATATGCTTTATCTCGCGAAATCAACATAATAACTTTAAGGAATCCTAAAAATATAGAATCATTTTTAACTTGCATGTTTTTGTCCTATTATAGCAAAAATAGTATGGGAAACCGACAACCGGGGAGAAACCGGTAAAATAAACGATGAAACCAAAACGATTCACGTAAAACAGAACCGGTCAATTACTAGCGAGTCAACTCACCGAAAACTCGGCACTGATCGCAGTAAACGGATCTGGATCTAGCCACGTCCTCCTCCACGACGTCGACGCACACAACCGCCGGGCCTGATTCAAGGCCATCGGTGACTTCACCGATACGGAAGAGAATCTGCCATGTCATAAGGTGGGGGAAAAGCGCCAACGGCGGCGGGAGAAGCGCATACTTGTTGAGAAAAGAGTGGACGTTAGATCGGAACGGTCCGCTGGAGAAATTTTCTGAGACGGCCATGGATGGCGAGGGAAATGAAAAAAAATCGTGAAAATCAGCGGTAACTCTCCTTTTCATGCGTTTCAGGGGCTTCCCTCCGTTCACAACCATGATAGATGCGGTAACAGGCGCGTGGTCCAGTGTTGGGAGCGCGTGAGCAGGGATCGCGACGGATCTGATGACGGAGGTGAGGAATCAAACGGCGGTGATCAACGGAGGAAAGGCAACGACGAAGAAGAGATAAAGGAAGGAGGGAATGTTCGTTTGGATTAGGGTTTGGTTCCGTTTTTCTGTTAGGTTGGTGAGACTTGATGGTCGTCGTTGGATTGATCTGCGATTGACATTTGAAATATTTATAGAGATAGATATTTAGGATACAATAAATAAATATATTGTAATAATTTTGGAAAAAAGTGAAAAAGAAAAAGACAAAAGAAATATTCATTCACGAGAAAAAGGAGAGTGAGTTGAGTGGGGGAAAATTAGATTAGAGGAGAGAAGAGAGAATTTAATGGTCGAAGTCTTAGCCGTTAAGCTAGTTTACCGCCATATGTGGCAAGGCAAATTAGACCAGGCTCTTTAGCAGGGGCACACTATTATTTTCGAAAATATTTATCGGTAGCAAAATTCTTTTATAAAAGTAAATGGAGTTACAACTCTCTCCATTTTTTATTTTTTTGCTATTTATGACATGTTTGAGGAGAGATAGACATAAAAAAATTTGAAATTGTTGATAGTGAGATTTATTTATTGATGAAATATATTAATTATTTTTTGTCTTTATTTCTCTAAATTAATCATAAATGGAGAAATAAATAATTCTCATAGATAGATAAAAATGTTTTGAAATAACCAAAAGCTGCACTGTACCCCTGAGAAATAGGTATTATGGATTTGAACTTAGTGCAAAAAATGTTCTTTACTTTGAATAAATATCATTTAAGAATTTTTCATTTGTATATTAAAAATAATATTAAATTAATAATAAAAATGAATGTAATAATTTAATAAAAGTATCTTCGTTTATTAAAAATTGTCATTAATATAACATAAATAAAAAGAGTAATTAAAATAGTATTAATAAACTTTTGTTGTATTTATTATTGATTTATTTCATTTGTAATTCAATGAGAGCATATATAAGTCATGGCTCCCAGAACATCATTTCTACAATTATCGAGTGTAGGGCCATGCATGTAATTAATTTCAAATTGATCAAAGCACATCCTTATTGTAACTAACTCAGAATTTGCACAATGAATTTGAGAGAAGGACCAATGTGATTTTTTATTGCCATATGAATGTCTTTTCTAACAAATGGAACATTAATACGTGGAGAAATACCTTTTTGTTTAAGAATATCTAAAAGGTCATATCCGTTCTAAATATTTTGTGCTAACTCAAAATATTGAATTTGGTTAAACATGTTGGAAGAGCATATGCAATGCGCGTTCCACTCATAAGTCCAAAAACGTTAATTTGATTAAATAAGAAATAATGTAATATATTGAAGAGTAAATAATAATAAAGAATAAATAAAGTTTTTATTATTCTAGATATATATAGAGAGAGGATGAACAAATTACACTCAAAGAGTTACACTTATTTCATAACATTGTGTCGGATAAATTTTTTAAAAAACCCCTCCTTGGATTGAAAGTTAATGTCATATAGATCATTCAATGAGTGTAACTCTTTGAGTGTAATATAATATTTGTATACATACAATACTCACCATTGTCTTGTTGAATTATTGAAGTTGCGGATCATTCGTAACACATTTAGATGACTGAATCGAAGTCTGATTAGAAGGCCACAATCCGCGGATTGTGAACCTTCTATGTGGTATTGTAGGACAATGGTTATTCCTAAAGAACGCGGGTGGCCATTTTGAAAAACGGATAGAAAGCGAGACATGGAGGTGGAAAGGTAAAACATATGAACAATATCTTAACAAGTACTTTCATGGCGACACTTTGTTTCATTTCTAACAATGAGAGCTATGTGATAATTAATTGATCGATATTCAAATAATGGTATGGTATATATAGATAAAAGTTCAGATATTCAAATACATGGATTGATTCTTTCTTCGTTGATATGGGCCAAAATTTTGGCAGCTTAATGTTAAAGCACTTTTTATTTACTAGTACAAAAGTATTGAAAAATTCTAAAAACAATTCACATACTTCTTCACATGTAACAAGCCACAAAAGCTAACGCATCAGTATGCATTTAAAACATGCAAGGAATGGATAAGGAATGGATAGTATTTCTTAGTAGCCTAAACAAAATTTGAGTCATTATATACAAATTCTTTGGAAGCATAGTACATCTAATACAAGTTAAATTACATTCTTAATTAGCAGGGAGTAATCTTAAGCTTTTTTTTAAAGTTCGGTTCTTAAAATTTCTATTAGTGACTATTTGTCTTGTGTATAATAGTTAATTTAAATTTTTTATCATTGACAATTTATTTCGTGTACATATTTTTATAATCATAATTAGAACATTAATTAACTTTGTTTGATTATCATAAAAATATTAATTTGAAATTTTACCTCAATATCATGTATATATTAAACACAAAATATATTGTTAATTTTATTATATCTCTATCATATTTTATATAATATCATGTACATTAAATAAACCCTAAATATATACTATTGTAAAAACATAATAAACATTATATTAATATCGGATAAGTAATTTGAGATAAAAGAAAAATTATAAATAAAACAAACACTTCTTATAATATGGAGTTGAACAACCCATGTATCAGTCACGTCACGTGTCTGGGTATTCTTTCTTCAAAGTACTATTTCTGGTCTTTGAAATTATTGTTACAAATTATTGAATACACTCATTTTTTGTCGACTTCGTTCTTAGTATGTCTACCTTGCATTGTGTTTTGAACTATTATCTCTATTTCTATGTAGAAGCACATTTTACTTTTTTTTTACTCTCGAAATTAGAAGTTATACCAAAATTTAATATCCCCTTCATAAATAGATAAAATATGAATACTAAATTTTAGTGCAACACTTTTCTATGTAATTATATGAATAAATAATGTGTAAAATCCACAGTTATTAAACTCATTTTTTAGTTTTATTAAAAATGTAAATTAAAATCAATATAATTATTTTATTTTATTATAAGTTAATCTATTTGTAAGTATTCAGTAAGTTTCAAATTCTTCTCGATCTTAGACTTGAGTACCAATCCTTCACCCTAAATTTCTTTACTAAAAAAATTAGTTTTATTCTAATTTTTTTCATGTTATAAACACTACCTAAAATAAATCCACATTATTTTGAAGCATTTTTTTCCTTCCATTCTTGGAATCAATGTTTCAACCATGGGAAACAAGCACAGTAGGTTTGTGTTTTCAATGCTAGCATTTGTGGCCTCAAGTTTTGATGTAATGTCGAGATATTTACTCCTTCCATTTGTTTATGAATGGGAAATAAATAAATAATAGATAAAACATAAGAATATTGCAACAACAATAACACAGAGATCTTGTCAGTTCAATCTTCAGCTGATTTTTAAAACATTACGAGAACCATATTGAAAAAGACAGCTAGAGATCATCTCAATTTCTCAATAAAAATAGAGATGTACAAAGACCTAATATATGTCAGGAGTATAGTAATGGGTGGTTGCTCGTCCACCCCTATTGTATACTCAGTATGTGTAAAATATACTACTGAATTGGAACTTTCAGTAACATCATTTATCCCATTTTCACTACCGTATTGGTGTTTTACATTACCAGATTCTAAAATCCAAAAAACACCATGATTTTTGAGGGGTTCGAAGAGCATCGCAATAGTAATGTGTCTATATACCTTCATACATATGAAATCATTATAGTGAGAGTTATCCATTTCTTTGGAGAAACAAAGAATCTCTAGCAAAAGGACATCTCCTAAATGGAATTTTTACAATCAAAATTTTGTTGTTTAAAGCAGCTTCTTTCCATTTATTCAAATCCTGATATAAGTATAACAATATTGCCACATACCTCGGCTAAACCTAGTCGTTCAAAAATAATAAATTTAATCTTTTAAAACTGTCTGAAGAGGCAAAGAACTTTCAACTTCGTTTGCAGCATTGGAGTTTGCTTCAGCAACTACCTTAGACAAACCGAACATCTGAAATCAATCCGAAAAACCACACTATATCAGCAAATGACAAAGCATGTGGTGCAAATAAATTTTATAAGATATCTTAGGTACAAAGTACAACAAACCTTTATAATTGTTTTCTGAAAGCAGGTTTTGTGTTCATCCATAGTAGCATTTATAAACTCGTCAATGTGATCCTTGATATCCTCCAAGAATCCAGCTTCTTCATGCTTTTTCTTTCGACATGAAGTGGCAACTGCAGCTGATGAAGATGGCTTTTCAGCTTGGCTTCTTTGAGTGTCCATGCTCTCTGAGGTTCCAATAATTGTAACAAGTTATCCCCTTTAGCCTCAATTATCATCAAGCAGTTTAGTTAAACATTACTCTATAAGACATTGCAATCAAACAACCGAGTCTAGTACTTCAGTAATATAAATGTACTAATAATCCTAGTCACATAGGACTCCAACTGAATTCTAGATAGAAGAGAGTTTTCTAGAATGTCTATCAAGCTTGCTTGGGACGGTATTCTCCCCGGCACTCTTGAGGATTGGCATCATTGGCACAACAAGTCTATTCCTTCGCATTCGTTTATAATTTATTTTCAAAGTTGCACAAAAGTGTTAAACAAATAGCAAATTATTCAACCAGCAGCACATAATGATCCTTTAAGGGTAATAACTAAGAGAAAACTATATCTATAACAAAAACAATCCCGTTTGAACATAGCCTTCAATATTATAACACACACTGTGAGAACATTTTCACGATGATAAGATCAAACAAGACGCTTTGAGAATGATATAAAAGCAATTTGAAAGACCTAAAGACAGAACGCAGGACACCCAACCGGCGCAACATTTATGGTAGAATATGCTTCATTGAATCACTAGTTACGGAGCCGATTAACTCTAATGTGAACCAAGTCAAATAAGCTGCCCTATCAGCTTTTATATAATAAAATTATCTTACCTATTGTGTTGCGTTGCACCGTCACCGGAGAGAGGCAGGAAGAAGCACCGTCACCAGAGAGAGGCAGGAATTCAATCTGGAAACTAATTCAATCAACAAACCAATCATTAACATATGAGGTCAACAAACCAATCTGGAAACTAGTTTTAAATGCAAACAAACCAACTTCTTTACTTGAAACAAACCAATCTGGAAACAAACCAATTGTAACTAGTTTTAAATGCAAACAAATCAATCTGGAAACTAGTTTTAAATGCAAACAAATCAATCTGGAAACTAGTTTTAAATGCAAACAAACCAATCTCAAACAAACCAATCATTAACATATTTTCTTTACTTCAGTTTATCCATTACATGTTTAACAAACCAACTTAACCTATATTATTTCCTAAAGTCTAAACTTTCAACTACCCCAAAAACATTAAAACAATTGAAAAACTCACTAAACAAAAGGGACCCTTAAAAGCTTACCAATTTCAATTCCAACAACAAGAATATTATATTTCCGAATGATAAAAAAATAAGAATATTAAACTATTAGTTATTTGAGAATAAAGTGAGTCAAATGATTTGGAAAGATTATTGAATAAAGAATGAGTATGTGAACATGTATTGGTTTGTATTTGAAAAACTTTTTAAAGAAATATATACAATTAAAAAAAACAGAAATCAAGAAAACAGGACACACAAAACCTTCGTTGTCTATGTTTGCCATCAAGTTTCTTCTTTGAGACACTTTGACAAACACTTTGTGAGTGAATATTTTGACATATAATATATGATTCATATTATTAGTGAAGAATCTAAGGTTATTAACTCTCTTATGATCACAAAAAAAAATGAATATCTATTTACAAAAATAAGAAAAATAGATGTGAGTGTTGGACATATTAAGCAACTCCTACAAATTCATATTAATAAAAAGATAAAATATATAAACTTAACATAACACATAAAATGGGAAAAAGAAGAAGTTATTGTGAACAAAAATAATATGCAGAAAAACAAACTATAAAGTTAACAAAAAAACAAAAGCTAGGAAGAGAAGATGATCGAAAGATCAAAGATAAGTAATAGAGAGGAGAAACATCCGTTTAATATCCTACCATAAATTACCTACAAACATTCATGAATCATGTAAACATAAAATAAAAATGAAATAAGAAATGAATCTAGAAAATCAAGACCAATACCTACACTTTTGTTTGTTTGAGAGAGGTGAATTCGTTTTTCTTTAAAGTTGGATTTTGTTTCCTTTACCGTTGACAGAGGTTGAGAGATTTGGGGGTTTTCAAAATATTTAGGGTTTTGCGAAACTGAGAAAGGAACAACACGTACGCGGGACTGAGAAATGAGAGAGCAGAGACTGAAAAATGAAACGCCAGAGGAATTTGAGTACCTTAAACAGCGGCGGCGGTTGACAAAAACTGCTTACAAACCGTCGCAATGTTGTGGTGAGGGCGGTTAAGGAAGAACCGTAGCAGGCGTAGCAGGCCAAATGTCGTAAAAATCAAAAAATTCTTGTAGTGAATATATAATAAAATATAACGATTTAAACGTAGTGTACACAATATTAATTTATGAACAAAATTGAAACAAATTGAATGTCGCTGATTTTAGAACAAAATTTCCTTGTTAAAACAACATTTTAAATTTGGAAATGAATGCTTAATTCAATCTGTCTTAATTTGAATTGGATCGATTTATTTAGTTTTTTTTGGCATATGATTATATATTAAATTAAATCAAATATTGTAATATCAGTTGAATGTGAACATCTATGTCCTTATGTATATAAAAGTTGTGTTTTTTAAGAATACAAAGAGGCTTAAAATTTGATGTCTAAATGCTACATTTTTTTGGAGCTGCTCTATTTTGACTACTCTAATTATAAAGAAAAAAACACTATCAATTCATCTAAATATTATTTTTTTCAAATAGCTAAAATAAAAAAAATCACCATATTATAAAAACTAAAAGCATAATGCTTATTTGTTATAATTTTTTCCTTAAAGAAAAATTATAATTTTTTACTATAGATAGTTTGTGAGAAAGAGAAATATCATACATGTCAATATCTA
>JBBPBP010000001.1:3607471-3617775 GCA_037974735.1 Cicer chorassanicum | reverse complement strand
ATCAAATAATTTTTAATTGATCAAATATCTATTTTCCTCAGTTTTGTATAAATTATTCGTAAAAATAACAATGCTCTTCTTTAAAATATCAGTTTTTTAAATTACTCTTAAAATTTGTCGTATATTTGTTACAAATTTTTTTAAAAAATAACAATTCAAAAATAAAAATTAAAAACTAATTCAAATAAAAAATTATTTTAAATAGCTTTTTTTAAATAATTTTTTTTCCTAATAATCGAATTTAACAAAAAAATAATTTTTAATATGAGACACAAATACAAAACAAATTCTTCTTTTTTTTCAAATCTCTAAAAAATAATTTTCTTAAAAAAACCCAACCGGGTCCAATTTAAGAGCTTATATATATATATATATAACAATAATAATAAATAAATAAATAACAGTGAAGAGAAGACAGAGAGACATAGGAAGAAATGGAAGTGACAAGTGTTGTTAATTCAGATAGGTTTCTCCATTTACAAACGCGCTTTTCATCACAATTTGAAAGGCACAACAACAACAACAATGGACCCTTGTTCGTATCAGCACAAAGAAATGCTTTTACTCATTATCATCATCAACTTCATCCAATAAACCACTTGTTAAGCAGCAAAATGAATGGCAGTAATAAGAGTAAAAGTGTGATCATGAAGTCAACTTCTTCAACAGAAACTTCTGAAACATTAACTGAAGTTGAAAGAATAAAGCAAAGTTGTCTTAAGTGGAAATGGAAGGGTCAGTATTCGATCAATTATTTTGTTTCAGCAGATTCTCCTAAACCTCCTCTCTTACTTGTCCATGGCTTCGGTGCTTCCATTCCTCACTGGCGCAGGTATGTTTCTTTCTTGCCACTATAATCTTTTCTTTTCTTTTTTCTTTTTTCTTCTCTCAATTCTCATCCACTCCTTTTTTATCCTTGTTTATCACTTTTATATTTTTTTTTTGCTGACTTTAGTGTTATGTTGCTCCCATATAAAAATTATGAAAAAAATAATGTGCATAATTTTAAGTAGGTAGGCAATGGATCAATTATATTAGGAAATGCATCAGTGCCTAAAGTTTAAGTTTTCTTTAATTAGAAAATATCAATCACACTTTCCACTGCAATGAGGCTATTGGTCTTGGTCATTTAATCAAACTGTTAAATAAGTATTTTACTCTAGTAATATTATATTAACCATTGAATCATACTAGACACTAAATGTAAGTTACTTTTCTTAATAAAAAAAATTTATGACATATATTAGCTATTAAATTGAACAATTAAATAAGTGTTTTTTTATTCTTTTCAGGAATATCAAGACACTGTCACAGAATTATAGTGTTTATGCTATTGATCTTCTTGGTTTTGGGGCATCAGAAAAGCCACCAGGATTTTCATATACCATGGAAACATGGGCTGAGGTATTTATCTCTTGACATTTTAGTTGAACATCATTAACACTCTAGCATTACTACAAACTTAACTAATAGGTTATCATTTACTATTCAATCACAAACAGTTGATCCTGGATTTCTTGGATGAAGTTGTTCAGAAGCCAACAGTACTAATAGGAAACTCTATTGGAAGTCTTGCTTGTCTCACTGCTGCCTCAGGCATGTATGTTTGATGCTATTCACTAGTGGCTGAAGATCTATAATCTTAAATTTCTGTCAAACATTTGAAACATATATATTTGAAGTTTTCATCACAAACTTCATTTCTTTTTCCTTATTTTAGTATCAAACCAGATTCAAGTCAAACTCTTGTTAAAGGAATTGTGCTGTTAAATTGTTCTGGTGGCATGAACAACAAAGCAATTGTGGATGACTGGAGGATCAAGTTACTGCTACCCTTGCTTTGGCTTGTTGATTTTTTATTGAACCAAAAGGGTATTGCCTCAGCAATTTTTAACCGTGTTAAACAAAGGTACTCTCTTCAGATTAAGCCATAATTTCCCTCAAATTTTTGAAGTGGCAAACTAAAATTTTATTTTGATTAAATGCAGAGAGAATTTGAGGAACATCTTGAGTTCAGTGTATGGAAATAAAGACTCTGTTGATGAAGAGCTTGTGGAGGTAATATGAATAAAGCTGTTTTCAACATATATTATCCAATATAGCTTATGAAAACAACATATTAAAAACAGTTTGATTTAACCTGTTTTGATTGACCTATGTGAGTTTATCTACTAACACAAGCATTTGTGAGACTGTTTATGAGAGCTTAAGAAAACAACTTATGACATGTTCATAAATTGTTTTCATCATGTTTCCATTAGCTCTCCATTATAACTTATGAAAACAACTTATAACTTATATGTAAAAATTTGGTTTTATGTTTTGTTATAGATATAGCTAACACATAAGCATTGATGCTATAAATGCTTAATTGAACTGGTTATTCAAATATCTTATTTATGTTATAAATGCTTGTTATAGAAATAGCTTACACATAAGCACTAATGCTATAAATGATTGGTTTTATGTTTTGTTATATGACAAGCGCTTATGCTACAAGCACTTAATTAAACTATTTATCAAAGAGGTTATTAGAATTCATATTTTGAGTCTGCGTATGCAGATCATTAGGGAACCGGCAAATGATGAAGGGGCCTTAGACGCATTTGTATCAATTGTAACAGGGCCACCAGGACCTAATCCAGTGCAGTTGGTACCAAAAATCTCATTACCTATTTTACTTTTATGGGGAGATGAAGACCCTTTTACTCCAATTGATGGTCCTGTTGGAAAGTACTTTTCTTCATTGCCTTCCCAACAAGAAAATGTTAAACTGTTCTTACTTGAAGGGGTTGGACATTGTCCCCATGATGACAGGCCTGACTTGGTCCATGAGAAATTGCTTCCCTGGCTGGCCACTCTTTCAAATTCATAGGAAACACATGATGGAGTACTCCTAAGCAGCAACTAGTTGTTGAATTGAAACCTTTTATAGTTGAATTTATTGGTGACTCAAACCTATAAAACAGTCACATATATTCCATTTGTATAGATTATGTTGTTTATAAACTATCACATATCATTGGTGGAACAACACGTTGAGAGAACTTACATTTTGAACATTTTGTATAAAATTCCAAATCTGTTGTATCAAAAAGCTTATAAACAAAAATGTTAAAAAAATATAAATTCTACTGTAGATTATTTTGATAGATAGTTTACAATGGAGTAGCACTTAAAAATTGTCCAAAACTCCATCATCAACTCACGTTACTTGCAGAAGTAGAGACTCACAGTCTTTTTTGTCCTACCGAGTGAGATAGTGACATGACTGGTACTAGTTTGATAGCACAAGAAAAAATGAAAATGAAAACTTCAAAATTCAAGTTAATTCATTTTCGTTTGTTTTTAAAAACCGATGCCGATCAGACTACTATTTCACTCTGAAAAATGAGGATGACTGCGAGTTTCTATTGTCGCTAGGGACGACAACAATCATCGTTAGTATTCCAGATATTGGTTGGCCATAAATAAATGTATCTGGTTAAAAATTAACATTAGATATATTAATATTCCAGATATTGGTTGGCCATAAATAAATGTATCTGGTTAAAAATTAACATTAGATATATTAATTTTTCAGTTACTTTTTTGTTTATGTTTTATTTCAAAATATTATCAAATATTTTAGATTTATAAAAAATTAAAAAGATAGTTTATATGATATAATTTTTTTAATCTAACAGTAAATTTTGTAATATACGTACGGATTATATCATATTTCTCCTTAGAAATTGTGATGATTTGGATATAAAAATATTATAAAATTTTTGAAGTTGGAAAGTTTAATGAAATTTTGATAAAATTGAAGGAATTTGCAAAATATGATATTACAGTTTGAAGAAATAGAAAATCTGTGAATTTTTTATTAAGTTATTTGGGATCAAAATTGTACACCAACAGTAGAAGACTTTTTTTGGACAAAAATGAAGAGGTGACTAGAAGATTATAATCATAAACATACCAATATGAAAGATGGGTGAGTTATAAGAGGTGCCGCTTTTATTAATAGTCCACATTGATCAATGTTTAAAAATTATTTAAATTCTAATAAATACTTTTTAAAAATAATAATGTATGATTATCTTCATTTTTATAGATAGAATAATAATGCGTTGTAACATTTTTGAAGTAGTGAGTCGATATATAATGTTTGCTATACATGAATCCTCTGGAAACCTCTTTTACCTTACAACTAACTACAATCCACGTATAGCTTGGAACTTTCTCCATTTCTCTACACTATAATAGAATCACTTCTATTTCACTCTTTAAGAATCTTCAAGAACCATGCATGCCATATTCATTTACATCCTATATATACACAACACACCCCTAATTCTGTTTCCAACATATATCCAAAGACACAAATAACACACATACATTTCCAACTGTAAAAATGAAGCTACAACGACCACTTAACTTGTTAATGCTGGTTCCATTTTTCTTGCTTGCTTATTTTCCTTCCAACGCAAAAGGGTCACTGCTACCATTCATAGACTCTCCCAACACTCTCTTATCTGATCTCTGGTCAGACCGTTTCCCGGATCCATTTCGTGTCTTAGAACAAATCCCTTTCGGAGTTGAAAAAGAGGAACAAACCATGGCTCTGTCACCTGCCAGAGTAGACTGGAAGGAAACTCCTGAGGGACATGTTATAATGCTCGACGTGCCGGGGTTGAGAAAAGATGATATCAAGATTGAAGTTGAAGAGAATAGGGTGTTGAGAGTGAGTGGTGAAAGGAAGAAAGAAGATGAAAAAAAGGGTGATCATTGGCATAGAGTGGAGAGGTCTTATGGAAAATTTTGGAGACAGTTTAGATTGCCTGAGAATGTTGATTTGGATTCTGTTAAGGCTAAGATGGAAAATGGTGTGCTTACTTTGACACTTGATAAGTTGTCACATGATAAGATTAAAGGTCCTAGATTGGTTACCATTGCTAATGATGGGGACAATGACCAATCATCTAAGGTTAAGCAGGAGCTTTGAAATAGTAATTATGTCATTGTGTTTGAGTATCATAAATGTTTTTTTAATAGTGTGTTTGATTTCTCAATAACTAAGATGTTTGTTGTTGTGATGGAATGACTCACTTGTTGATCATATGAGTGTGTCTAGTGTTATAAAGGCTTTTGTAATCTCTTAATGAATTAATACTACTTGGCTTTTGTGTCTTTATTATAAGACTTCATCTTTTAGGTTTGATACTTCTTGCTGCATAAATTGGATTTAAGGCATTTCTCCACATGAAAAAGTGAGTTGACACAATGGTGTTGCCATGTTGTTTTTTAGAAAATAAGCAAAGAATAATGTTCATGTTCCTTCTGCACAATACATGAATACAATAAAATACTGTATATATGTTATGAGTGCTAACAATTTTATTATTCATAAACAAAAAAACAAAACTTTTAAAGTCATCAGAGGCTTATTAAAGGAAAAACTTTGAAATGAGAATGAATATAGTTAGTCTTCTGGACTGTCATCAAACTTCAAAGGAAAGTTTGATTAATTGGCTTTAGAGCTTGAAATAAATTTCTGAGCCTCTTCGGCGGTTGGAAGTGCAGGAATGGCTCCCTTCTGTGTACAACACATTGCTCCACAAGCATTTGCAAATGTCAAAGCTTCTCTCAATTTTGGTTCATTCTTCATGTTCAATTCAATAAACCAAACACAATGTCAACCAATGAGTAAGAATTTCACAAAGCCTAGTAGACTATAAATTAGTGTGCAAGTGTGTGTGTGAGAGAGAGAGAGAGAGCATACATCAAATATGGAAGTGTCCCTAGCCACAGCTGTGAGAAGTGCACCAACAAAAGAATCACCAGCACCAGTTGTGTCAACTGCCTTCACTGCGAATCCACTCACCCTTCCTTTAAAGTTCTGCACTCAAACAATATATCAAAAGATGAATCTGTTAGAGTAGCAACCCCAATTCAAAAGAAAATAGATACAAAAAATACAAACAAAGAAATTTGATCGTAGTGACAGTACATTACCTTAGTGACATATCTGCAACCCTTTTCTCCATCAGTGATAAGAAGCATCTTCAACTTGTCATGCCACAGAGACATAATAACATCTTCATTCTCAGGATCTTTTTGTGTAAGAAATTCAACTTCATCATCACTCACCTATGTACAAAATGACCAATTTTTTAATACAATCACTTTCACAAATTGAAGCAAAAACTGGAAGCTTTGAGAAGAAAATTGACCATAGGGAATTATATTTCCTGTCTTTTTTTTCCTAACAAAATCAAAGTCCCTATTACTCAGTTACATAATTTCCTTCCACTAAAAAGTCCTTGTAAATTTTGTATGTAAAAATTAAACCAGACAACACATGAAAAAGTTGAGAAACAGAAGCTAATTTCAACTCATACCAAAAGCTATTATTTGAAAAGCTCGTAGTTAATAGTTATTATGGTTGAGTTGAGAGTCCCACAGTAGATGAAATATGATGTAATTATACATGGGAGGCACCCTCACCTCACCTTATAAGCCAGTTTTGTAGGGTTAAATAATCCTGATCCAAATTTTAGAAATTACAAGTTTTCTTGGGTATTTTTTATAAGTACTTGTTGTGGAGTTTTCCAAACTGACTCTAGAACAGGATTGTTAGAACAGCAGCCAGAGTTCAAAAATACCAAAAAAGTGCAAACAAAGAACATGCAAGGTTTAATCACAGAGTTCGGCCAATTGTGCCTGATTGCAGAGTAGTTGCAGTTCCTTTTTACTATTCGAACATAGAGTTACAGATTACAACTTGTGTTTAAATACTACAGTCTAGTTTACAAGATTACCCCTACCTAGATATTAGTAAACCATGAGGCATAGCAACAAGATTCAAGATCTAAATTACCCTTTTATGGATTATATCCTCCATCATTTGATAGACTTCCAAAAATAAATTTCAAATTGAAACAATTGTACCTTGATGAAATCAGCATCAGACCAAATGCTTTTGATTCCAGACCTAGCAGCCTCAGCAGAAGACCACAAAGGGAGCCTCACATTTGGATCATAGGACAACAAAGCACCGCCTTCTCTAGCAGCATTCATGGCAGCCATGTGAGCAGATCTGCATGGCTCTGAAATAAGACTAATAGATCCATAATGGAATATCTTGGCCTGCTTAATCAAACCCATATTCAATTCAGATTCTGTCAGTAACATATCTGCACTAGGGTTTCTATAAAACATGAACTCTCTTTCTCCATCTTTCCTCAATGTCACAAAAGCCAATGCTGTTCTAGCCTCACTGTCAAAACAAACACCATCCGTATTCACCCCATTTTTCTTCAAGATGTCAGCTAGCATTCTTCCAAACTCATCCTCCCCTACCTGTCACATTGCAACCATTGAATTTTTTTGTCAATTAAAATTTTAGATTACGAAAGACACACCCTTGTATTAGACTACAAAAAACTATTGACCTCAACGAGGATTTATAATGGAATTTACATATAGTCTATCAGTTTTTAATTCAAATTGCAGCTAATGCAAGCGAGAGATCTAACTAGATTTGTCAAATCCTGTAACCACATGTGTCCATGCCGTGTTTGTGTCCAACACTTACACATGTCTGACATCAGACACACCTTCAATCTGAAATGTCTAAAACTTACAGATGTTGGACATCAAACACGCCTTTAATCTAAAGTGTCAATATCACATTGATTTTTGGTATACTGGGAAAAGAATACAATCAATAATGATGATGTTATAATGGTAAATGGTTGTAAGAAATGAAGAACCTTGCCAATGAAGGCAGCATTGCCACCAAGTTTGGAAATAGCACAAGCAACATTGGCAGGGGCACCACCAGGAGCTTTGATGAAAGCAAGAGACTCAGCCAAGGATACACCAGATGTGTCAGGAACAAAATCTATCAGCATCTCACCAAATGATATCACTAATGGATCTTTTGAGCCTGACATCTTGTATGGAATTCTTCCTCCTCTTTCTGTTACTTCTGTTGTTTTTTATGTCTTGTGTCTCACAATATAACCTCAAAAAATGTAACGTGTGTGTGTGGTATATAAATTATTCAGCGTTGGATTAGGAGTACGCGTGTCATTCTTTGTTTGTTTGTTTTTATAGTTGCTAGTATATTTTGTTTCCAAATATCTCATACATTTATGAGTTAATAACTATTAGTGTAAATTAGCATAAAATATTTAGAAGTATGGTATGAAACGATATTAAGATATAAGTGTAACTATTAAAATGTTACACAAAGCTTAAATATAGTTGGATATATGTGAAAAATATAGTTACATTAAAATGATTATTAAGCTCTTTTATTTTTCATAATCTTTATGTAAGAATTAAAGGGTGTAATTAATGCCATTTTTTAAGGTGTTGTTGTTATTATGAGAAAATATTTGGTGGTTGACCCAAAATTTGCTCTCATTGATTAAAAGAACACTGCTTGATCCGAGAATGAATGCTTTTGAAAGGGAATAGTAAAAGCACCACACAAAATTATCAAGTAATAATAGTCCCTTAAATTTGGGTACACACTCAACCCATTAATATAGGAATTAATTATGCTATTTTTATTGTGGTCTTAAAATAATACATTATTACAAACAAAATATGACCTAGTTATTCAATTAAGAAAGTGCTCCCAATGCATCTTCATCTATTAGGCATCCCTTGTATTATAGAGTTTTAAGATTTTAATATTCAAATTTATAGTGCTTATCGACACCAACAGACACATCCCAAGTGCAACTCATTCCTTTAGGAAACACAACCAAATCACCAGCACCAATTTCAACAGGCTCATCTGCACCACTAGGAGTCACCTTCACTTTTCCTTCCAAAAGATAGCATGTCTCTTTGGCATCATATGTCCATGGGAATTTGCTTGGAGGGCAGCTCCATCTTCATTCAAAACAACAAAAATAAAATATATTTATTTATTTAAGAATGAAAACTTAAATACATCACACAACTTGCAACTATAAACCCAATTAAAATTATATACTCGGTCAGTCCGTATGATAATATAAACAAAAATAATAAAAAAAAAAATGGATGTATTTGGCTTAGTATTTACGGTCGATAGATTTAACTCATGTAACGTCAATATTATTAAGTTGAATATTTTCTAAAATGATCCAATTTGAATCGATGATCTTCACTTTATGTATGAGTTTATTAGTAGTGTTTCCTATTTCTTCTTACTATATTGTCAACGAAAAATAATTATATATCTAGATTTTTAATTTCATTAATTGGAAGAGCAACTAGCAAAAAAAAAAAATTGAGTAATATTTATTCTGACTTTTTTTATAAGAAACAATTAAATAACAAAATGAATGTATATTGAAACAAAAAGGTCCATCGTGAGGGCATGACTCATTAATCATAAATTGATTAATTTTTCGTAAAAATAAAAATCAGAATTCAAATAAAAAAATTAATAAAAATAATGAAGAAATGGGGTTTTTACTTGGGCCACTGCCTGATACCAAGTTGAGTGAGCTTGGAGTCAGGAGGGTTTCTCTCAATCTTGATGCCAAGTTTCTCTGTGACACTTTCTGCTCTTACAACTCTTCCCCTTGTCTTTGCAGCAGCCAAATGTTTGGTTTGTAAGAAAAATAGAGAGTGGTTGGGTGATGATAAAGTTCCAACACATGATGATGCCATTGAATTATTTGTTAAGCTTTGATTTTTGGAGTTAGAATCATCCAAAATCTTATTATAAGTTTATCTTTCTTTTTCGTTCACTCATTTCTCATCTTCTGTCCTTTCTAGAGTCTAGACAAACTAAAACTTACACATTGAAGAATGTTCTAGGGGAAGGAATTAAATAAAGTTCATTTGAGTTCACCTTGATTCACTTTTTCTAATTTTTTTCCACATAGAAGTAAGCTTATTTATCTATTTAAGCTGTGCTTATAGGACGACTCATAGCAAGTTTTATTATTAATAATATTAAACAGGTGGGAGACACAAGGTGGAGTCCTTTAAATATGTTATTTTTGTTTTAAAATTTTGATTTTTTTTTTTTAAATTAATATGTAATTAATCATATTTTTTACTTTTGTACTTTTGAAAATTCAAAAATATGTATTAAATTAATTTTATTTTATTTAACAAATAGTAAAAAATATTAAATTTATCATTGTTGTGTTCAAAGTTAAAGAACTAAAATTCTGTAACGGATGAAGTAATTTTTAATATTTTCTATTTAAAAAAAAGAAAGTCATACTACAATTTTTTTGTTAAACAAACAGAAAAGAAAATTAAAAATAACTCTAGAATCGAAAATTTCATTTGTTTATAAT
>JBBPBP010000001.1:3595909-3607160 GCA_037974735.1 Cicer chorassanicum | reverse complement strand
TTATGATTGAAACTAAAATGTTTTTGCTAATTATCCTACAAATAATTAATTTTACCCATATTTGATATTTCACAGTTTTTTATAAACTAAATAAGTCTCTAAATATAGTCCAAAAAAAAATAAGTCTTTAGATTTTTTTTGTCGTATCAATTTCGATATTTACTTAAATAAATAAAAGAATATTTATCTGTAAAACTTAGTTCAACTGATAAAATGTCAAAATTATTAAATCGAATATAATATATCGAGTTCGAAATCAAAATTTCAAAGTTGTATTCGAATTTCTTTATATTTTTGTAGAGAAAAAAAATACCTTAAACGTTTGTATAACTTAGTAGTTGGCTTAAAAAAAACAAGTTGACATATACTACATGTCAAAAACAAAAAGTTAACACGAAATTTAGGTCCAGTATAAATTTTTGTATTTAACTGAACTTTGTATGACATTCATGTAGATGATTGACAATGACATATAACCTTAATAAAGGGTATTAATTAGGAGCAATTTTATTTCACGTTTCAACTATCCATCACATTGGTGTTATAAACTGAATCATGAGTTAGTTTACAGTGTTTGCAAGTGCATATTCAACTCAACTTCAATCTGATCAATGCTACACTGTAGTGGTTGTCATGCCATACTTCTCTAATGATAAAACAAATTAAAAATCATTCTTACATGTTACTTCATCCGCTCTTAAATATAAAAAAAAAAAAATTAGTTAACGAAAATTTATGTATTTAGTACGAATTTATCAATTTTTATTGATTCAATTCTCTCTTATATTTAAAACTAGAGGTAGTACTAAATTGTACGACCATGTCATTGGAGATGCTCTTCCTAGCTGAATTTTAAGCTCAATCCAAAATGCTATGCATTAATTTCTCTTAAAGGATGCCTATGACCATAGATTCATAGTGAAGCCATATAATTCAAATGAACACGATTGTGTTTTCATGGTACAATCAATGTAAATGTGCGGTCATAGAGAAGTTATAAAATATAGCTTTCAATTTCATAATATCATGATGCAATTGACATTGAGACACGAGATTAATCAAATCAACGTGGAACCAAACAATGGCTTAAAAATTCAATATGGAATCATTTATTATATACTAAGTACTTTGGCATTGGAGCTAGCAAAAGGCATAGGGAGAATGCCTTGTTGATTGGTGAAAACATTGTTTGGATCAATCAGAGTCTTGGCCCTCACAAGTCTGTCATAGTTACTCAAGAAGTACTTTTCACCCCAAACCCTTGCTTTCACCACACCATCAATGCTAATCCTCTCCATTACTCCAAGGTCAAAATCCATATAATTAATGTATGCAGCTCTTGGACCCCATGAAACATAAGGGGTCATAGAAGAATAGAATCCTCTTATCCAATCAATATAATCACTGCTTTTGTCATTGTCTACTTCTTTCCAATAGATCAGGTACTGAATTGTAAACAAATTTCCTATTCTGTGAGGAAAAGCAATGGATTCACTGCTTATATTATGCATCATTCCACCATAAGGGTCCAAAATAACATACCCTTTAGGCTCTTTTTCTAGAATATCCAGTGCAGTTTTTATACCTACAAATGGAACGTGATTCCTTACAAAATCTGATTTGGCCTTGAAATATTCTTTATCTTGCATATACCTATTCCTCAACTCAGAGACAGAAGCTCCATAATTTAGTCCAGAGAAGAAAACAACTGACTCAATCCAACTCATTTCTCTACATTCTTCTTCTACAACACCTAATTCAGGAAAAGCATGATTCGATATAGATATTGCCTTGGATTTAGGACCAAGATAAAACCCTTTGAATGTTGCTGATAAGCCTATTGTTATAGCTTCAGGCAAACCAGCACCAACAAAGCATGACAAGTAGAAGTCATGTTCCAAGTTAGGTGCCACATATTGCCATTTGTTCACTAGCTTAGCAATATCACTTTTTGTGCCTGTTCTAGATACAACAAAACCAGTTACAATTTGTGGCACTTTTAACAACTTGATTTTCCATGCATAGACAATTCCCCAAAGACCACCACCTCCTCCTCTAATAGCCCAAAACACATCTTCTCCCATGGTTTCACGGTCTAACAATCGTCCATTAGCATCAACTAGAAGGGCATCCAAAACATTATCTGCTGCAAGTCCATATTTTCTAGACAAAAAACCAAATCCACCACCACCAATATGTCCACCAACTCCTACAGTTGGACATGACCCAGCTGAGAATCCATATGCTTCACTTGCCTGAGAGATAGCATAGTAAGTCTCTCCCAATGTTGCACCACCTTCAACCCATGCTGTTTCTGTCTCCATATCCACCCAAACATGGTTTAAATTCATCATGTCAATGATGACAAAAAATGTTCCATCATCAGCAACAGAGGAAGTTCCTTCATAGCTATGTCCACCACTTCTCACTCTAATTTCAAAGGAGAATTCTCTACAGCATGCTACAGTTTTCTGTAGCTGCTCCAAACTCTCTGGAAGTACAATTGCAATTGGTTTAGGAGTCGTTGGTTCGGCAAACCGAAGGTTTTGAATTGAAAAATTGAGAATTTTGAAGTAATTATAAGCAGAGGATTGATCATGATCTTTGTAAGGGAAAGCAGTGAAGTTTTTTATTTTGTTATCATCCAAACAAAAAGTGAAGTCCTCAAGTGAAGAAGATAAACAAAGAGAAACATTAAAGGATAGTAAGAGGAAAAATAGAAGGCATAATAATCTTTTGAAGAAGTTGAACATGGCTTAAGCTTGTGAATGTGAGGAGTGAGGAACAAGGTGGTTTGTGATTGGTATAGGACATGTTTAAGTTCATGGATATTGGAGAGTGACTCCAAAGGTTTAAGACAAAAAGGATGGAGATACGTAGCAACCATGCATAGTTGTGGCCGGCCAATCCATAGTTTAATATTGGAATTTGGGAGGTTGGAAGAGTGAAGTTGTACACTGTCATGGAATCATCTCCCATTAGAAGCAGACAAAAATAGGAACACGATAGCGTCAAGAATACCTGCAAATCGTTGCTGAATAAAATTGATGTGTAGGTAGTTTGAGTGAGAAAGTGGTTCTACATATGAGGATATGTAACTACCAGACACAAGAGTTTGCCGGCTAAGTTAACAAACGCATTAAAAAAACCTTTTAGGTCATTATCTTTCTCTGCTGATGAGCATTAGAGACCAAAGACAAAAAAAAAAGTATTTTTTACAAAATAGTTCAAAAAAAAAGTATTTTTTACAAAATAGTTCAAAAAAATAAGTTAAAAAAAAAATATAAGAGCACAGTTAAAGAAGCCTAAACATGCCATGCAAGGGGAATTCTGATTCGAAATCTTTTACTGCTTAGTATTACTAACCATGATTTTGACAGGAACGTAATCGGAATTCATAAAATAGATGGTTGCATATCCTTTTCAAATTGATTGAGACAGGGACGTAATCGGAATTCATAAATTAGAGATATTGAAGACATAGAACAAAGAGAGAAAACAGAGCCTTCGAGCCTACAGTTATTTTATATATATATATATATATATATATATATATATAAAGATAAAGATAAAACAGCGAAGACACAACATTGAAGCCCCTAAAGATATCTGATGGCACAATATATATTGCAATTTGCAAAACCAAGGTTAGAATATCGGGACAACCACTACAAATTAGATAAAGCTATAACATTATGCATCAAGAGGATATGATAGGCAAATGTAGGCATTACATTACCGAACTACATTACTGTCATAATCTTCAATCAATCAACAAAAGTTGATGTCCTGAACGAAGAGAGGTAATGCACCCACAAGGCATTTAGACAAAAACACATTGAAGAAAATATTTGGTCGACCAAACTAGGCATTCACATGGTAATGGCATGCTCTAATTAGAAGTCATCGTGTTTTAAATTGTTTATACCAGGAACATAAAGTGAAAAATATACACATATATAGAATGTCACCAAAAAATTTACAAAATGCTCAACAGGTTTATAAATTTAAAATCAGAATCTTTTGTAAAATGACTTATATTATGAAAAAGGTAAAAAAAAATCAAATTTGGCACGTATCATAAGCTTTAGATTTTTCAATCACAACCTTGCATTTTTCATCTCTTTTTCTTACCTGCAAAAAAGTTGGAGACATCATGAGTCATAATATAATGAAACAATGATGGGTGGCCCTGAATTCAAGGTCCATAAGAAGTTCATTTATAAATTGGGCAGACATGTTATAATTTTAACTTTCCAGGGCCTCTTTTCTGAGTATATTATGATAGGAAATGAGTGATGTGCACCATATGACCTGAGCATATGTACAAACCAAATTTAAAAGAGAAATAGCATCCATACGACGATTTATCACACCAACTCTAAACCTTTGAACATAAATCTTCATATTATAGGAATTTACTCCAAACATTTGGATCCTAATGTGAAGTTGATGAAGGCATACATTGCATGCTGTATGTTTTAATTCAGAAAACTAGAAAAGGGTGACGGCATATGTAACTTTTATAAAATCAGGGAATAAGTTTTGTGACAAAACTCATATCGGAAGAATTATTTTACAGTCATTGCAAATTTGGGCTTCTGGAAAATATAGATGAACATTCATTGTGCCAGACTAACAAAATCCTATGTTGGAAGAAGGAGAACTGAGGAAAAAGCCCATGAAGAAAAGACCAATTGAGCTAGGTATGAATTTGTACTTCTGTGGTAATAACCAATAGGAACTCAAGCTTATCCACAGTCACAAAGGTTAAAAATATCATTTGCTTCTTTATTGAATATTTTCCAAAAATAGTGAAGAAACTGAATAAAAATGTCTTTTCATTTAACCTCAACCAAAAAGCAAATAATCATTTCATTTGGAAAAATTTATTGTAATAGACTGTGCATAATGTCAAACTACAGCCAAAAAAAATGAAAAGTATTACATACGACGACGACGACAACAACAATAATAATAGAAAAGTGTATCCTCCTTGCAAATAAGGACTTCTAAGGAAATAAACTAGTGAGAAGTATAACACTAAAGAATTACCTCGACCTGTGGGCTCTTGCCTCGAAGCAACATATCTACGCTTTTGTCGGTCTACAAAAAGATAACATGAAATAAACAAACATGTTAAACTTAAAACCAACTCATATATAACAGAAAGTAACCTTGTTTTTTAGTTCAAGGCCAAAGCAATTCTGCTTGACTAAATTTGTAAGCAATTAATTAAAACAATCAACAAAACATCAACTGATTGAATTTAATGATCTACAAGATATGAACATTTCATGAATAAAGTAATAAAAGCTCAATTAACAATTTAACATACCTGATGTGTAAGCCAGTAGTGTCTGTCTCTCATCTCAATCAAGAAATCAAATGTTGGGGGAGCTTTCCTCTCAAGAATAGTCTTCTGACATTTTCTTGCTCTGGCTTCTGCATCGCCCAGAGTAACGCTTTCAACTCCTCCAATCTGATAAAGCAAATGAAGGGGGAATCTTGAATATTAAAGTTGATTAGATGGCACGATGAATCAGTTCCACAAAACAAAACATCTCTTTAACATCAAATATTATTCTACTCAACATGTATCTCAACTGAATGAATGAAGCAAACATCCACGTAGTCATGATGGCACCGTGATTTTGTTGAAGCTCCAAAGTGTAGCTTTTGCCAAAATCACAGTGGCCCATTGTGATTCTGCAAGACTCACCGTCCGTCAATCCAAACATGCACATAGTTACAAGCATTCTCTAAATAGAATTATTTTACATAAAGCAAGCTCAGAAGAGGCAGTTACTGATAGGAATGGGTTGGGCCCCATGAGTGATGAGGGGGATCTCTTAGTTAACAGAGATGAGGTGAGGCCTAAGCAATGGCGAGTATATGTGAGAAAGAATAAGAAAGGGAATGCAGGAAAAGTGTGATTGTCTAGCTGGCCTAGTGAGTCAATATTCCACTAATAAATAGGAGTGTGTGGGGAAGTAGTTGGATGGTTTTTTTATTTTTCAGTTACACCTTAGAGGTTGGGCAGTGAGAGAATTGTTTTCTCTAACTGAGGAGCATTAGCTCTGGAATCATTTTCTGTTTTCATATCCATTAATACAATAATTCTCTTCATCTATTTCTATCTTACCTCTGCTCTATCAATTACAAATGTTCTCTTACAATGTTAATTAGCCACATTAATGTGAATGCATACACATGCCACAATACTCTTATGAATTGCATCCCCCTCCCCCCCACACACACACAAAACTTGCAGTCCTTTTGACCCTGAAGTAAGCAACAAATTGACTTTGAAGCCACATAAAATCAACAGAGCTGAAGTTAACTCTCAAGAAAGTGATAGGAATGATTGTCAGATAAATGACTAATGAGGCTAGAGAGCTCAACTTTTAAACGGGAGAAAAAACATAGAAGTCATACATACTATTGGCACAACCATATGAAAATCAAAACAAACCAGATCAGAGAGTGTAGGATTCTTCATGACATTCTCAATCTTCTGTCCATGAGCAGTCCCTATAAGCATGATGCCTCGTTCAGCAATCGACCGGCAAGCATGAGCTTCGGCTTCAGTGCCAATCTCATCTACTATGATCACCTCAGGCATATGATTTTCAACTGCCTCAATCATCACGCTATGTTGCATTGATGGCTTGGGTACCTGCATTCTCCGCGCACCACCTATTGCTGCATGAGGAATATTTCCATCGCCTCCAATTTCATTACTGGTATCGACAATCACCTACCCAAGTTGCAATAATTCATTCTATCATGACCTGGTCTACATTAGTACTGTGAGGAACAAAGCTTGCAGTGAGATGCTGAAAAATCGGTTTACCACTCTTTTGTGAAATTCATCTGACATTACACGAGCAATCTCTCTCATAACAGTAGTCTTGCCAACCCCAGGCCTGAAAGAATCCAAATTATAGGAGATTTAAGATAAGGAAAAAAAGAATACACTGTCAAAGATTGTTAAAGAAATTGTGCATGGTGAATCTAGGAGTAGGACTCTATTATGCTGTTGGATTAAGAAGTCAACACACAATGATAAACTTTTACCATTTATTAGATTTTTCCATACATAAATTTCCAAAAAGCTTCAAATAAACGTACTAAACTATACATTACAATTAACAAAGCCAAACATGGAGGCCACCAAGTCTTTTACACTAAAAAAATGTCCTGATATTTAGACCAAATATAAGATGATAAAATTGACAAGAGAATTGTCTCTTATCTGATATATTATGAATAAAACTGATTTCATTTCAAGGAGTCGGTTAGAAGTTGAAATGTTATAAACTCAAAACTTGCCTTAGAATAGAACCAATGTTCTCAAATAGAGGCTATGCCTATAGTGTTATAGTGTAACAAAAGTATATTTTTTGTGATGTGCTATTTAGTACAAAGTGTTGTCAAACAGCGCCTATTGCAGCTATATAGCGTTATAGTATAGCGGAATTTGAAGAAACTGCTATTTTCCACAATTCACAATTGACAACACTTATATAGAACATGAGTAAGAATGAATAAACAGAGGCCGGTAAAGAAGCCATGAAAAATATGCAGCTATATATACCTTCCAACAAATAAAATGCTCTTGCCATATTGAAGAAGATCATAAACCATGTCAATGTGGCCAGTGACTGCCCTCCCAATTCGACACGTCAAACCGACAATGCTACCATTCCTACTCCTTATTGCAGATATTCTATGCAAAGTACCCTCAATACCAGCTCTATTGTCCTTCCCAAACTCTCCAACAGCTCCTTCAGCATATTCCAACTCTTTGATCGTTACCTAGCTATACATTCCTCGAGACATGAGATTATATCACAAACAAAATACCTTTGAGTAAAGCATTTTTTCCCAATTCTAAAACTAAATTATTACTATATCTTTCCTTAAATATAAGACCATGTTGATATTTTTCCTTGTCCCTTTTTACAAGACCATATTCACATCTTCAACAGCATTAATTATTTCTTTACCAACATATCTCTAATTATATTACATCTTTTTCTGTGACTCTAATAGATGTTGAAAACTCTCTCGCCTAAAGGTTAAATTTGTAAAACAATGTCAATCATCAATAAATTTAATAGTTGTGGTGATTTAATGAATAAGGTGCAATATTTAGGGACAAAGTGTAAAGTTGGAAAAATGAATGTGTTTGAATTGAATAGTGAAGAAATGATGCATTGGATTACCTCAGAATTCCTTAGATATTGGTTTCCGAGTTTGCCTAGATAACGCGCTTCAGGAAAACGGCCTAAATCCAATATAACCTAGTGATGAAGAATGAAGGATCAATTATTTCAATAATAATAATAATAATAATAATAATCGAATAATGAAAAGATAATTGATTAATAGGGACCTGACCTCCAAAAGTTGAGGGCGATTTGATTGGTTTAGGAGATTGTGATGCAAATCGGATGGAAGAAGCTGTAAGAGAGCTTGCAAGTCGTCGTTGTGCACAATAGAACACTGTGGTTGTGGTTGTGTCGCACAACATTTGAATTTGTGTGTGAAGAGCCTCGGTGACTTCAATTTCCATTTCCTTGCCGATGCTACTACTGTACTACATGACGAACATGCCATTGCTGCAACTACCATTATCGTTTCCCACCCTAATTCGGTTATCCCCCGCACCACTCTTTTTATTTTTAAAACCAAATTTTAGGTTGCCTATTTTTATTTTTTACACGTTAATGGAATTGGTTCCTCTTTTTTTAAATCTCTTAACTTTAGATCTCTAACTAAAATTAGTAATATGACAAGTTTGAAATAATTTGTTATACATTTTTATTATGCGTAATAATCAAATATTAATCACATGTAAATAATCAATCTATATTATTTATATTATTAAATTATTTTTTACATTATTTAAAATATATCACACAGTCGTTTTTGTATTTAAATATTTAAAAAACAGACTAAATTGAGTGATTTTAAAATGAGATGATCAATTATATTAATTGGTAAAAATATGTGAAATAAAATCACAATTAAACTTTTAAAGTATTTTCTTTTTTGAAAAATACATTTTTTTAGACAAATATTTCTTATACAATACATACAAGAGAAATGTTATGAACATTTTTTTAACATTCACTTTAAGATTCACTTTTGTACTTGATAAAACTCGTGTGAATCTCGTCACTTTATGTGAAATTAATTTTTAAAGTGTGAGACTCGTATTGATGTCATTCGAAAAAATAATGAGTATTAGAGATAATGTTGAAAAAATAAGTGGTTTTAGTACTCTTCATACATACAATAAACTAAGCCGAAGGAGAGGACAATCTTCAATAGAAGATTAAAGCGAATTTAGTTAAATTGTAGATCAAAATCTAAATAGTACATAAACATTTAACCACATAATCATTTGTTATCATACCATCAATTTAATTAAATCATACATTGAATTTTAATTATTTTTTTAAAATGGGTCCGGCAACGTATGAAATGAGTATGCATGCAACATATAGAATGACATGCACATGCACTCCTATCAATATATAATTTCAATACATGAATCCAACTATTTTGAGTGGTGATAAGTAGAAATAACTCCTCCTACTCAATGAATTAAAATGTTTGATTATATAAGAGTATCTACGATTGAGAGCTCAATTTTTTAATACTTAAGTGAATCTTATGTGTACGTATCACTTATTTATAATTTTTAATGAGAATACTTAATAAACACCAAATTCTTCTAACCAAACACCTATTAAAAATTTACCAAATAAGTTGTACTAATAATTTTATATCGGCTATCTATAACTCCATAATTACATTTTAATATTTGATTTGTTTCTTTTTAATTGCCACATTTGTAAAAAAAAAAATGTGTTTTCATTTAATTATCGTACTCAAAGTTTAATACTATTAATTATTTATTTGTTAATATCGTCATTAGTTATTTATTGAAGAAAGAAAAATATACGTGATAAGATAATAAATGATTAAGGATGAAAAAAGATAAATAATGATATTAAAAATAACAAATTTTATTAATTGTCTTGATATATTTAAAAAGCTTAAAAATGGTAACTAAAAAGAAATTGAGGAAGTATTCTAATATTAAAAAGTGTAGGTCAAATATGTATAAAACGATTATTATATTCTCTTTAAGTCTAAATCATTTGTCGGTTATAGCGTAGTTTACAAATCTATCATTACATACTTCATTTGTCTTAAAATATAAGTAAAATTTGATTAAAAAATAAAAAATTATATATATTTAATTTAAAATTTTGAGAAAATACATTTTTTTTTACTTATTTTGTTTATATCTTGGGACAAAGTAGTAGTCTTTTTTTGCTTTCAAATAATTATTTCCGTCCAACATTTGATATTTAATATTTCTCTTATCTAATGATTTTTTTATCTATAAACAAATTGACAAACGTTATTTAAAATTCACATACACAACTGTCAAATCTTATCTTGAGATATAATATCTGGTTTCACACTAGAAACATTTATCAATTTAGCAAGTTGTTACAAAATCTTGTGGATTTTAATACACCCATCAAAATCAAATTATTGAATTGTAACGTCTGTGTCCATTACTCAATAAATTGTGCATGCTTTCTGTGGTCCAATTCTCTCCCAGGAAAATTAATTGGTTCAACCAATTTTCTTTTTCTTTTTTTGACAATGGTTCAACCAATTTGACAGTACTTAATCCAGACAAACTGTACTCCGTCTTAACTTTTGTCCTATTAAATATATATTTTCGTATAAATTAAATAGCCTATAGTAGTATTTATAATCAAAATTGGTAATATTCAAAGTCTATAAAATAAAATAAAAAAACCGTAAAGAAGCCTTTAAAATAATAATAACACCGTATCTATTCAACAATGTATTACGAGTCATCTGATTATTTGCCAAAACAAAAATTTAAATGGTGTTAAATAGGGATGAATATATACTGTACAATTTTTTTTAGAAATTCAACGTAGTCTTTGAAAAAAATAAAAATATTTTTTAGTCCCTAAAAGAAATAAATTGAAACAAATTAGAACACAGTAAAAAAATTATATTTTTTTTGTGACTTATACTCATAAAAATTTAATTATTCTATACGTAATATCTATTAAAAAAAAAGACAATTAAGTATTTGACAATAATTAAAAATAGACAATTATATTTTTGAATAAATAAACAAGTTTAGAGTCCATCTCATAAACTTAATTAACTATTTTTAATT
>JBBPBP010000001.1:3551425-3577231 GCA_037974735.1 Cicer chorassanicum | reverse complement strand
TATATATATATATATATATATATTGTTCGTGTTAAAAGTTGTATTCTAATAACGCACCTATTCTAACTATCATATAGCAACATATTTTAGTGGTGAAATTGTCTGAATGTTTTTTTAGGGTCTATTTGCAAGCTCGATTTTATAGGATTTAGGAGGAAATTTTTTTTGTAAAGCTAAGTCTATATTTTAATATATATTTTATATTGTTCTTTTATTTTTTTTAAATTATTAAATATATATCAAAATATAAAGTTAACCTTCCAAAATCTTCATCTCCAAAATCTTTCAAAAACTAACTCACAAATATAATCTTAAATTTTAACTAAAGAGACATGATAAGATAGAATTTTAAATTAACTTATCATATAATGTTAATTTATCAAACACTCAATTTAAATATGATATGATAATTTATTTATCATATCTCTTATAATGTCCATTAAATATATATATATAGAATATTTGGGTCATTGAGTGGCTATGGATAATATAGAAGTGCAAGTAGTTTTACCGCGGCTTTGAGAGGATTTCTGAGTCTAAGATATTATAAGAGGTTAATCAAATCTTATGTTAAGATTGTGACTCATTAGTTAATTTACGCTTAAAAGATTTCTTCTTCTTCTTCTAGCTACACCCGATAAAATTGAAACTTGCTTTTAATTCAATAACATTATAACTCCAATCATTTCATACTCGTCCAATAGTCCTCTTATTCCGAGGACAATATATCTCAAATTGTTAATTCTCAACTGCACATGAAATTCTCGAAAATTTATAAAAATATATATAAATAAATACTTATGTAATTGAATTGAATTTCCTTCAAAATTTCAACAGAGAACACTTATATATTTATTCGAAATAAATTAGTTACTTAAGTTGCACTACTGACACGTTGAAGTGTCTCAGTAGTACTAAACCTAAAACAAGCATCAATAGATTCAAAACACATCTTAGTTTTAAAAAAGAATCACAATTTTAAAAACAATCAATATCAATTGGAAATAAGAGACTCATATTAGATGATAAAATAGATAATAAATATTAGGGATAGACAAATAATGCAGCCCGCCTGAAACCGAGCAGCCCAGTAGCTTGCGGACGGTTTATTTCGGGCAAAACGGGTTTCACATGTCAAAGTGTTGATATATCACTATTGTTTCAATAGTTAATTTTCAATCTATAACTTGTGAGTATTAGAGCTATGCGAGACTCATTTTTTATGGAGAAATGGTGCAAAGTGGTCCAATTTTTTAAAAATAATGAAAACTTTACCCTATACCCCTACATTTGTACCTATACTCCACAATTTTTAAAAAATGCCAAATATACCCTTAATATTTTTTTTTATTATTTACTGAAAAACTTTTTTAAAGTTTTCCGATACAGAAGGTTTCTACCAGAAAACTTTAGGATAGAAGAGTAAAAAGCTGTGTACTAGAAACCTTTAAAAAAGTTTCCCGGTACAGAAGCTTAAAAATATATACTACCAAAAAACTTGTAAAAAGTTTTCCGGTACACACTAATTTTTTTTAAATTAATAACATTTTTTACCGGAAAACTTAAAAAAAGTTTTCCAGAATGGGAAAACTTAAAAAAAGTTTTCCAGAATGTAACTTCTTTACCGGAAAGCTTGAAAAAAGTTTTCCCAAATATATGTTGTACACCGAAAAAACTTAAAAAAAAAAATCCGGTAAAGTTTTTACCATTCAATGATTGTTGGACCAAACAATTCAAGTTTTCAGTATTGAAGGTTAAGTGAAAAACTTTAAAAACCAATTTCAATACCGAATGTTTGTACCGAAATACTTTAAAAAAGATTTCCGATATAGAAGGTTGATAAAGTGTGTACCGAAAACCTTTTAAAAAAATTTCCGATAAAAAAGGTTAAAAATGTATACAGAAAGTTTGTATTGGAAAACTTTAAAAAATATTTCCGATACAGAATGTTGAGAAAGTGTATCAAAAACTTTTAATAAAGTGTGTACTGAAAACCTTTAAAAAAATTTCCAATATAAAAGGTTAAAAATGTATGTAGAAGGTTTGTATCGGAAAACATTAAAAAAAATTTCCAATAAAGGTTGAAAAGGTGTGTACCGGAAACTTTTAAAAAAGTTTTTCAGTATTAAAGGTTGAAAACGTTAAAACAAATTATAAAAATAGAAATTATAAAAATTTCTGGAAAACTTAAAAAAAGTATTCAAATAATCAACTGTGTTCCAAAAAAAAAAAAATTTCCGATAGTTACCGAAAACTTCAAAATAAGTTTTTTGGTATCGAAAATCTTAAAAATAAATTTTCCAAAAATATGAAATGATATGAAGATGAAAAGTGACAAATTTTAATATTTATACGACAGCAAATATGTCATTTCATCACATTTATGGAGGTAGGAGTATAATTTGAGGGGTACAGGTATAATTTCCCGTATGAATTTTACCCGTGATCTGATAGACCCATAACCTATTTTACTTGAATCTTTGAAAGGACATAAATGGGCCTATATTACTCACCCGTGAATTGAGGCATTTGAGAGTTGAGCCAAAATCCGCTCTATAAATTAAAAATATATTAATTATAATCATTCTTATTGTTCTTTTCAAAATTACTCTTTTAAAATATGTTAAAAAAATTGACTATTTTTCTATTTTCTCCTCCCTACCCCTCTCCTCCAAACTCCCAAACAAAACCTAAATCTTTTGGTGAAGATGTAAGTGATTGCTCTAACCTAATGTGATGATCCATAATGACACAACAAATTATAAACACAAATAATAATGGTGTATTCATATTCTAATTTTAAAGACAACACATGACATGGTAAATAAAGCATAAATTGTAGGATTAGGAATCATAGTAGAACAACCATTGGAAACATTACTTGTTCTATTGCAAGAAGCCTCATATGGCAGGCCACGAGCACTAGCTGCCATAACATTACGTAATCATCCACGTCTAAATTTTCAAGTTATGAGAAGCATAAAGAAATGGACAACACACCAACTTCATGAGGAGCAATAAAAAATGGGATTTATCAGAATGGTAAATTGAGAAATGAAAAATGACAATAATTCAACTATAAAGGAGCTGAGGTTTGATATAGAGAGAACAATTTTGGGGGAGACACAAATGAGAGAAACAAAAGTACACAACATGAGATATCTGATGTTGAAACTGTCCAGTTAAGTAGAATGCCATCTCTAAATATGGACATCATTTGGAATGGACTTCTAATCTCTAATTCATTCCTAATTTATTACTTTTCTTAACTTTGAAATCATATATTATATATATAGTCTTTGTTTCATTTGGACCATAACTTTGTTAAGCTCAATAATTCATTCTAGAATTTGGCAGTTCTAGGCCACACCTTAATGTTAACAATATTGAATCATCATCTTTATTTTTTCCAGTAATGATCATATTAGAAAACCAACACGTTTATATGCAGAGCATATATAAAAAGTAAGGTGGATAAAACAATTTGAGTGGGAAGTAGCATTTCTGCTATCTAATCTAAGCACCAAACAACACATCCCCATATATAGAAACACAATCAATAACCACAAAAATCTCATCAAAACCTTAAAACAAGCATTTAGATGCAATCACAAACTAGCCCCTATCTCTCTTGTTTCTTTTCTATTTCATCATGCTATTCAAATCATATACTTTCTTATTTTCTCAATAACTCACCGCCTAAGACACCAACCTCTCAATAATTAGAAGAAGCAACACAAACAACAATAATCAAAAGTATGAAATAAAATACAACTGAAAGGAAGGAACAAGCAACAAGCAAAAAATCACAACAAAATAGATCAAGTGTATTAGATGCACACACAGACACACCTAAAAACATCTATTCTATACTAGGTTTTATTAAACTTACTTTGGTAAGAAGTGTACTTGTAAAATGAAAGATGTAGAGCATGTCAGTTCTTTGAACTTTCATTGCATGTCATATCTAGAAATCAAATTAATGGAAGTTAAATAAAGATTTCAGTACCTTTATAAATATCTGGAAAGCACAAATTTGATGAAACATAACACATCTACATGTAACATAATATCATAATATACAGATGCATACAAAACCAAATATCTGCATTCAATTGAAGAATAAGATTTAACCTGACTCGGATGCAAAATAGAAAAATAGAAGTTTACTTGCCTCCAAATGTAAGTTAAGGAGTGGTAGAGCTCTCAACTAAGAGTCACAAATCAGGTTTCCTTTAACTTAAAAAAAGTTGAAATATCACTTGAGTGTTTTGTAGCACAACCATAATCTCTTCCACAGTATTTTCTAGATATGGAAATGAAAATGGAAGATGGGAAACACCTGATTTTCAAGAAATGAAACTTCAAATCATTTTTCAAATTCAATATTGAAAATGAATCAAATGATTCAACCACTGAAAATTGCAACAAAAATGCAGTACTCACTCAGCTGACTTCAACTAATCAAGAACATAGACACATACAAGACTTCAATTAGAAAATAGAAAAATAATAAAAAGTCCAAACACTTTTTTTATTCCGTCATATTAAATGCTTTGTTAAATCTCAGGACACCCACTGAATTTTGTTAGAAGGGTGATGGGTCAAGATGGACTTTATCTAATTCCATATTTGTTGTTTGCTCAGAGTTGTTCCTCTTAGTCGTCATGTAGCACACTTTTATTCTTGTAATTCTAAATTTCCTATAAAAAAATTGTAATAACTCTAAATTCTATTGTAAATGTATACAAGTCAAAAATCACACTATGAAATAATAAATTCAGTCTTCTTCAGTCCTCTATGATTCAAGTGTATCCAAAATTTGTAATGCTCAAATTGCAAATAAAAATATATTAGACAATTGTGTTGCTTGCTGCAAAGGAAAAGCTTATTGTTTATCCTCTCAAACATCAATCTTCTTTTTTCACTTATAAATTCACCTCTTAAATTGTTGTTGATTGACTTGTGGGGACCAACCCCTTTAAAATCTTTCAGAAGATATTCTTTCCTTTGTTGATCCATTTAGCTGAAAACACATGGATACATTTTCTTTGTTCTAAATACTTTAGCTAACAATGGGATAATGCATTGATTTATTCTTTCATCATACCCTTAATTAGAATGGTGTTTTTGAGGACAAACATAGACAAATCATTGAAGTTAGTCACTCTTTACTATCTCAGTCTTCACTCTAAAACGGGACCGTGCCTTTCAAATAGCCACTTACCTCTAAAACGGGCTCCCCTCCTTTTGGAAAAAAAAAACAATATTGTTCCTTTCAGTGATAAATGATCAAGGAAAAAGTATAGAAGAAACAAATATAGCATTAGAGGCTAGGGCACACACCAAATCAAAATAGTTAACCGCAGTAGAATATATAGGATTAGTAAGTACTTGTAAAGAAGTGCACCAGATAAATTCCATGCAGTCTAGAACCAAATTTTGTGATCAAACTTTCTGATAGACAAGTTTTCTCTCAAAAGCTATAGTTGCTAAATAATGAACATGAAGACCTTTGCGCTTTGAAATGTGGACAACGCACAAATCCACTTACATGCATATCTGTATTGTTGATTTGATGTTTGTCTATGGCACATCAACATCTGAATTTCAGGTTAATTTCAAATAACATGCCTTCAGAATTAACACAGAAAATTCAAACTTGTAGACAAAAAAATTAACCTTTATAAGAGCTAATGAAATCATGATGTCACATTCCTTCAAGTCAAACTAGTATCTCCAAGACAAAAATCTCCAAGATCAAAGGGTTCTTTACTGTTCACCCTCCAACATTTTATATTGCAGTAATTAAGCATCCAAGATAATGTGTAATACATTGCATTAACAATATTCTTAACATAGTTTTAAGGATCATCAGACTCAAATACAAACTTCGCATCCCAGGTCGTTGAAACACAACACTATCATCCTAATTTATCAACAAATTTGGAAAAATTCAAATTTATCATATTTCACATCTGCGGTCATCGAGACACAAAACTATCTTCCGAAGTTATTGAATTATTAATCATTAAGGCTCAAATATCAAATTTCATATCTAATCTAATATCATTGAGGCACAATACAACCATCTCAATTTATCAAATTTCATATCATTTAGGTTCAAATATCAAATTTTGCATTCAAGTTGAGGCACAATACCATGATAACAATTTATCGAATTTAGGATCATTTAGATTCAAATAACAAATTTCCATCTAATGTCATTGAGCACAATGACATCATCCTAATTTATTGAATTTAGGATTATCTAGGCTCAAATATCAAACTTTGCATCCAAGGCATTTAAGGCACAATAGCATCACTTAATTATCAAATTTGGGATCATCGAGGCTCAAATATAAAATTTTGCATCCAAGGTTATCCAAGGCACAATACCATCATCCCATTTTATCGAATTTAGGATCATTTAGATTCAAATATCAAATTTCACATCCAAGATCATCAAGAGATGATAATATCATCGCAATTTATCAAATTTAAGAGAATCTAGACACAAATATTATATATTTGCAAGGACATAGAGACAGTTCTATCATCTCAATTTATCAATTTAGAATTAACTAGACTCAAATATGAAATCTCGCATCTAAGATCATCAAGACATAATATTATCGGCTCAATTTATCAAATTTTTAGTTTGTCTAGGCTCAATTATCATTTGCATTCAAGGTCATTGGGAGACAATATTGTCATATGAATTTATCGAATTTAGGATCATCTAGGCACAAAAATCACATATTGCATCTAAGGTTTTTATGACATAATACCATCATCCCATTCGAGTTAAGGTTCATCTAATCTCAAATATCAAATTTCACATCCAAAGATATTACGACACAATATCATCATCCCAATTTATCAAATTAGGAATCATCTTGTCTCAGTTACCTAATTTTACATCCAAGGTTATCAATGCACAATAATATCATCTCAATTTATATACTTTAGGATCATCAAGGCTTAATTATCATATATCACCGAGGATCAAGGCTCAATTATCATATATCACCGAGGATCATCAAGACTCAATTATCATCGAGACTCAATTATCAATTATCAAATTCCACATCCAAGATCATCGAGGCACCATACCATCATCTTAATTTATCGAAAATAGGATCATCTAGGTTCAAATATCATATTTGACATCCATGGTCAACGAGACACAAAGCTATGAACCTGATTTATCAATTATCAAAATTTGCATCCAATATAATCAAGGCGCGATATCATCATCCAAATTTATTGAATTTAAGATCATCTAAGCTCAAATATAATATTTTGCATCCGATTTCATCAAGGCGACATATCATCATCTAAATTTCATATCGAATGTCATCTAGACACAATACCATCATTTCAATTTATCAAATTCAAGATTATCGTTGCTCAAATATTAAATTTCGCATCGAAGGTCATTGAGGCACAATATTGACATCTCATTTTATCGAATTTAGATCATCAAAACTCAAATATCAAATTTGACGCCATGACACAATATTGTCATATGAGACACACTTGCTATTAAGGGTCATCTCGACATGTAAAATCAATCTTGTATTTAAATTTAGAATCATATTATCCCAATTTTCATATGAATAAAAAATTCATATTGCAAATCACATTTAAGTTCAAGAATCCATCCGGTGAATAAATTATAAGTCGTTTAAACATATTATCCCAATTTTATATGAATAAAAAATTCATATTGTAAGCCACATTTTGGGTCTGAAATCCATCTTGAGATTAAATTGTGTTATACAATCATATTATCCCAATTCCATTTGAACAAAAAAAATTTTATTGGAAGCCAAATTTTTGTCAAGAATCCATCTCATAATTAAATTTTGGATCATCCCTTTATCAATTAAAAAATTGGATCATCAAAACATACTATCTCAATTTCATATGAATAAAAAATTCCTATTGCAAGCAACACTTTGGGTCAAAAATCCATCTTGTAATTAAATTTGGGATCATCCAAACGTTATATCCCAATTACCTATGAATAAAAAATTCACATTGCAAGCTACATTTTGGACCACGAATCCATCTCCTGATTAAATTTAGGATCTTTCAATCATATTATCTCAATTTCATATGAATAAAAAATTCATATTACAAGTCACATTTAGGGTCAAGAAAACATACTATCTTATTTACATATGAACAAAAAGTACATATTGCAAACATCATTTAGGGTCAAGAATTCATGTCAAAATAAAATTTAGGGTCATCCTATCATATTATCCCAACTTCATATGAACAAAAAATTCATATTGCAAGACACATTTTGGGTCAAAAATCCATCCATTTCGTAATTAAATTATGGGTCATCCAAACATACCATTGCAATTTCATATGAATAAAATTCATATTGCAAGCCACATTTAGGGTCAAGAATCCATCCCATGAATAAATTTTGGGTCATCTAGTCAAAATTATTTCAATTTCATATGAACAAATAATTCATATTGTAAGCCACATTTTGGGTCAAGAATCTATCTCATGATTAAAATTCGGATCACCCAAACATACTATCATGAATAAAAAACTCATATTGCTAGCCACATGTTAGGTCAAGAATCCCTCTTGTGTTTAAATTTAAGTCATCCAATTATACTATCTCAATTTCATATGAACAAAATATTCATATTGCAATACACATTTTGAACCAATAATCTACCCATCTCGTAATTATATATTCAGTCATCCAAACATACCATCACAATTTCATATATGAATAAAAATTCATATTGCAAGCCATATTTTGGGTCAAGAATCCGTTTCAAGATTAAATTTAAGGTCATCCATTCATATTATCTCAATTTCATATGAACAAATAATTCATATTGCAAGCCATATTTTGAGTAAGGAATCCAACTCATAATTAAAATTTGGGTCATCTTAACATATTATCATGAATAAAAAAATTCAAATTGTCGGCCTTATGTTGGATCAAAAATCCATTTCATAATTAAATTTTGGGTCATCCAAACATAGCAACCAATTTGTCATAAGTTACATATAGCATCTTCTCGATTTTTATTAGCCTTTTTAGGCATGAAAAATTAGGAATCGTCAAGATTATACATTCTTGTATAATCAACATAATATGTTATGCAAACCAAAAACTAGCCCAAAACATGCACGCCATACATGGTTTTGGAGTCAGCATGTTTGCTGAGAAGAAAAGAAAAAATCGATAAAAAAAATCGATAAATCAGAAATCCAAAGAAGAATGGATTGTAAATGGGGGGAGAGAGATGAAGCAACAATTAAAAAAACGAAATTCAGACGAGCTATACAACTAAACTTGAAAGGACTTCAGATTTATTGAAGGTAGAATCGAGAAGCTTTTTATATTTATTTTGTTGGTATCTACATCTCTCCCTTTCAAATCGAAGCAAACCATGATTGTTGATTATTCAAACCCTAGAATCCAAGAAACTTAAATCCGAATAACAATGTTTGTGACTCTGGTCATATTTTTCTGGCACCAATTCAAAATTAAATTTCTAGGGTTTGAATTTCAAGAATGGTATGTTACCGTTACCGTCGCAAACGAATCAATTATAAAGCTCGATTAAAGTTGTAGAAGATTGAAAATTGAGAGGACACACCTTTCTTTTCTTTCTTTATTCTTTTTCCGGTTTCGTAAGAACAATCGAAATCAACGGTGGCCGAACTAGAAAGAATTCAGAATAATCAAAATCCAATGAAGAAGCTCCAATCTTTTCCTTTGTCCGATTCGTCATTTCGCACCTTTTTTCTCTTCCGATTCGGCAAGTTTGCGCCTTTCTTACTCTCCGTGAAAGGAGAAACTTGAAACCCTTTATTAGAATGGTGTGTTTGAGGACAAACATAGACAAATTATTGAAGTTAGTCTCTCTTTACTATCTCAGTCTTCTCTCCCTGTCCAAACTTGGGACCGTGCCTTTCAAATAGCCACTTACCTCTAAAACGGGCTCCCCTTTTGAAAAAAAAACAATATTGTTCCTTTCAATGATAAATGATCAGGGAAAAAATATAGAAGAAACAAATATAGCATGAAACAAATATAGCATTAGAGGCTAGGGCACACACCAAATCAAAATAGTTAACGGCAGTAGAATATATAGGATTAGTAAGTACTTGTAAAGAAGTGCACAAGATAAATTCCATGCAGTCTAGAACCAAACTTTGTGATCAAACTTTCTGATGGACAAGTTTTCTCTCAAAAGCTATAGTTGCTAAATAATGAACATGAATTGTTTTATATCACATCTCTAACACTTACAGAAACCTTTGCGCTTTGAAATGTGGACAACGCACAAATCCACTTACATGCATATCTGTATTGTTGATTTGATGTTTGTCTAAACATATGAATTTCAGGTTAATTTCAAATAACATGCCTTCAGAATTAACACAGAATTAATGAAATCATGATGTCACATTCCTTCAAGTCAAACTAGCATCTCCAAGACAAAAATCTCCAAGATCAAAGGGTTCTGTATTGTTCACCCTCCAACATTTTATATTGCAGTAATTAAGCATCCAAGATAATGTGTAATTCATTGCAATAACAATATTTTTAACATAGTTTTAAGGATCATCAGACTCAAATACAAATTTCGCATCCCAAGTCGTTGAAACACAACATTATCATCCCAATTTATCAACAAAATTCGAAATATCAAATTTCACATCTGAGGTCATCGAGACACAATACCATCTTCCCAAGTTATTGAATTATTAATCATTAAAGCTCAAATATCAAATTTCACATCTAATCTAATATCATTGAGGCACAATACAACCATCTCAATTTATCAAATTTCATATCATTTAGGTTCAAATATCAAATTTTGCATTCAAGTTGAGGCACAATACCATCATAACAATTTATCGAATTTAGGATCATTTAAATTCAAATAAGAAATTTCCATCTAATGTCATTGAGTACAATGACATCATTCCTAATTTATTGAATTGAGGATTATCTAGGCTCAAATATCAAACTTTGCATCCAAGGTCATTTGAAGCACAATAGCATCATCTTAATTTATCAAATTTAGGATCATTGAGGCTCAAATATAAAATTTTGCATCCAAGGTCATCCAAGGCACAATACCATCTTCCCATTTTATCGAATTTAGGATCATTTAGATTCAATTATCAAATTTCTCATCCAAGATCATCAAGAGATGATAATATCATCCCAATTTATCAAATTCAAGATAATATAGACACAAATATTATCGTCTCAATTTATCGAATTTTTAGTTTGTATAAGCTCAATTATCATTTTGCATTCAAGGTCATTGGGAGACAATATTGTCATGAATTTATCGAATTTAGGATCATCTAGGCACAAAAATCACATATTGCGTCTAAGGTTTTTATCACACAATACCATCGTCCCATTCGAATTAAGATTCATCCAACCTCAAATATTAATTTTCACATCCAAAGATATTACGACACGATATCATCATCCCAATTTATCGACTTAGGAATCATCTTGTCTCAGTTATATAATTTTACATCCAAAGTTATCAAGGCACAATAGTATCATCTCAATTTATATACTTTAGGATCATGAAGGCTCAATTATCATCTATCACCAAGCATCATCAAGGCTCAATTATCATCAAGGCTCAATTATCAATTATCAAATTCCACATCCAAGATCATCGAGGCACCATACCATCATCATAATTTATCGAAATTAGGATCATCTAGGTTTAAATATCATATTTGATATCCATGGTCAACGAGACACAAAGCTATGAACCTGATTTATCAAATATCAAAATTTGCATCCAATATAATCAAGGCGCAATATCATCATCCAAATTTATTGAATTTAAGATCATCTAAGCTCAAATATAATATTTTGCATCTGATTTCATCGAGGCGACATATCATCATCTAAATTCCATATCCAAGGTCATCTAGACACAATACCATCATTTCAATTTATTGAATTCAAGATTATCGTTGCTCAAATATTAAATTTCGCATTGAAGGTCATTGGGGCACAATATTGACATCTCATTTTATCGAATTTAGATCATCAAAACTCAAATGTCAAATTTGACGCCTTGAGACACAATATTGTCATTTGAGACGAACTTGCTATTAAGGGTCATCTTGACATGTAAGATCAATCTTGTATTTAAATTTAGAATCATATTATCCCAATTTTCATATGAATAAAAAATTCATATTGCAAGTCACATTTAGGTTCAAGAATCCATCCGGTGAATAAATTATAAGTCATTTAAACATATTATCCCTATTTTATATGAATAAAAAATTCATATTGAAAGCCACATTTTGGGTCTAGAATTAATCTTGAGATTAAATTGTGTTATACAATCATATTATCCCAATTCTATATGAACAAAAAATATCATATTGCAAGCCAAATTTTTGTCAAGAATCCATCTCATAATTAAATTTTGGATCATCCTGTTATCAATTATAAGTTGGATCATCAAAACATACTATCTCAATTTCATATGAATAAAAAATTCCTATTGCAAGCCGCACTTTGGGTCAAGAATCCATCCCGTAATTAAATTTGGGATAATCCAAACTTTCTATCCCAATTACCTATGAATAAAAAATTCACATTGCAAGCCATATTTTGGGTCAAGGAAACCATCTCGTGATAAAATTTAGGTTCATCCAAACATATTATCCCAATTTTATTTGAATAGCATACTCATATTGCAAGCCACATTTTGGACCACGAATCCATCTCTTGATTAAATTTAGGATCTTCCAATCATTTTATCTCAATTTCATATGAATAAAAAATTCATATTACAAGTCACATTTAGGGTCAAGAAAACATGCTCTCCCAATTACATATGAACAAAAAATTCATATTGCAAACATCATTTTGGGTCAAAAATTCATGTCAAAATTAAATTTAGGGTCATCCAATCATATTATCCCAACTTCATATGAACAAAAAGTTCATATTTTGCAAGACACATTTTGGGTCAAGAATCCATCCATTTCGTAATTAAATTATGGGTCATCCAAACATACCATTGCAATTTCACATGAATAAAAATTCATATTGCAAGCCACATTTAGGGTCAAGAATCCATCTCATTAATAAATTTTGGGTCATCCAGTCAAATTATTTCAATTTCATATAAACAAATAATTCATATCGTAAGCCACATTTTGGGTATGGAATCCATCTCATGATTAAATTGGGTCACCCAAACATAATATCATGAATAAAAAACTCATATTGCCAGCCACATGTTAGGTCCAGAATCCCTCTTGTGTTCAAATTTAAGGTCATCCAATTATACTATCTCAATTTCATATGAATAAAAAATTCATATTCCAAACATTTAGGGTCAAGAATCCATCTCGTAATTAAATGTAGGGTCATCCAATCATATTATCCCAATTTCATATTAACAAAAAATTCATATTGCAATACACATTTTGAGTCAATAATCTATCCATCTTGTAATTATATTTTCAGTCATCCAAACATACCATCGCAATTTCATATATGAATAAATAATTCATATTGCAAGCCATATTTCGAGTAAGGAATCCATCTCATAATTAAAATTTGGGTCATCCAAACATACTATTATGAATAAAAAAATTCAGATTGTCGGCCTTGTGTTGGGTCAAGAATCCATTTCACAATTAAATTTTGGGTCATCCAAACATAGCAACCGATTTGTCATAAGTTACATATAGCATCTTCTCAATTTTTATTAGCCTTTTTAGGCATGAAAAATTAGGAATCATCAAGATTATACATTCTTGTATAATCAATATAATATGTTATGTAAACCAAAACCTAGCCCAAAACATGCATGCCAGTTTGGAGTCAGCATGTTTGCTGAACAGAAGAAAAAATCGATAAATCAGAAATCCAAAAAGAATGGATTGTAAATGGGGGAGAGAGAGATGAAGCAACGATTAAAGAATCGAAATTGGACAGCAGATTTATTGAAGGTAGAATCAAGAAGCTTTTTATATTTCTTTTGTTCGTATCTACATCTCTCTCTTTCAAATCGAAGCAAACCAAGATTATTGATTATTCAAACCCTAGAATCCAAGAAACTTAAATCCAAATAACAATGTTTGTGACTCCGGTCATATTTTTCCGGCATCAATTCAAATTAAATTTCTAGGGTTTGAATTTCAAGAACGGGATGTTACCGTTACCGTCGCAAATTGAAAATTGAGAGGACACACCTTTCTTTTCTTTCTTTATTCTTTTTCCGGTTTCGTAAGAACATTGGAAATCAATTGTGGCCGAACTAGAAAGAATTCAGAATAATCAAAATCCAATAAAGAAGCGCCGATCTTTTCCTTTTTCGGATTCGTCAATTTCGCACCTTTTTTCTCTTCCAATTAGTCAAGTTTGCGCGTTTCTGGGATGCATCCTTTTATAACGTTAAATTGTTTTTCTCTTCGGATTCGTCAAGTTTGCGCCTTTCTTACTCTCCGTGAAAAAAGGACAAACTTAAAACCATATGTCAAGTGTGTACACTTGCATCTTTTTATAACTTTAAATGGTTTTTCTTTTTTCTTTTTTATATGAATGTCAAATTGTAGTATTTTTGTTGAACAAAATAACGTCCATTCGTATTTACAATTTTTTTTTATTATAACATTTTACATTTCATCTATTTATTTATTAATGATAGTACTTATTTTATAATGATAGTACTTAATTAGGGTTGGACAACAAAACCGCAGCCGAAAACAAATTGAACCGTTCAGGCCCAAGCCCAATTTCTATAACGGGTATGCAACCCACAAAACCGACTAAACAGTAACCCGAAAATCGACAAAAACAATTTAAAAAACAGTCAAAATTAGGTCTGAGATTACCAACCGCAGTTTGAGTTGGATTGAATATTTAGACCTCAATCCGTCCGGACCCGACCAATTGTCCAACCCTAATACTTAAAATACTTTTTTGAGTACAAAGTATTTATAATATTTTATTGCATAAAGTAAAATATTAAAGTAATTTTTATTGTTGGCAATGGCAGAGGAAAAAAAATTGACAGTAAAAAAAAAGAAAAAATTTGATAACAAAAAATCATGTTATAATTTATAATTTTCTCTTATGTATTATTTATTTATTTTTATAAATATTTTTTATATTTATTTGTTTTTTACATATCTTTTGTATTTATTTTTGTTAACTATTTTTGTTAACTGTATAATTATTTTCATGAAATTTAAAAATATATACGATGAAAAATAAAAATAAAATTAAACAAAAGTCAATTCTATTGTCTAATACTTACAAATAAATGAACCTTTAACGATAGTTAACAATACTTTATAATATTTCTGATTGATGTCAATTCTTAACATGATTCTCATCTGCACATGAAATTCTCGGAAATTTTTAAAAGCATATATAAATAAATGTTTTTAAATAATTGTCTATCTAATTGCATTTAATTTCCTTCAAATTTCTATAGAGAACACTTATATATTTATAAGAAATAAGTTAGTTACTTATGTTGCACTAATGAGACGTTGAAGTGTCCGAGTAGCACTAAACCTAAAACAAGCATCGATAGATTCAAAACACATCTTAGTTTCAAAAAGAATCACAATTTTTAAAACAATCAATATCAATTGGGAATAAGAGACTCATATTAGATGAAAAAATGGATAATAAATATTATGGGTAGACAAATAATGCAGCCCGCCCAAAATCGAGCAGCCCAATAGTTTGCGGACAGTTTATTTCAGGCAAAACGGGTTTCACAGGTCAAAGTTTCAATTTTATGGGTTACCATCAGACGAATGTGGATGGGTATTTTGGGTCTGACGAAAATCGACCTGTCCGATTATATATACCATTAATATTAATTATATTATATTTGTGTTGTAGTGGACTAGCTTATTGGCCCAATCTGTATTTTTTTTACTACTTCAAGTGTGTCTCAACATAAAGAAAGGAGAAGAAACCCTAATCTAACTCACATGTTCACCCCATCTCAATTAGAATTATTGTTGCACCGTTTCCTTCTCTATGAGGTTCTTATAAACCACTACAAAACTATTGTTTGTTATTTGAAATAGTTTCACTTACAATATTAACTTTACATTTCACAAGTTTTTAGATTTTTATAACCATGTATTTTGTTTGTATCTCAACATAGAAATTGGTTTAGTATATTTTTGTTAATTAACTTTGTATTTGATATATCACTATTGTTTCAATAGTTAATTTTCAATCTATAACTTGTGAAAATTAGAGCTATGCGAGGCTATTTTTTATGGAGAAATGGTTCAGTGGGTCAATTTTTTTAAAATAATTTACCTTAAAAAAATTGCCCAAACAATGTTTTTGGGCCAAAAACATTAAAATAGCTTAAAAATGACCAACGCACAAAAGGAAATTATACCATATATCCCCAATTTTACTTATACCCCACAATATTTTAAAAATGCCAAATTTACCTTTAAATTTTTGTTTTTATATTATTTTACCAACTCAAATTCATTATTTTTACCATTCAAAAATTTCCGGACCAAACAATTCAAGTTTTTTGGTACAGAAAGTTTGTATCGAAAAACTTTAAAAATGATTTCTAATACAGAAGGTTGGAAACCTTTAAAAAAACTTGTACCGAAAATGTTAAAAATGTTAACAGAAACTTGTACCGAAACTTGTACCGGTATAAAAGGTTAAAAATGTTAACAGAAAATTTGTACCGAAAAACTTTAAAAAAATTTAAGAACAAAAAGTTAAGAAGGTGTGTTTTAGAAACTTTTAAAGAGGTGTGTACCAGAAATCATTAAAAAGTTTTTCAGTATAAAAAGTTGAAAATGTACACAAAATTTGTATCGGAAAACTTTAAAAAAGATTTTCGATACAGAAAGTTGAAAAGGTGTGTACCGAAAACCTTTAAAAAAGCTTTCCAGTATAAATGAAAATGTTAAAAAAAAAATAGAAATTATAAAAATTATAAAAAAAACTTAAAATAAAGTATTTGAGTAATGAGTTGTGTACCGAAAATGAAAAAAAATTCTGATAATGATCGAAAACTTCAAAATAAGTTTTTTGGTATCGGAAATCTTGAAAATAAATTTTCTAGAAAAATGAAATGATATGCAGATAAAAAATGACAAATTTTCATATTTATACGAGGGCAAATATGTCATTTCACTGCATTTGTGGAAGTAGAAATATAATTTGAGGGGTATAAGTATAATTTCCCGTATGAAACTGTTCGTTTTACCTGTGATCTAATGGACACGAAACCCGTTTTACTTGAATCCTTGAAAGGACATAAATAGGTCCATGTTACTCACCCGTGGATTGAGGCATTTGGGGTTTTTGAGCCCGAATCAGCTCTATAAATTAAAAATATATTAATTATAAACATTCTTATTGTTCTTTATAAAATTACTCTTTTAAAAAATGTAAAAAAAATCTCTCTATGTTTCTATTTTCTCCTTCCCTCCCCTCCAAACTCTCAAACAAAACCTAAATTTTTTGGTGAAGATGTAAGTGATTGCTCTAACCTAATGTGATGATCCGCGATGACACAACAAATTATAAACACACATAATAATGGTTATTCATATTCTAATTTTGAACACAACATAACATGGTAAATAAAGCATAAATTGTAGGATTAGGAAACATTACTTATTCTATTGCAAGAAGCCTCATATGGCAGGCCACGAGCACTAGCTGCCATAACATTACGTAATCATCCACGTCTGATGGACAACACACCAACTTCATGAGGAGCAATAAAAAATATACATCTAAGTAAAAAACTAACCAATAATGCTGCCAATTCACCCATAATGTTTAAAATGGTCATATGACAACCCTGTAATGATGAAAATTGGTCATATGACAACCCTGAATGACAAATATACATCAGTCTTTCAATGAAAATTGGACGAGTGTTCACAAAGACTCAACCTTTGGGGAAATGGGTTGCTGACACTAGATTTACCATGAAACAAAACAAGGGGTATGGTAAGCGACTTTTGACACATCTGAAGATATTGCAGTCGCATATTACACACGAACATATTCACTAAGGATATTGTGCTCAGTTAAACTTTCCAGATCTAGAGCATGTGATTCATTGATTGGAACAACAATTGCACTTGTTGAGGCAAAACTACAAGCAATATCACAAGATTTTTCTTCTCATAGAAAGTCAACAGATTCACCAGCAAGGTCAGACAATAATAAGCATTGTGCTAGGATTTATCAGAATGGTAAATTGAGAAATGAAAAATGACAATGATTCAACTATAAAGGAGCTGAGGTTTGATATAGAGAGAACGATTTTGGGGGAGACACAAATGAGAGAAACAAAAGTACACAACATGAGATATCTGATGTTGAAACTGTCCAGTTAAGTAGAATGCCATCTCTAAATATGGACATCATTTGAAATAGACTTCTAATCTCTAATTCATACCTAATTTATTACTTTTCTTAACTTTGAAATCATATATTATATATATAGTCTTTGTTTCATTTGGACCATAACTTTTTAAGCTCAATAATTCATTCTAGAATTTGGCAGTTCTAGGCCACACCTTAATGTTAACAATATTGAATCATCATCTTTATATTTTCCAGTAATGATCATGTTAGAAAACCAACAAGTTTATATGCAGAGCATATATAGAAAGTAAGGTGGATAAAACAATTTGAGTGGGAAGTAGCATTTCTGCTATCTAATCTAAGCATCAAACAACACGTGCCCATATATAGCAACACAATCAATAACCACAAAAACCTCATCAAAACCTTAAAACAAGCAATTAGATGCAATCACAAACTAGCCCCTATCTCTCTTGTTTCTTTTCTATTTCATCATGCTATTCAAATCGTCTACTTTCTTATTTTCTCAAAAACTCACCACCTAAGACACAACCTCTCAATAATTAGAAGAAGCAACACAAACAACAATAATCAAAAGTATGAAACAAAATACAACTGAAAGGAAGGAACAAGCAACAAGCAAAAAATCACAACAAAATAGATCAAGTGTATTAGATGCACACACAGACACACCTAAAAACATCTATTCTATACTAGGTTTTATTAAACTTACTTTGGTAAGAAGTGTACTTGTAAAATGAAAGATGTAGAGCTTGTCAGTTCTTTGAACTTTCATTGCATGTCATATCTAGAAATCAAATTAATGATAGTTAAATAAAGATTTCAGTACCATTATAAATATCTGGAAAGCACAAATTTGATGAAACACAACACATCTACATGTAACATAATATCATAATATACAGATGCACACAAAACCAAATATCTGCATTCAATTGAAGAATAAGATTTAACCTGACTCGGATGCAAAATAGAAAAATAGAAGTTTAGTTGCCTCCAAATGTAAGTTAGGGAGTGGTAGGGCTCTCAACTAAGAATCACAAATCAGGTTTTCTTTAACTTAAAAAAAGTTGAAATATCATTTGAGTGTTTTGTAGCACAACCATAATCTCTTCCACAGTATTTTCTAGACATGGAAATGAAAATGGAAGGTGGGAAACACCTGATTTTCAAGAAATGAAACTTCAAATCATTTTCAAATTCAATATTGAAAATGAATCAAATGATTCAACCACTGAAAATTGCAGCAAAAATGATAAAAATTGTTCTATGAATTTTATCATTGGCAGAATCAATAGCACATTGTTTGTTCAAATGCAATCAATTTCCTCAGTCACCTCCGGTGGCGAAACTTGCAGATTCTTCAATGCAGTCATATTTGCACTGCTTAATCACACAGATGCCTTGAATTTAACATCCACGATCAGATATTTTTGGTTTTCCTATTACTTCTGTTGGTTCCAATTCCTTTCACACCAAATATCTGGCTCTAGTTCCTATTATTTGTGGTTTTCCTATTAATTTGTCACTCAAATATCTGGCTCTAGTTCCTTCAATCACTAAAAGTCCAAACACTTTTTTTATTCTGTCATATTAAATGCTTTGTTAAATCTCAGGACACCCTGAATTTTGTTAGAAGGGTGATGGGTCAAGATGGACTTTATCTAATTCCATATTTGTTGTCTGCTCAGAGTTGTTCCTCTTAGTCGTCATGTAGCACATTTCCATTCTTGTAATTCTAAATTTCCTATAAAAAAATTGTAATAACTCTAAATTCTATTGTAAATGTATACAAGTCAAAAATCACACTATGAAATAATAAATTCAGTCTTCTTCAGTCCTCTATGATTCAAGTGTATCCAAAATTTGTAATGCTCAAATTGCAAATAAAAATATATTAGACAATTGTGTTGCTTGCTGCAAAGGAAAAGCTTATTGTTTATCCTCTCAAACATCAATCTTCTTTTTTCACTTATAAATTCACCTCTTAAACTGTTGTTGATTGACTTGTGGGGACCAACCCCTTTAAAATCTTTCAGAAGATATTCTTTCCTTCGTTGATCCATTTAGCTGAAAACACATGGATACATTTTCTTTGTTCTAAATACTTTAGCTAACAATGGGATAATGCATTGATTTATTCTTTCATCATACCCTTAATTAGAATTGTGTTTTTGAGGACAAACATAGACAAATTATTGAAGTTAGTCTCTCTTTACTATCTCAGTCTTCTCTCCCTCTCTAAACTTGGGATCGTGCTTTTCAAATAGCCACTTACCTCTAAAACGGGCTCCCCTCCTTTTGGAAAAAAAACAATATTGTTCCTTTCAGTGATTAATGATCAGGGAAAAAGTATAGAAGAAACAAATATAGCATTAGAGGCCAGGGCACACACCAAATCAAAATAGTTAACGGCAGTAGAATATATAGGATTAGTAAGTACTTGTAAAGAAGTGCACCAGATAAATTCCATGCAGTCTAGAACCAAATTTTGTGATCAAACTTTCTGATGGACAAGTTTTCTCTCAAAAGCTAAAGTTTCTAAATAATGAACATGAATTGTTTTACATCACATCTCTAATACTTACAGAAGACCTTTGCGCTTTAAAATGTGGACAACGCACAAATCCACTTACATGCATATCTGTATTGTTGATTTGATGTTTGTTAATTGCACATCAACATCTGAATTTCAGGTTAATTTCAAATAACACGCCTTCAGAATTAACACAGAAAATTCAAACTTGCAGAAAAAAAAAAAAATTAACCTTTATAAGAGCTAATGAAATCATGATGTCACATTCCTTACTGTTCAAGATAAAAATCTCCAAGATCAAAGGGTTCTTTACTGTTCACCCTCCAACATTTTATATTGCATTAATTAGGCATCCAAGATAATGTGTAATTCATTGCATTAACAATATTTTTAACATATTTTTAAGGATCATCAGACTCAAATACAAACTTTGCATCCCAGGTCATTGAAACACAACACTATCATCCCAATTTATCAACAAATTTTGAAATATCAAATTTCACATATGAGGTCATCGAGACACAATACCATCTTCCCAAGTTATTGAATTATTAATCATTAAGGCTCAAATATCAAATTTCACATCTAATCTAATATCATTGAGGCACAATACAACCATCTCAATTTATCAAACATATCATTTAGGTTCAAATATCAAATTTTGCATTCAAGTTGAAGCACAATACCATCATAACAATTTATTGAATTTAGGATCATTTAGATTCAAATAACAAATTTCCATCTAATGTCATTGAGCACAATGACATCATCCTAATTTATTGAATTTAGGATTATCTAGGCTCAAATATCAAACTTTGCATCCTAGGTCATTTGAGGCACAATAGCATCATCTTAATTATCAAATTTGGGATCGTCGAGGCTCAAATATAAAATTTTGCATCCAAGGTTATCCAAGGCACAATACCATCATCCCATTTTATCGAATTTAGGATCATTTAGATTCAATTAACAAATTTCACATCCAAGATCATCAAGGGACGATAATATCATCCCAATTTATCAAATTCAAGATAATCTAGACACAGATATTATATTTTGCAACGACATAGAGACAGTTCTATCATCTTAATTTATCAATTTAGAATCAACTAGACTCAAATATGAAATCTCGAATCTAAGGAAATTCAAGACATAATATCATTGTCTGAATTTATCATATTTTTAGTTTGTCTAGGCTCAATTATCATTTTGCATTCAAGGTCATTGGGAGACAATATTGTCATATGAATTTATCGAATTTAGAATCATCTATGCACAAACATCACATATTGCATCGAAGGTTTTTATGACATAATACCATCATCCCATTCGAATTAAGATTCATCCAACCTCAAATATTAATTTTCACATCCAAAGATATTACGACACGATATCATCATCCCAATTTATCGACTTAGGAATCATCTTGTCTCAGTTATCTAATTTTACATCCAAGGTTATCAAGGCACAATAGTATCATCTCAATTTATATACTTTAGGATCATCAAGGCTCAATTATCATATATCACCAAGGTTCATCAAGGCTCAATTATCAAATTCCACATCCAAGATCATCGAGGCACCATACCATCATCATAATTTATCGAAATTAAGATCATCTAGGTTCAAATATCATATTTGACATCGATGGTCATTGAGGCACAAAGCTATGAACCAAATTTATCAAATATCAAAATTTGCATCCAATATAATCAAGGCGCAATATCATCATCCAAATTTATTGAATTTAAGATAATCTAAGCTCAAATATAATATTTTGCATCTGATTTAATCGAGGCGACATATCATCATCTAAATTTCATATCCAAGGTCATCTAGACACAATACCATCGAATTCAAGATTATCGTTGCTCAAATATTAAATTTCGCATTGAAGGTCATTGGGGCACAATATTGACATCTCATTTTATCGAATTTAGATCATCAAAACTCAAATGTCAAATTTGACGCCTTGAGACACAATATTGTCATCTGAGACAAACTTGCTATTAAGGGTCATCCCGACATGTAAGATCAATCTTGTATTTAAATTCAGAATCATATTATCTCAATTTTCATATGAATAAAAAATTCATATTGCAAGTCACATTTCGATTCAAGAATCCATCCGGTGAATAAATTATAAGTCATTTAAACATATTATCCCTATTTTATATGAATAAAAAATTCATATTGTAAGCCACATTTTGAGTCTAGAATCCATCTTGAGATTAAATTGTGTTATACAATCATATTATCCCAATTCTATATGAACAAAAAAAATCATATTGCAAGCCAAATTTTTGTCAAGAATCCATCTCATAATTAAATTTTGGATCATCCCGTTATCAATTAAAAAATTGGATCATCAAAACATATTATCTCAATTTCATATAAATAAAAAATTCCTATTGCAAGCCACACTTTGGGTCAAGATTCCATCTTGTAATTAAATTTGGGATCATCCAAACGTTCTATCCCAATTATCTATGAAAAAAATTTCATATGAATAAAAAATTCCTATTGCAAGCCACACTTTGGGTCAAGATTCCATCTTGTAATTGAATTTGGGATCATCCAAACGTTCTATCCCAATTATCTATGAAAAAAAAATTCACATTGCAAGCCATACTTTGGGTCAAGGAAACCATCTCATGATCAAATATAGGATCTTCCAATCATATTATTTCAATTTCATATGAATAAAAAATTCATATTACAAGTCGCATTTAGGGTCAAGAAAACATACTATCCCAATTACATATGAACAAAAAGTTCATATTGCAAACATCATTTAGGGTCAAGAATTCATGTCAAAATTAAATTTAGGGTCATCTAATCATATTATCCCAACTTCATATGAACAAAAAATTTATATTGCAAGACACATTTTGGTTCAAGAATCCATCCATTTCGTAATTAAATTATGGGTCATCCAAACATACCATCGCATTTTTGGGTCATCCAAACATACCATTGCAATTTCATATGAATAAAAATTCATATTGCATGCCACATTTAGGGTCAAGAATCCATCCCATGAATAAATTTTGGGTCATCCAATCAAATTATTTCAATTTCATATGAACAAATAATTCATATTGTAAGCCACATTTTGGGTCAATAATCCATCTCATGATTAAAATTCGGGTCACCCAAACATACTATCATGAATAAAAAACTCATTTTGCCAGCCACATGTTAGGTCAAGAATCCCTCTTGTATTTAAATTTAAGTCATCCAATTATACTACCTCAATTTCATATGAATAAAAAATTCATATTCCAAACATTTAGGGTCAAGAATCCATCTCGTAATTAAATGTAGGGTCATCCAATCATATTATCCCAACTTCATATGAACAAAAAGTTCATATTGCAATACACATTTTGAGTCAATAATCTATCCATCTCGTAATTATATTTTCAGTCATCCAAACATACCATCACATTTCATATGAATAAAAATTCATATTGCAAGCCAAATTTTGGGTCAAGAATCCATTTCAAGATAAAATTTAAGGTCATCCATTCATATTATCTCAATTTCATATGAACAAATAATTGATATTGCAAGCCATATTTTGAGGAAGGAATCCATCTCATAATTAAAATTTGGGTCATCCAAACATACTATCATGAATAAAAAAATTCAGATTATCGGCCTTGTGTTGGGTCAAGAATCCATTTCATAATTAAATTTTGAGTTATCCAAACATAGCAACCAATTTGTCATAAGTTACATATAGCATCTTCTCAATTTTTATTAGCCTTTTTAGGCATGACAAATTAGGAATCATCAAGATTATACATTCTTGTATAATCAATATAATATGTTATGCAAACCAAAAACTAGCCCAAAACATGCATGCCATACATGATTTTGGAGTCAGCGTGTTTGCTGAACAGAAAAGAAAAAATCGATAAATCAGAAATCCAAAGAAGAATGGATTGTAAATGGGGGGAGAGAGAGATGAAGCAACAATTAAAGAAACGAAATTCTATACAACTAAACTTGAAATGACCGCAGATTTATTGAAGGTAGAATCAAGAAGCTTTTTATATTTCTTTTGTTCGTATCTACATCTCTCTCTTTCAAATCGAAGCAAGCCATGATTATTGATTATTCAAACCCTAGAATTCAAGAAACTTAAATCCGAATAACAATGTTTGTGACTCTGGTCATATTTTTCTGGCACCAATTCAAAATTAAATTTCTAGGGTTTGAATTTCAAGAACGGGATGTCAAACGAATCAATTATAAATAATTCGATTCAAGTTGCAGAAGATTGAAAATCGAGAGGACACACCTTTCTTTTCTTTCTTTATTCTTTTTCTGGTTTCGCAAGAACAATCGAAATCCACGGTGAACAAACTCCAACGACTTTTCCTTTTTCCGATTCGTCAATTTCGCACATTTTTTTTCACTCTTCGGATTCGTCAAGTTTGCGCCTTTCTTACTCTCCGTGAAAAAAGGACAAACTTGAAACCCTATGTCAAGTGTGTGTACACTTACATCATTTTATAACGTTAAATCGTTTTTTCTTAATTTTTATATAAATGTCAAATTGTAATATTTTTGTTGAACAAAATAACGTCCATTCGTATTTACAATTTTTTTTAATATAACTTTTTACATTTCATCTATTTATTTTATAATGATAGTACTTATAATACTTTTTGGGTACAAAGTATTTATAATATTTTATTGCATACAAAGTAAAATATCAAAGTAACTTTTATTGTTGACAATGACAAAGGAAAAAAAATTGACAGTAAAAAAAAATGTTAACAAAAGAATCGTGTTATTATTTATAATTTTCTCTTATATATTATTTATTTATTTATTTTTATAA
>JBBPBP010000001.1:3510640-3551415 GCA_037974735.1 Cicer chorassanicum | reverse complement strand
ATTTTTGTTTACTGTATAATTATTTTCATGAAATTTTAAAATCTATATGAAGAAAAATAAAAATAAAATTAAACAAAGGTCAATTCTATTGTCTAATACTTACAAAAAAAATGAACTTTTAACGATATTCAACAATACTTTATGATATTTCTGATTAATGTCGGTTCAATATAAAATGTATATTTATTTTTCTTTAATTTTATTAAATTAATATCATTTAAATTATTTTCTCAATTATAGAAATAAACATATTCTTAACGTCTACTTTTAAAAGCCATATCTAATAGTTGAAATTTTAAACACATTTAAAATACTAATATAGGCTGGATCATGATCCATATAAGAATTTTCCTTTAAATAAATGGTAAAGTTAGAATAAAAAATTACAGAAAAGCTGAATATCTTTCATATACATATATATGAAAGTTTAACTATTATTTAATTAAATAAAGAAGTATAAAATAGTAAATAAAACCGTTTAAATAAATGATAAAATTGGAAAGAAAAAGTCACAAAAAATTTGGCATTCTCATTGAATCTAATTTTCTAAAGTAAGTGCAACTTTGTTGAAGAGTAGTTTTTTTTTTCTTTGTTAAAGACTAGCCGCAAAATTAACACATAAAATAACATAAAATAGTGTATTTATTTTTTATCAATAGTAATAAGTACCACTTGAAACGAGTTTCATGCCCTCTACCAAACCCATAGTGATTTCCTTTCCTTGCCCTATATAGAGTTACAGACCCTCTATTTAAGGAAAATTAGGAAAGGGATAGTGGTGTGTGAATTGTATGAATATTCTTAATTCATCACTTGATTTGATTCTCTTTCTAAATTATTGCATTTTATTCTTCATAAGTACTTTAGTCCTTCTAGCTACACACTAGAAGTGGAAATTTTCTTTTAATTCAATAACACAAGTATAATTCCAATCATCAAAATTATCAATCATTTCATACTCATCCAAAAATCCTCTTATTCACAAGACAACAATATCTCAAATTCATAATTCTCAATGGCAAATGGAATTCTTAACTTTCCAATTAAAAAACTACAGATCAAATGGTATTAGAGAACAAACTCTTGAATGAAAGTTCTGTCTTGTAAAAGAATCAGTCTGAACTATATACTCTAAACTTCATTGTATTTGATTACACAGTCATACAACCGTGACCCAAGATATTCTGCAACCTCAGGATGTTTCACCTGTAAACAAAAAATAACACCAAAGAAAATATAAAGAATCAGTATTCAACTTCTCATATTTTAAGAAGTTGAAAGAAATGATAAAAAGAATTACCATGGCAATCTTGATAGAATCACATTTAAATTGAGCATAGAGATTTGTTTCAATACTTCGACCCTGTCATAAGAAATGTGTTGGTGTTTAAAACTCATTAGGCACACCATTTTGTAACAACGTTTAATCAATAGAAAACAATAGAGCTTAGTTACAACTTGCCCAATCAGCTTATCTACTATGTAAGTTGTTTTTAGCTTATTTTTAATTACTCTTCAGGATAGTTTATGAAATAGTGTAAAGTTTATATTAAAGTAGTTGACTTTTATTTTATCTTTATTATAGAAACAACTTATACACAATCACTTATTTAATAAACGTTAATGCTATACGTGCTTAATTAAGCTGTTTATCCAACCAGAGCCTATATAGGAGAATGCTACATTGTCTAATCCCAACAGAAAAAGCATGCAATGTCAAAGGAAGAACTTATACCATCCCTTCTAAAATGACAAGATCTGCATCACTGGCATGGCAAGCAAGCTCTGGTGACACCTTTGTAAGATCAATAATCTTCAATCCATGGAACAAAACAACATAGAAACATGCAATCAAGTAATCATCATACAAGTCAATGATTTGGCAATATAGGCCGTAAACTAAAAAGAAACCATAATTTTCCTAATATAACAAACAAATTATTTCTGATTAAGATCTTACAGGTAAATCATTTCCAGAGTTAGCAATAAAAAGATTTGAAGTACTGACACCCAAGAGATTTCCTTCTTCATCCTTTAACTGGCAACCCACATGATAGAGTTAGGAAAAAACTTTGGTTATACCAAAAATTTGTTGAAATTAATTTGTGTTACCTTTGATATAATTTCAATTAGCTCAGGGTAAGTCACGTCATTGATAGAAGGTGAGTCATTAGCAGCCAAAACAACCTGCATTCAAAACAGCATTAGTAAAATATGTTGAAAGAGGAGACCATAAGAACACCACAAACAAAGAAATTCTAATTTCAAAATGCCTTAAAATGAACTATGAATCATGTTATCCACAATTAAGAGTTTAGTTGATTTAATATAAGTACTTAAAACAGATTTACAAAACCTGTTGTTCCTCTAAGTTCCATGTAAAGAAAAATGAACTTCAGGTATTTAAATACATTGATCTATTGTGTTCAATAATATAAATGCTAACATTATTCTCCTTATCCTACCACCACTGCTAAAACACAAAATTGTACACGCGAAACATGTAAAACACGCACGCTACAAGGAAAAAAAAGAAGCTACAAAATTTATGTGGTTCGACACTTGCTTTAATACTATGTCCATGTTAAGTCGTGAACACTTCAACAGAAGAACATGTAACTTTGTTATGGCAATGAGATTCAAATTTCCAGACCAGAAAACACAGTTGAAAGAGAAATAAATTAATGCATGGAAACCTGACTCCCACGCCGAAGAAGCTCCCTTGCAAATGGCAAAATACCCAAAATAATATCTCCACCAGAGTTATCAACAAATATGATAACCTGCAATGATAAAGAAAATTGATTATGAAACTGCCCTTGGACAAAATATGCCAGAAGACATAAATTGAATCAAAAGAATTGTATAATTCTTCCACCATATGACACTTACCTTCTTCCAGGACTTGTTGCTCCATTTCAATTTTAAAGTATCAAGATCATCGATTATCCAAGGTCGAGGGAGAAGATTTTCACAAGTAGTCGAAAACGACACCCCATCCCTAGCGAAAACCTCTGCAAGCTTCAAGAAATTGAGGGAAGAAAAAAGTAAGACATAAACTATAACTACTTGGAAATAATCCTCCAAACTTTGGCATATGATTGTAATAAACATGTGTATGCAAATAAATTCATTTTCAGGTAAGATTCCCAAACAGTATGTCAGCTATGGTTGAATACTTGGATGATAGATCACAAAAGGGAAAAATAACACTGACAATTGACCAACAACTATCCAGGAGTTTACATGGAAGTACACTGCATTCTTATGTAATCATGTTATTGAAATGTAAGTTTATTTCACCGCGGTTTTGTCCATATCTTAAATTAATTCAATTGTTAGCTAATTGTGCATCAGAAGTGACCAAATTTGCATATAAAAAACAACCTACCTCGGGAGAACCAAGATCAAATATGTTCCCCGCGAAAATTCCTCTAACTAAATTTTCGAGTCGCTTGCCTTCGTCTTCAATAGCATCATTAAGACGAACAACATTCTCAAATAGGGAGATGGCCTTTGCATTCTCTTCATCCTGTTGCATTCAATCATAGAGGAATTACAAATTTTAACCAAAATAGAACTACATGATTTATTGATAGTAGGATAATACTCCACCGCCTCTCTTATTGACATTGAAAAGTAATGGTGTTAAATTTCTTCAACTTTGACAAACAAAATAATGCAATTAAATCTCCCTATATTCTTAATCTAATATGTTACATTGCTTCAGCCACAACAATAAGATAATATACACTTACTATTCTTCCATATTTTAGCAGAATAATATTAGCATTTAGCACACAGAATCGCAGATTATTCGCTTAAACTTACCTTGACTTTCTTGAAGATATCTCTGAATCCCAATTCTTTAAGGACTTGCTCACGAAGTCTGCAAAGAAGCTAGAACCAACACACCAAAAAGAAAAAGAAATTAATGAGCCATATGATAAACATTTCATGTTTTGTTATTTTTCTCTTTTGCATATAATAACTTCAGGTAGAGAACAAGAACATACAAGGAGATCAAAAGAACCGCCTTGACTTGCAGGATCTTTCTTCAAATCTTCAAGTATTTTAGCATACCTTTTTGAAGAAAATGAATCAACATAAGATGCAATATTACAATTAACAACAATTTCAATATTATTAGGATAAAGTACAAGCCTAATGATCATAAGAAACATTATCCCTTCCTAAGAATTTCAAAAGTATGCTGATGTTATTAACTAACAAGGTAAAAAAAGGCATAGGCCTCTTGCATTGTTTTAAATTTTGAGGTTACGGGTGTGGTTGTGGCCACTGCGGTCGCGACAGTGCAGCTGTTGCGCAATCGGTCACTGCAGCATCAATTTATTTTTTATTAGCATTAATTGTTATAATTTTTTACTTATATTATACTTCAAATATCTCTTACCTTATGTCTAAATTCTCATATCTATCTCAGTATCAAGTCTCAATCACTTTCAATAATCTACAATCCTTTAAAATTACCCCTCCAAATCTATGATATAAAATAAAAGAAAGATAAAAATAATAATTTGTGATGCAGTTTTTTCTGTGATTACTGATCACACTGCAATTGTGGCATAATACAGTTGCAGACACTGCTGCAACCACAATATTCCGATTGCATCACGTGATGCGGTCCCCAATTTGAAACCATAGTCTCATGTGAAAGAAAAAACTCAAAATTCTCAGAAAGGGAAGAATGAAGTAATAAGATAGCACCTAACCTTTGAGCAAAAATTTCAGCTTTATTTGCAGCATCAGGAACAGAGGTATCAGTCTCAGCACGCTTTCTGTACCAAATCAAAAATAAAAATTAATATAAACAAGAAACATTGAAATAAATAACAGAATGGTTGAACCACATGCCCCAATTTTTGTTTAAAGAAAAATACAATGAAGAAAGAACATACTTGTAGGAGGGGATACCATTGTATAGGAGATTAATCCAAGATAGCTCAGTGGGAGTGAGGACACGTGGATCATCAGAAGGTAATCTCCATGGAATGGTGCATGCTTCGTAATTGGTACTATCCAATAACAAAGGAAATGGTACCAGTTTTGATTCCATTGCTTCTTCAAAAGATCCTGTCTTCAAAATAAAATAAAAATGTAACTGCATAAGAACATCACTGTATAATACACAAAAATCAAAATTAACCTATGTCAGCTCAATTTTTTAATTATATTTAATTAATTTCATTCATTTTATTTAAAATCAAAATTAAAATTACACAAAAATTACTCATTATTAACCTATGTCAGCTCAATAAAAAAAATGGACACACAAATAAAGAAGTGTCCGTGTGGACGCTATTACGCACTAACATATATACATATGTATATGTGCGTGCATAAAAAAAATGAATGTATATCAGTATATGTATGTATATATATAACCATGATAAGATTATTTACTTTCCTAAAAAAACCATGATAACATAAATTATTGAAGGGGTTACCTAGTGTTTTGGAGTGGTGGTTGGTTTGTGGAGATTGATGAATGCAAGAGTTAACCCTGCAGGTTGTTGAGAGGGTAAAAGAAACAGCATGTAAATGGAAGGACAATGATGAAGAAATGTTCCAATGACTGCACCGTGAGGGTGAGATTGAGAGCAAAGCCCTATGAGTGTGAGTTGTTGGTGATGATTTTGTAATTCGTTTCACTGTCCCCATTGAAGTACTATGAACTTGTCATCTAATATAAGTCAAGGTTAAAAAGTTTTCGAAGTACTGAAAATATAGCATAATCTATTATTATTATTATTATTATTATTTATTATATATTACAATTATATACTCCATCCCTCTAAAATAAATTACAAGCAAAAATAACCAAATTATGTAATTGATTGCATTTAATTTATGCAATTCCGATAAATTATATTAAATAAGATTAGTTTGAAAATATTATTATTAATATGAGATAAATTATTAATTGTTATATATATTTTATTTCAAAATTATGAATTAATTTTATTTATATTTCATAACGAAGACAGTATTATAAAGTAAAGTAATTCAGTTAAAGAAATTTTCAAGTGACACCTTTATACACCCCTAAATTTCTGCTCAATAGCAATTTTTTATTTTTCAATTTTATTTTCAAATAATAATAATAATTGTCCCCAACCGATGTTAACTTAGTGGTAAATATTGCAATTCCAAGGGATATAATTCAAATCACATATAAAATATGGTCATTAGTACAACTGTCATTAATAATACAATAACTTATTTTTTTTTAAAGTTATATAATTTCTTATTATGATATCTCTAAATTAATATGGCCAAATAAAATCTAATAATTTTAAAAATTAAAATAAAATCCAACAAATTTTTAATTTTTATGTAAAAGAACATATATTATATTTGTATATAATAATTTGCCTCATATTGTAAGGTTATACTAAATATGGCAATGTTCAAGTTTATATTCAATTAATTTTTTGCCTAATTCAATTTTGTTTATTTTAATATAAATAAATCTGGTCAAACAAATATATAAGTTAATAAATAATAATTAAAATATACACTATTTTTTAACTTTTTACATGATCTATTTTAGTAAGTTGTTAGTAACTCTTTTTCTCACAAGTCAAAACAAATTTATTAAAAAACTAATTTAAAGACAAGGTGTGTCTAGAAGCACAGGGTGTGTCTTAAATAGAGGAAATACAACTATTACATTACAACATCTCCAACAAAAAGACCCGTACAAAAACTCAACATTAACGAAAGAAAGAAAGAAAAAAAAAGAACCCTTTAGAGCACGGACACAAGTCCTAAGCATCCCAAAGGTTTACTACACAAATAATTAAATCTTTGGACATATTCTTAAGCCACTCCAAGATAAAAGCTTAATATTTCAATAATGGAATTCACATTTGGGATAACTTGAAGAAAAATGGCCACATTTTTTGATTTTTATATAGATCAAATTGTTAAGAACCAACCTACTTTATGTGATATTGAATATAAGAGAAAGTATAATCAACAAAAGCTAATGTATTTGGTTCAACCAAATACATTTATTATCAAATACATTTATTTTTGTTAACCCATTTTTTTTTATATTTGAGATCGGATGACATATGTTGATTTTTTAGGGCATCACTTAATCACACAAAATTAGACTATCAAATTGATTAACTTTGCATTATTTAAAAAACACCAATAAACCTCTAGTCCAAAACACCATTCCCCACACTTTCAAATCAAGGATATTCAATCAAACAAATGACCAATTGTTTCTACTTCACTACAACCTGTCACACACTATTGTGAATCAATTTGCATAATTCTCTGACAAATCAAATTATCTTTTGCACGCAACTCATTATTATATAGCCTTCAAGCAATTAAAGAAACTTTCGCTGGTACATATAAATTCCAAGCAAGAGCTTGAAAAGAGGGTTACCCCACACCTACCACCAAAACGAGATAAGTTTTCTAAACTGAATAAGTGTCTCCTCGAAAGTTATTTCAAGTTCACATATCAACTACATTAATCTACAAATGAACGTTAGCTAAAAGAATCCTAAACTCATCCGCTAAACCCTCCTCCCACGCAAACAAACGACATCTCCACCTCCACCCCTCAACACCTTCTCTACGCAATGATTCTAACATAACCGCTACACATTCCTCTTGGTGTAATGATAAATTAAATGATCTATCAAACCTCTAAAACCCCACCCACCAACCAAAGATCCCTCCAACACAATGTATTTCTCTCATCCCCAATAGCTCTGCTTACTTTATTTTCAACCCAACCCACCTTATAACCCCACCTGCCACTTGACCTTCCACCAATTAGAGGTTATATGTATATTCCATAGTAAATTTTCAAAGAGGTCGATGGTTTTCAATATGATTTTGCAAAATTTACACTTTGAAGTTTCAACAAAATCACGATACCACCATAATATCATCAAATTCACCGTGATTTCAAACGTGCAATAAATTGTTTGAATTTACATATCACATCACATTCACTAACACTTAATTATGGCAGACAAAAAATCATAGCGCGTGTTTTCTACACCCAATTACCACATAAATCAGTAAACAATACAAGAGATACATCAGGGGAGAAGCAACCACATGAAAAACTAACATATATCTCAACTAACATCTACCACCAAAGATTGAAACCTTTGACACCTTAAAACCACTATTCTCTCCTTGGTATGTTAATTTTTGACAGCACAAATAAAGCACGAGAATTCCTAAACGAGCTTGGTTCTGCAGAGTACCAATTAATTCAAAGTGAACATGTGGCACTCAAGCACTTGATTGGCTTAGGTTAGAATCCTTTTCAGGTGAAGGATCTCTGTCGTCAGCAGATGAGTTACTAAAGTCTTGTAAATTGTTGAAATAATCCTTCTAGCTAAAAAATAATTTGTCAATCCCTTGATAATCAAACAAATTCATCAAAAGAATGAAGAAATACACACAACTCATACTCATTCAAGAATCCTCTTATTCCTAAGACAACATATATTAAATTCTTAATTCTCAATGGCACATGAAATTCTCAGCTTACCAATTAAAAAATTACTCTGTAGATGATCAAATAGTACTGGAGAACAAACTCTTAAATGAAAATTCTGTCTTTTAAGGGAATCAGTCTCAACTATAAGCTCTAAACTTCATTGTATTTGATTACACAGTCATACATCCGTGACCCAAGAAATTCAGCAACTTCAGGATGTTTCACCTGTAGACGAAAAATAACAACAAAGAAAATATAAAGACAATAACATCATCAGTATTCAATTTCTCATATTTTAAGAAGCAAGTTAAAAGAATGATAAAAAAGAATTACCATTGCAATCTTGATAGAATCACATTTAAAATGAGCATAGAGATTTGTTTCTATACCACGACCCTGTCATAAGAAATTTGTCAATGTTTAAAATTCACTAGGCACGCCAATGTGTGACAAGGTTTAGTGAGTAACTGTATAAGCCTCATTGGAGGAAGAACTGAAGACAGTGAGAACTCAGCAATAGAGCTTAGTTACAACTTGCCCAATCAATGAACTATGACTGTTTGGATTGATTTATTTGAGCTTATCTACTGACATAAGTTGTTTTCAACTTATTATCATAAGCTCTCTAGTATAGCTTATGAAAACAACTTATAGCTTATATAAAAACAATTTGACTTTATTTTATCTTTTGCTAAAGAAATAGCTTATACATAAACTTATATGATAAACCCTTATGCTATCAGCTCACTTAAGTAAGCTATTTATCCAAACAGAGCCTATATAGGAGAATCCTACATTGTCTATATAAGAGAATCATGCAATGTTAAAGGAAGAACTTATACCATCCCTTCTAAAATGACAAGATCCGAATCACTGGCAAGGCAAGCAAGCTCTTGTGACACCTTTGTAAGATCAATAACCTTCAACCCATGTTACAAAACAACAAAGAAACACGCAATCATGTAATCACCATACAAGTCAATGATTTCACAATATAGGCCATAAACTAAAAAGAAAACCAGAATTTTCCAAATATAACAAACAAGATATTTTTTAATTAGATCTTACAGGTAAATCATTTCCAGAGTTGGCAATTAAAAGATTTGAAGTACTGACACCCAAGAGACGTCCTTCTTCGTCCTTTAACTGACAACCAACATAACAGAGTTAGGAAAGAACTATGATTAACAAACATTTGTTGAAATTAATTTGTGTTACCTTTGACATTTTTTTTAAAACAAATACTAACATCATTCAGTGTTACCTTTGATATAATTTCAATTAGCTCAGAGTAAGTCACGTCATTGATAGAAGGTAAGTCATTAGCAGCCAAAACAACCTGCATTGAAACAGCATTAGTAAAATATGTTGAAAGAGGAGAACGTCAGAACTACACAAGAAAAGCAATTCTATTTCAAAGAAGGTTAAAATGGACTACGAATCATGTCATCCACAAATAAGAGTTCAGTGGATCAAATTAAAGTACTTAAAACAGAAAAGTTGCCCACACAAAACATGTAAAACACATCATATGAGGAAAAAAAGACCACATAATTTACGTGGTTCGGCACTTGTTGTCTATGTCTACATAAAAAACTTCGACAAAAGAACATGTAACTTTGTTATGGCAATAAGTTTCAAACTTCCAGACTAGAAAACACAGTTAAAAGAGAATAAATTAAAGCATGCAAACCTGACTCCCACGCCGAAGGAGCTCCCTTGCAAGTGGCAAAATACCCAAAATAATATCTGCACCAGAGTTATCAACAAATATGACAACCTGCCATGACAAAGAAATTGATTATGACACACACTTGGACAAAATAGACCATAAGACATAAAATGCATCATAACTCATAAGAACTATATATTTCTTTAGCTATATGACACTTGCCTTCTTCCAGGACTTCTTGCTCCATCTCATTTTGAAAGTGTCAAGGTCATCAATAATCCAAGGTCGAGGGAGAATATTTTCACAAGTAACCGAAAACGACATTCCATCCCTAGAGAAAGCTTCAGCAAGCTTCAAGAAATTGATGGAAGAAAAAAGTAACCGATAAACTAAAACTACTTATAATCCTTCAACCTTTGGCATATGAATGTAATAAAGAACTGCATTCTAGTATTCAAATTAAATCATTTTGGGGTAAGACAATGAGAATAAGTGAATAAAACTATTAAGCAACTAGCCAGGAGTACTGCCAATTGCCTATTCAAAATAACAAAGGCTCAACATATTAAAGATAATTAGCCATAATATTTTCATACTGCACGGAACTAAAGCTGACTAGACTATCATTTCGTTAATCAATTGTTATCATTACGCCATAAGTAACCAAAATTACGCGTAAAAAATCAACCTACTTGGGGAGAACCAAGATCAAATATGTTCCCTGCAAAAATTCCTCTAACTAAACTTTCAAGGCGCTTGCCTTCATCTTCGATAGCATCATTAAGCCGAACAACATTCTCAAATAAGGTGATGGCCTTTGCATTCTCTTCATCCTGTTGCATTCAATCATAGAGGAATTACAAAAAATAAGACTACGAGATTTATTGATAGTCATGATAACACTCCACCTCCCTCGTATAAAGACAGGCTATAGCAATATAGCATATCGGAATTACAACAAACCGTTATTGTTCCATAATACGCTATTTAGTATAAAATATAAAATGTTGTCAAATAACTGCTATAGCAACGCTACAGCACTGTTGCATAACAGAATTTGAATAAACCGCTTGTTTCAGTGATCCACAATTGTCAGAGCACTGTGAATGACATTTAAAAGTAGTGGTGTTAAATTTGTTCAACTTTGGCCAACAAAATTAATGAAAAGAATGCGATTAAATTTCCCTATATTCTTGATGTAAGATGTTAGATTATTTGAACCCTTATAATCAGATAATGTACACTTGCTATTTTTCCACATTTTAGCTTAATTGTATTAGCATTTAACACATAGAACCACAGATTGTTCGCTTAAACTTACCTTGACTTTCTTGAAGATATCTCTGAATCCTAGTTCTCTAAGGACTTGTTCACGAAGTCTGCATAGAAGCTAGAACCAGCACCCCAAAAATAATGAGAAATGAAGAAATGCACAGAAGGGGGAAATCAAACATATATGAAACATTTTATGTTTTGTTGTTCTTCTCCTTTGCATATATAATAACTTTAGGTAGAGAACATACAAGGATATCAAGAGGGTCGCCATGACTTGCAGGATCTTTCTTCAAATCTTCAAGTATTTTAGCATACCTTTTTGAAGGAAATGAACCAACAGAAGATGCGATATTGCAATTAACAACAATTTGAACATACTTAGGATAAAGAAAGTACAAGCCTGATATTCATAAGAAACATATGCCTTCCTAATAATTTCTAAAAAAGTATACTGAAGCTGTTAATAAATAAAATAAGGTAAAAAAGCATAGGTCTCATGAAAAAAACCTCTCAAAGTGAACAAAAAGGGAAGAATGAAGTAATAAGAGAGCACCTAACCTTTGAGCAAAAATTTCAGCTTTATTTGCAGCATCAGGAACAGAAGTATCAGTCTCAGCACGCTTTCTGTACCGAATCAAAGCTAAAAATTGATATAAATGAAGAAACATTGATATAAATAATAGAATGCTGAACCACATGCCCCAATTTTGTTTAGATAAAAATACAATGAAGAGAGAACATACTTGAAGGAGGGGATACCACTGTATAGGAGATTAATCCAAGATAACTCAGTGGGAGTGGGGATACTTGGATCATCAGAAGGTAATCTCCAAGGAATGGTGCATGCTTTGTAATCGGTAGTATCAGTATCTATCTTCAACAAAGGGAATCGTATCAGGTGTGATGTACTACTCTCCATTGCTTCTTCTTCTGTTTGTGTGTGTATACACTATATGTTAGTTGAGTTACAATGTAATTTACTCATAAAGAAAGGGTAATAACAAAAGACTGCTAAGTTCAATGGAACATATTGGCCTAAATAATATTACCAAGTTAATTATATATAAAAAAAATACCAAGTTATCACTTTAAAATTTTCAGTGTGACATTTTACCATACATCATACATACACTATTAGATAGACAAGTTAGTTACACTTGTTAGCTGAACTGATTGACAATATATTAGTCTTATTGTAACTCTTCATGAATCAATCATTTTCATTATCAATACAATTTCCACATTATATTTTTCTATGTTTCTCTCATGAATGACTTCTATCAAGAATAGTAACATATATAATATGCATGTAATGTAACCATGATAACATGAATGAATGAATTTTGGAGTACTTTACTTACCTAGTGTTTTGGAGAGGTGGTTGGCCTGTATGCAAGACTTAGCCCTGCAAGTTGTTGAGAGGGTAAAAGAAACAGCATATGAATAAAAGGACAATGATGAAGGAGTGTTCCAACATGAGATTGAGAACAAAGCTCTATGAGTTTGAGTTGTTGGTGATATTTTAAATGGTTTCACTGTCCCCATAGAAGCTACATCCAATATAAAGCAAGGTTAAAAAGTTTTATTGAAAAATATTTAATACTTGTCATATGAATCAATTTTTATTTGGCTGAATGAATTAATTGAAAACAAATTTCTGGTGGTGTGTATTAATTAGAGATAGGATTACATTGGAAAGCCATATATTTTGTGATAGGATTATAACATGACTGGAATCAAATAATATGTTTCTCATGTTGGCATAGGCTTGTGTTGTGGTTCGCTTGGAAAATATCAGAGTGTGTTTAAGGCATCTACTTCTTTTTCATTGAAATTCATAATACAGACCTCTAAAATTAATATGATTATAAATTTAAATAAAGAACTGTTGGGTTTAATTTTTAAATGGGAAAAAAGAGTATCTAGTTCACCAAAAAGTATATATAATAATATGTCCTCCAAAATAAAGTATATATAACATAATTTTAAGTGTAATGTTGATGCATTGTTTTCCAAGAGACCGATCATATTGGCATTGATATTTCCATTAGGGATGATGATAAGGCAGCCATGTGCTTACTCAATAGACGGGGCATATGGATTATTAGCAACTTCAAAATGGATTTCTGATGGATAATATAGACTTTGATTTTGGACTTTAGTGTGGTATCTTCTTTGGTTCCATTTATAAAAGCCTTCATCTAATATATTTAAATCGACTAATTCGATGTGTATTTTGATAAAATAAAATTAAAAAATTACATCTGAATCGGTTAATCCATAAAGCATTGAGAGTGAGAGAAGAAGTCGTCTAAACAAGTGATAGATTATATTTCTTTTGTGCTAAAATAATTGTCGCAGTTGACAATTTCAATAAATGAAAGAGAATGATTTTACCAAATTACATATAAATGCACAGAAAAATAATAATAACTTAGAAGTAGATATCATAATATTAATTAGACAAATAACGACTATAATTTTAGAACAATTTTTTTTATAAATACAATTTTTTTTTGAAAAGAGAGTATTAAATATGCTCACAATGATCCTAATTTCAATGTCCTATTTTTTTACACTAATTTCGATGTTATATTTTCAAAGAGTAGACATCTGCTTTTTTTTCATCTTTCACAAGTTATCATGTTTGAACTTATTTAAATGGGGTTTTTCAAGATTATCATCTTTCACAGGTTAACTAATTCCAAGATTTTCATTGATATTCTTGACTCTAATGACTTAATCCTGCTTTTGTTAAAATAAAACAGTTCAAAATAGTAGTTAACTGATTTTCCTAGTGTAGTAAAAGAAAATTATATTTTCTAAATTATCCTTTATTTTTATATGTTAACTTGTTATGTTAAAGAATATTTTCCTAATAATAACATTAAATGAGATAAAATTAATTAATTTTTGCGTATATTTCGGTTTAACAACTGTGACTAACTTTTTTTCCTCTTATATTTGAGTTTATAAGGAGTAGTAGCAATTTATAAGAAGGCAGATTGACCTTTTCTGGGGTCAAATAAGACAAAGTAGCCTTAACTAACAAGAGAAGGTAAGCAAAGCTAAGAAGCTGATATGCAAATTCTTGTTTCACAACAGAATAAATTTTTGGAAGTTCCAGTTCACATGACATCCACTCACACTTAATAATTATAACATATCCATATATAAAATGTAAACAAGGACAAAAATAATAGCACAACATGTATCCTACATCATCTAATTACTACAATAATCAGTAAACAACACTAGAGATACATCAGAGGAAAAAACAACCACATGGATAACTAACAAACACATTTCCCAACTAACACCTACCACTAAAGATTGCAACTTTTGACACTCTCTCTCCTTGGTAAGTAAAATGTTGACATCATCAGTAAAGCATGAGCGTCCCTAAATGAGGTTGATTCTGCAGAACACCAAATAATTCACAGTGAATATGTTGCATCATCAAGCAGTTGATTGGCTTTGGTTAGATTCCTTTTCAGGTAAAGGATCTCTGTCATCAGCAGATGAGTTTCTAGAGTCTTGAACATTGTTGTTGTTGAAAGAAACGATATTCTCTCCATGAAAGGCAACAGGTGTCATAATAGGCTTCACTCCACCAAAACTTACTTTTATTTCCTCATTTGGCATATGATGATTAACATGTGTAGTAGGGTTATGAGTGATTGTAGTAGGGTTATGAGTGATTGTAGTAGGGTTATGAGTGATAGGGTTATGAGTGATTGTAGTAGGGTTATGAGTGATTGTAGTTGATATATTATGCTCCACCCTTTGCTTCTTGTTCTTGTGTTCCAGATGGTGACCAGGAAGAAAACTCCCCACAACAACCTAATGCACAAGATAGTCAGCCAAATGCGTAATAAAATTCATAATAATTTCTATTAAAGACTGTTGATGTACAAACTTATTATCTGTTCGGATTAGCTTATTTGAGTTTATTTACTGGCACAAGTATTCATAAGACTGTTTAGATGAGTTTATAGAAACAACTTATTTCTATAAGCTCTCCAAAATAGTTTATGAAAACAATTTATAGCTTATTTTTATATAATAAAAAATAGTTTGACTTTATTTTATTTTTTGTTATAGAAATTGCTTACATATAAACACTTATATATAAGCTCTTGTGCTATAAGCACTTAGTTAAGCTTTTTATTCAAACAAAGCATTAATATATTAAAACTTGATTTAAGATTATTGGAACAAATTGAACAACCAGCATTTTCAATAATATTATCTGTGATTTCTTTATACAAAGTTTAGAAAACCCAAGTTTAGCTATTTCACAAGTAATTTTATCAAGCATACTCCTGAAGTTTACCTGCACAGGACCAGAGGCTATAAGCAGACCAGCAAGTCCACCACCCAATACTCGACCATCCGGACCTGCCAAAGAGACACTCATCCCACCAGATCTGCTTCTTGTAATTCCATTATCGGTTGGCATAAAGGAACCAGACAAGGAAAGAATCTCAAATCGTCCCTGTAAAAGCACCCGGCGTGAAGTATGAACATACTTAATCCATTCACTAAGGACATGAATTGTGACTAATAATAACATCTACCATTACAGGAAATTTTGCAACAGATGCTGAATCATATAGTAAATGTTATTATAATCATGCTTATGGTGAAATTTGAATAATCTGCAGTTCATGCATCCATTTCTAAAGTAGAAAAATGCAGCACATAAATGGTAATACCTAGAATCAATACACAGAATACAAAAAAGATGGGGATGCATATAAACCAAGGGCATTTACGGTGCGTACTTTCCAATCTCATAGAGAAACAAATGACTGAACTATTTCTTTTTTTATTATGCAGATGACACAAGATTGAACTCACCTCATATGTTAAAGTACCCCCTGAAGAAGACGGTTGACGAAGTGTAACATTTGAAATTGTGCCAGTTGCAGAGAGAATGCATATAGCACGTGATCCTTGTTGGGAGGACATAATTTTCATATTAACATCCTGAGACAGAACATAGAAAATCACAAACACAAATGAACACGTGGAACAACCAAAAATGAAATTCAAAAATTACAATCCATGGTCAATAATTTACTTCAGTAATAATATGACAACATACACGCCAGTCAGCCACTAGATCCATACAACTGTAAAATAACATATGTGCTATGTCACATAACTATTGCATATTGCAATAAGTTTATTTGTTCATCAGTATAACAAAGGTAACAAGCTAATGTTTATATTCATAATTCAAACATATTTGAGTTGCTCCTGTAGCTGTTATCTCTAGAAATTTGCATTTTAAGCATAAGCAAAATGCAAGGAATTTCACTGTGTTTGGCATTCATCCATACATACATAAGTTGATTGGTGTAGACTATAGTATTGTTCTAATTAAACTGCAGGATATAGAACTAAAAGCAAATGAAGAGATTACCTCGCCTGAATTCACTGTTAGCACATAAGCCGTGAAATTTGCACCTACTGAGTAACCAATTCCCTCACCTATACCTATATATAAAGATAGACAGAAAATGCAACAATGTATTAATGAAAGTCCAGAGAGGAACTTCTTTTTTAGTTTCACAAAAATAGAAACAAAGCAACGACCAGTTCTTTATATAAAAGCAATCATTAAAATCAAAAAGAAAAAAAAAAGCTTATGAATCATTCAGTAAGATCCACCTTTTAAAGGATGAGGTAGATTTGATGGGATATGATATATTCCCAAGAGGCTTCCTTAATAAAAACAAAAAATAAAGCATAAAGTATTTTTAGCATGAAGATTCATTCGATAAGCCACATTTGATGTCTTACGTCCACCACAATTAAGTTATTTAATTAGACAGCTCGCTGAACATCTACACGCATCCCAACATGGATTAAATACATGTAATTTTTGGCTTATATTTTTTTGCTTATATTTTTAACTTACCAAGTAGAAAATTAGCCACCCAATTATAGCCCTAATTTCAGATTCTTTATTACCCTGGATTAACAATGTCATTAGTTAAAACAATGAAGTGTCTTCTCTTCTGTGTGTTGCTTATGAAGTTCTAACCCTATGATATGCCATAGTGCAGAAGAGATCATAACTGTAGCCACAAAGAATCCACATAATCAAGTACATAAATAATTTAGTTTTCCATACTTTATAGCTTCCTAGACCTTCAATTATAACCCTCAAAGACAAATAGAGCTAATCCTGCTAAACAATTCAAGAACCCAAATCTTTTTCAGATATAGAAGTTGCTAAGCCGGCATGTTCACTTGCAAGCTAAACGTAGCATATGCATGTTGTCTAACGAGTTAAAAAACACACAATTCATCAATGTTTACATCATCCAACTCATGATGTGAAATGTATCCTGCACTTTGGGGACTACTTGGATGTTGAAACATAAAGAAATGGAAAACCAAACAAACAAACGAAAGGGGAAGAAAATGCATCATTAAGAAATTATTTTATATCCCTTCTCTTCATTTTGTTGTTTAAATTTTTAAAATAGAGCACTATAGCTGCCACTGGCTGATATTGGATGTATGTAGCAGGGTGTCATTTGCTGTAGAGGCCAAAATGGCAGTGGTACCAGCAGCAAAATGCTTCAGAAAACAACCTAATATTAGGGATATTTTAGGGGTTTTGACAGAATATATTTCAAATTTAATTTTAATACAATGTCGATGAAAAAAGTTGTACACTGTTAACACATCACAATCAATCGTACGTATAACTTTAAAAGTAATTATAATTAAAGTCAAATGTTTTAAATGATCTGATGATAATGATTGATTGACAATGTAAAAAATATTTACATTGATACTGCATATGAAGTAAATCCGAACATAATATATTTTAGGGTTTTCTTCTAATATAGGGATATAAACATCAAATTTTAATGTTTAGTTACATTAAACCTTTAGATGGATAAAATATGAGTATGTAATTAATTTTGAGTATTATTCAATTTATTGGCATTTATATATATATATATATATATACATATATATCGTATTAATTATTTAATTAATTAATATGTATAAGAAATTCAGAAAAGCGGTCATACCGCTTAGCATATTTGGAGTCACCCATTATAAGTTGATATCCTGGATTGATAACTATGCCATAAAATTGGGAGAACATGTATATGTTCAAAAAAAAAACAAATAACCAGAGTTTTAAATGATCTCATTAAATTTCCCTCATTTTTTAGCTCCTCTACCTCACAAAGAAAGGTCTACCAATAACCTTTTCTAATTCGTTCCGTCCAAACATACTCTATAATATAGCCGACCAAAAATTTCCTATGCAACCTTTAAAATACATTTCAATGCATTTGACTGAAATATTGATGGCTAATGGAATTTGACTGAAATATTGATTCTAAGAGAACACTCTTAATAGTTGACCAAAAAAATAAGAGAACACTCTACACATCCATAAAAAATAGGTAAGTTTAAATTTTGGAAATGTTTCATATTGAAGTTCCTATTTTGCTACCCAATATACAATTCAGCCAACAAGGCAATAAGTTATAAGTTGTTAAAATTAACTATTAGATTAGATTTAGACCAGTTCTAGTTGACAACTATTAGACTCATTCTAGCTGGTCCCTTAATTTAGTCTAACAGTTTCCATAGTCAGATAATGTACTCCTTTTCTTCTTCTCATAAAAGAAAATAAGGAGCACAAACATTAACAAAAAAACAACCTCACTTTCAACCACAAAAAATATCCACATACACCTCACAATTTGTATTCAGATCTGAAAAGGAATCTCAGCAAAAGGGTCCACTCCCCCCACCCCCACAAATAAAAACTCTTTCACAAAAGCAAAAATCCAATCCTAGAAACTTAACCACACACTAAAAACAAAGATCAGAGAAATTAACTACTTCCATATCAATTAGAACCCAAAGAAAGAAAAAATTAAAAATGAAAAAAAAAAATCAATTATGCTATTCCTCTAATTCTATTTTAAGAACAAAATGACAAGAGCTACTTTCATTTCTCAAAAACTGCAAATGTAACAGTAAAAACAAAATCTAACAACATAAATAACAGTCAAACAACAAATTTTTTTTAAAAAAACACAAATACTACTAACTAAAATTAAAGGCTTCAAAACAATTTCAAAGTTGAAATTCAAAAGATGAAGAGGACTATAAATAACAATACCTGGTCCTGTTGGACTTTCAAAATCATACTTAAACAATGATGACTTCTTGATAGATTCAACAGGTCTCCCTCTACCCCTTTTCCAACCAGAGAAATCACCGGTCAACGGAATCGACGATGAAATCGGCATCGGTGAAAGCGCCGTCACAACCCCCGGAACAGCCTTGCCATCCGGTCCATACTTCCTTGGTCTCCCCCTCTTCTTCTTCATCGCTGGCGACGGTGCCGGAACCGTTGCCATGGAAAAATCCAAGTTGTTTTCAATCCTTGGTGCCACGTGGAAGCTCACGGGAACCTCACCACCCACCACTGCATTCCCACCACCAAAATTCTCTCTTTCCTCCATTTTTATGCAAATCAAAGAAAACTTAAACACCCCAAAACCTTTTAATTTTTCTTAAACCCTACCCATTGAAGATTCAAACGTTTTCACACCTAAATCAACCCAAAAATTTGAAATTTTTCAAAAGGGGTAAAAATTAAATTCAAGAAACAGATTTGGTTGAAGAAAATTTTACAGAGTCAACTTCAAAAACACTATTTTTTTTGGGTATGAATTTGAAGAAAAATAAAGACCCAGAAATGGAATTGGAAATTTGGAACAGTTTAGCTTCTTCTCCGAGAAAATCGCAGTACTGTAAGCTCAAATCTGCACCATTGTTAAGAACACAGAAAACTTTGAAATTAACACAGAATTTTTCCAAAAATTCTACAATTACAAAGAAAAAAAATACAAACACTAGTTCAGAAAATCTCACAAGTGATTTGTGAATTTAGGGTTTTGCTGGAAAAGGTTGAGTAAATAAATAAAGTTGATAAAAAAATTTGGAAAATTAAATAATTATTAAAATAAAGTAATTAAATATTCGGATTTTAATTATGAATTATTATTTTAATTCCAAAATTGAAAGTATAAATTTTGGTTAAGAAAATGGTTCACGTCCGTCTTGGAAATTTAATAAAGTTGATTTAATAAATGACTGTGAATGCAGATACTTAATTTGAATACATTAAAAAAATAGGTTGCATTTTTGAAAAGGAAAGAAATTGCATTATTTTAATATAAATGGCATTTATTTATTATTTATTTAAAGTTTTTCTTTTAAAAAAATATTCAAAGCTGTAAAGCTAGCTAAGAATGGAACCATTACATTTTCCCAACTACTGACAACTTCTTTGTCTTTTCAGTTAAATTAAATTAAAGTTGACCAAGAAACTCAAATACATTAATTTTAAAGGAAAAAAATTTAAAATTAGATATGCCCTCTTGGTTTCGTGAATTTACGGAAGATGCCACTGTAATGTAAACGCGTGGTTTTTCTTTTTGTTCGCTTTCTTCTAACTCCACTTTTTAGATATATTTTTTTATTTAAAATTTTCTTCTTCTTTTTTTCATCTTCAACAGAACATATTAAAAATAGAGTATTTTAATATATAAATTTTAATGTGGAATATAATAGAGAATTTAAAATAAAAAAAGATATAAAAATAAAATATCTCCACTTTTCTCTTTTTAATTTGTAATAATTCTTTTTAGCTAGACACTCTTAAATTTAATAATAATAATCAGGATGATAAAAACGCATGAAAAAAAACTGATGATATCATGGTTCACAGAAAATTGTGTTGAAATTTAGCAAACAAGTCCTGTTATATTCATCAAGTTAATTATGATGCACAAAACCTTTGCTTTATTATGTCTATATAATGTCACAATGGACACTTACCAAGCTTTTTTTTCTTGCTGATAACATGTTTGATTTGGGTGAGGAAAAAAAAAAAGATTTGAGGCAATTGGAAAAAATGAAAGATAGAAAACACCAAGAAAAAATGAGCCCATTGGATTTGGACATTTTACTAAGGATTTACCCCTACCTTTACGGTGGAATAAGTCGTAAGGTGACTAGTGTATTTTTGTTTATTTTATAGGAGAGAAAGATAAATGGGAAATGGTAGATAAGATGAGAGATCTTAATATGAGAAATACTTATATTTTCACGGTCCCAAATAAAAATTATTTTAAATATACTATAAAAAATATATATAATTTAATTATTATTTATTTTTACTTTTTTCTTTCTTGTGAGTGTGTCTAAATGTTATGACTAAATTTTGTGTCCACACAAGAATATCTCTGATAATATATATATAAATATTAATAAAAGAGAAGAAAAATGATAATATATATATATACACAGAGATATGTAGTAAAGAGAAAGGAGAGAGATAAGAGGGAGATAGAAAGAGAAGAGAATGAGAGAAAGAGAGACATGATAGGGTAGACTGGAGAGATAAACATTCAAGCAAAAATTAGTCCAAATAAAAAGCACATATCAATTAAAAAATAAATAAAAACTACACAAATAAAATGTTATTAAATGTCTTTGTATCTTTTTATGGAAATCGTTCCAATCAAATTAAATTCTTTTTTCAAAATCAGATCAAAATGATAAACTTTAATATTTATTTATTTTTATTAGTATATGATATTGTACTACTGTATCTATTATTTGTTGATTATTTTCAATAGTACTCGTTAGTTTTACTTGATTTAAAAAAAAAACATAATTAAATTTTGTTATTCCATTATGTTTACTTTTAATGTATTACATTTTGTATTTTACTCAAACTTTTTAATTTCTAATATTAAAATTAATAGAAGTTTTATAATTGTAATTTAGATTAATTGAAAATCAATCCAATCTAAACTGCATTTAATTAGATTGGATCAAATTTTTTAAAGAAACCAGTGAAACCAAATCACAATATTTGGTATCGAAAACCATTATCTCTAGCTTCCGCTTGAAATATATCTTGAAATTAGCGAAATTATTTGTTATCACAAATTCAATACATATTAAGTGTATATTTGGTATCACGATGAGTCGGTGTAATTTTGTAAAATTAGTGGTTCTAACTTTTATAATATTACTAATTATACACACTTATAATCAATTTTGGATCGTCCCAAACTGTAACCAATACATTCCTTGAGTAATTTTAACCTTGAAATCAATGACAAGTAATTTTAACCCATTAAAAAATGAATCTTAAAATCAATAAGTAATTTGGATTATACTGTCGGAAAAGTGGCAGCACAAAAAGAAAAAGCTAGAGAATGATGAGTTGATTTAAAAGTTACTCGAAGATAACTACAATCATAAAAGGCATGGTATTGCTTTATACTTATGAAATATTTCAAATTCAAAATAGTAATAATAATTCTCCATATAGATGGATCCAATACATAAAAAATAGACCATTTCCAGATGAACTAATCAGAAATAAATTAAAAACAAATTGCATTAGACCGCAAAATCTCATTAATATGATTGTTCCACATCCTAGTCTAAGTTCAATTCTGGTAATGTACACAATCAGGAAGCCAATTACAATTGACTTATGATTATCCATCACAGGTAAAAACATAATCTCTTAGCCAATTATAGTTGACTTATGATTATCCATCACAGGTACTACATAATTTCTTAGCCAAACAAAATAATCATGCTAACATATAAGCGAGTCTTCTTTCCTCAAAGGAATATTCAATCTCTTGGCCCAATTCGCGGCCAAAAGGAGCAGAAGATGGAACTGGAGTCATGCTCACATTCATCAAAACTGATGAAGGAACTGGAGTCAAGACCATATTCATTGGACCTGATATGGTTGAAGGTGTTGCAGGGACAGGAATAGGCATTGCCTTTGGAGTTCTATTCTCTTCATCAACCACAGTAGTTGCCTTGATGGGAGAAGTGAATGGCACATTGTTAAGTGGCATTGTTTTCTGCAACTTATCGCTCGGTATACCAAGTTCATTTGCGCCATTTGCCACATTTGCTTTTGATGATACATTAGATGAGATGGGAGAAAAAGGTTGTCTTGTCATAGGAGATTCTATGCCGTGAGCACTAGCAGCACCAAATGATTGTTTTTTTGTAGGAATGCCAGCAATATCCAGTCCTCTTCGAGCTGCACATAGGGAAAAGAAGAAGAAAAAACGCTCATTAGAGTTCTAAATCCATATGGTGCATGAGAATATGATGAGAATGTGTGTGTATGAGTTATGAGTTATACCTGATGATAAACAGGAAACACCATCATCCAGATAACTTAGTTGATCAATTTGATGCACTTTGTCAGTCTTTCTCACGACACGCGAAGTAGTAGCTTTTGAATCAGGTTTTGGAGTCTGAAGCATTGCTCCACCAAGAGAGACTCTTCTACTAGCTGCACCTCCGGTTGACATCCTAGATCCCTTCTTTACACTTTGGGGTTTTGAAGGGCTTGGTTTTGACCCATATAGTGCCTCCTGTTCTGCTATCATCTGTCCTTGCAACTTCTTCAGATCCTATAAAACAGAAAAATAACATTTTAACAAGTTTGTGGAAATTACACAAAACATCAATTTGTTGAAGGATATACAGATCAATAAAATGTTTCTTGGATTTAAAAAAAAAAAAAAAAAAAAACCAGTGTAAGAGACAATACTTGGGTTTTGTAAGCAGAATTCATTTGGAATGCCTATTTAATTGAAATAAGAAGACCATACCCGCTGCCTACGGCGTTCTTGCTCTTTCTCTTGTCGTAAGATCGTATACTCTTCAAGCATTGAAAGTAAACGAATCTAAAATACCAAAAAACAGACGAATCATTTTGAAGCAGATTTACTTGAGCAACCAACTAAAAGACAGTAATAATTAATAAGTAAAAAAAGTCCAAACATTCACTATGAGACTTAGAAGGCATATTAGAGAGAGAACTTACACCATCATATGTGAACCCAACACCATTTTCCTTTTCCCATGCTATAGTTTTCGAAGTCAGGGCATCTACCATTGCTATATACAAAAAGGGAAACCATATTACAACCATACACAAATATTGATACAGAAAAAGGACAGTTTTTGCGCAAGAAGCACAAGCAGATAGCTTGGCAAAGAAATAGAAATGAAGTTATAGTGAACAAAAATTATATCATTCATAGAAAATAACCAAACTGTTGTTCACTCTTCCATATACATGCTTTTGGAACTCACAAGCAAAGTCAGAATATTAATCGGCACATACAAATTGTAACTTCACATACAAATTGGCACCTTTGCGGAAGCCCCATATAAAATTAAGTCAGACACACATTGCACTATAATGTAAACACACGATACATTGTGCATGCAGATTCATGATTAAGTTTGATGTATGTATATTGGGCCATGACATATGCGTAACAATTAAGATCTATGAATACCTGGAATTTTGTTAACCAGGCCACGAGCTTTCTCAGCACGCTTGAGAGTAAGATGAGCGCCTCTCCCAGCATTGTATCGATTTTCATCCTGGAAAATGAACAAAATGAACTGAGAGCTGATTTTACAAGTATGATTGAAAAAATGGACGTCAAAATGCCAAAAGGAGGATACAAACAACTAACCCTGTTGTATTCCTCAAGCCAAGACTCTTCATCACATGCCGCCAACCATTTCTCAACCTTTTCAAGTATTTCTTTTCGGCTCAAAGCTTCCTCTTTAACGTGTGCAACCTGACGCTCAATCTGTTCTAGCACACAAGCAGGGTCCACAGTTCCTGCATCAAGGAACAGGCAGACTTTGAAGTGTGCAAAAGAAACAATTGCAATCATGTCCTGATATACCTTACAAACAAAATAGATAGAAAGTTACCAGATTCTATAGCTTCAACTGCATATTCAACCGCACCATCTATTTCTGGGACCAAATGAGTCTTACGACAAATCTCCTCCAGCTCTGTTCTCTTCTTTAATACAAGCTCCTTCATTTTGCTGGATTTTAACTCTTCTAACCTAGATACTTCCACCTCCACCTGCATGGCATTAGTATTTCACCATGAACTATGAACCGCATTAGAAAAAAAATATAGTCCACCTCAAGTAATTTGTAACTCACACAATTGATGAAGTCCACGGACAAGGTGTTTGGTTCAGTTATTTCATGTTCTGAGGCAGCTATATTACAAGTAACATTTTGAAACATCTGTTGCTCTTCAATAGGAGTGTCCATCAAGTTCCAGAGCTCCAACATTGTTGTAGCAAGATCTTGGAGCTGCCAAACATAAATAAATGATTTACATCTATCAACCAGAGGAAAGAACACAATTCAAAATATGAAGTGGTAAAATATATTTTTAAATCATTGTTTACCTTCTGCATTCTTTGTAATTTAACTTCCCGCAGGTCTTGTATAGCAACAGCCAGTTGCTGGATGGTATCATTACTTACACTCTTAGGTCCTTCTAAGTCTCCTAAACTGGGATGAATTCCAAGCACTATCTGCTTAAAGTCCAAACCAAGCACTAAACAAAGAGAGTTTAAAGTATACAGGTGCTCCTGGATTTTCTTTAGGCGACCACTCTGCAAGAAAAGAACAAACAGCCATAATTAGTAAGTAGTAATAGTGACAAAGAGCACAAAAATAAATGTTGTTAAGTTGATGAAAAAGTAACAAAAAAATGGGTAGAAGTAAATTATTGACCTTCTCATTTTGCAGTGCATTCAGTTGTCTGTGCAATTCTTCAAGTTTTCTCATGGATAAATCAGTTTCATCTACAACGGCAGGAATATACTCTTTGGGACCATAAATCTCAATTGAGATGCTTTGAATCTGCTCTTGAACTTCTATAAATTGATTTCTACGCTCGAACTTCTTGTTTTTCATCTCTTCCAACTGTGGAAGAATTCTTGCGTGCTCTTCCTTTAGGCTTCCAGCATTTTGATCACACTAGGAAAATGAGAACAAGACAGAGTACCAATCTTATTAGTAGTCTAACTGGATAACAAGTTCTCTTGGCACAAAAAGACTGAAGAAATAGCAAATTATGCTATTGATGATGGTGTCTACATCAACCGTTATCTTGATGTGGATATGGAGCTTATAACTACTATGAGTGTGCTGTCTATGGATATAATGCCGGAAATAGACCAATTTTATATCAACTTTCAATTTGAACTAGCAAGGGCAATGTCTCCTTTTACAATATAGATTCCAAACACTCATGATGTGGATGTGAATGAGTCAAATGAAAAATCCTTCAATCTATTAGCGAGTTATCTCTTCAGGGATTGTCAAAGATGTTCCCCAGGGCCCAGCTAGAATAAGTTGGCAATCCACTGAGGATGCTATTTATAAACTTCAAATTAAGCTCTTCGACCACGGTATTCAGGTAGCAAACACACACAGAGTAAAACAATAAATGAGAAAATTGTTGCTGTTATTGAAATATCTAACCTGTCTAATGTGCACTGGTAGCTCTCCCATTGCAGAACAGATAGCTGCAAGTTCGGCTTCACAGTCAGCAATTGCCTGTCTTAGTTGAGCTCTAGACCGATTTGCCTGATCTACCTTCCTTCTGTACACTGCAAGACACTCTTGTTCAAGCTCAAGCAGCATTCTATCTCTGTCAGGCTCAGCCTCCCCAACTTCGTCCCAAATTATCTAATAAATAAGTTGAGGCAAACAACAATAAACTCACTGACATTTTTACATAATCTTTTTCAATCCACCTTCTGTGGGTGGATGGAGAATTGCAGAAAAGATAATTGCAGCAAAACTTAATGGATACCTGAAGTTCATAGAGAAGTGACCCACATGTTGTTTCGGCTTGCGAAAGAGGATCATTTTGAGGACTAGACATTTCGTCGTACGGTTATCTGCTGGACACATTATCTTCAAAATTCAGAATGATAAAACAATCTAAACCTATATGACAGAAACTATCGTTCTAATTCAATCGGAAAATTTACTTATCATAGACATAGAAACTAACAATTGTTCAAAAATGGATTTTTTTAGGTGCAAAAGTAGCAACTTTTTTACTTTTGATAGGGTTCCAAAAGTAAAATCCGTAGCTAATGCAAAAATGGAGGCCAACATTTCTGTAATTTAGGGCTCAAATAGTGAAACGGTGGTACAATGGTATAGTTGTTAAAGAAAGACAGTAAATATCGAAATACAAAGCCACTACTGTTCGGTTCCTTCACTGAACAAACACCGGTGAAACCTAAAAAGGCAAAAAACCACACCTTTATCACAATGATGGAGGCATGGGATCTGGGAAAAAAAAAAGATTATTTAGAGAAATACTACATTAATTATCTCAATTGCCATTTTCTCAGATGTATAATAAATGAAGAAGAAAAAACCATCTTTTAGGAAAAAAATAAATTGAACCCTGAATTAAATCGGAACTAAAAAATGGCATATAGATCTTAGCTGGTAGTAGCTACATGAATGAGAAGAGGAAATTGGAAAGTCGGTAGAAAAAGAATAGAAATTAAATTGAAGGTGTTAGAAAGAGATTTGAAATTTCCAAGTTAGGGATTCGTCGGAGCGAGATTGAAAAAAGTGAAGTAAAGTACTAACCTGAAAAACAGAGAGAGAGAAAGATCGGAGAATTGGTCTGTGTTGTTAAGGTTAGAAAGAAAAGGAATGAATTGATTTTGGCAAGAAGATGAGAGTGTCGTTTTGAAGTTTGAATTGATGAGATGAGAGAGTGTAGCCGTTTCAATCAAAAAGGAGACCGTTGGGGTTCAAGAGCGCTCTACGTGCATTTGATTTCGATTTCGATTTAATATTATTAATTTTATTTCAACTCTCTGTTAATTTTTTTAAATATAAATAAAAATTAATGTACGGACCGACCTATGGTGGGCTTCGGATTCGGAAAAAGATAAAGTTAAGAGAGATAGACAAATTGGAATGAATTGTTCAAATTTCAAATTTTAACATGGAATTGAAGTCGTTTGGATGCGGTGGCAGCGGTAGAGTTAAAATTAAAACAAAAAACAAACATGACATAGATGTGTCGTCTTTTATGAGCAACTCCCACATTATAGTTTTAATTTAGTTACAATTTTAATTATTTGTTTTTATTAATTTACAAAATTCATATCTTTATTTTAAAATTTAATAATTTTGATAATTATTTTCATTTTTTAATTAAAAAATAACAATGTGATATATTTTAAATAATGTGACATATGATATTTTAAAAAACTAACTTTTAACTTCGAAAGATTTTTATTTTTGTAATTTAATCAATGACATATGAATAATTAATACATTTAGATTCTTTAAAATATGTCAAATCGTTATTTTTTAGTTTAAAAAATCTTAGTAATTGACTAAAATTGTTGATTTTTAAAATAGAAAGACAAATTTTTTGAATTTAATGAAAATAAAAGAACTAAAACTACAATTAAACATATAATTTATATAAATATCTCAATATATGTCTTATAATTTATGTCACATATTAATATTTTTAAGTTGATGAATCGTTATTTCATAAACAACTCATGTTTTATCATGGAAACTCCAATAGTGAAGAATAAAAAAAAAGTAAGTTTTTAGACTTAGGAATCGTCGTAGATCCTCCCATTTAGTTTCAACTTAAGTTTTTTATGTTTTTTTTCTTACAATTTGGTCGTTTAAATTACATTTTATTTGCAATAGTGTTTAAGTTATAACTCATTTTGCAATGTTAGCCTTAAGTTATGATTAGCTTGCTTCTTTGCTCTTTTCAAAAAGTTTCGTTAAAAAAATACATGATTATTACAATGCTGACGTACACATAACGATGTTTAAATGACAAATTATAAAAATAAAAAATAAAAAATAATTTATTGTAATTAATTTTTATTAAAAATAAAATTTATTCAGATTCTTCCAACTTATAAAATTAAAATTCATTGCGATTTTTTAAATTTGACTCGTTTCTCATTTAATTTTTTTACATGTAGTAATATTTTGTTTGAATTGTTAATTTTAAGTTATGATTTGTTGAAACATATAAAAGTCATCTCTCCATAGTCTTCTTTTTTATCATTTCCCTTCATATCATCTATCTTGTAGTTTCCCACAACAACAAAAACTTGATCTCGAAAAACACATTTAAGCACAATATCAATATCCTTATAAAAACGCACAAAAAAACTCATTTGAAACTCATAAATAAAATTCATTTTGAAACTCATAAAAACGAAAACCAAATCAGCAACTAGCTTGTGCAAAAGGGCAAGAAGAAGTTAAATCAATATGATAACATTTGTGTTTTTAGTCCATGAAATTTGACTAAGTTTTAGTTTTAGTTATTTGAAAACTGTTTTTAAATTTTATTTTTGCAATTTAAGATTTTTATTGTTTCATTCACTACTCTCATTTTTCCATTTAAATTAAAACTGTTTTTAAATTTTATTTCTACAATTTAAGATTTTTATTGTTTCATTCACTACTCTCATTTTTCCATTTAAATTAGGTGATGTGGCATGCTGATACGACATGCCACATGCCACATAATTATCACGTCATCATTTTTAGAGAAGAAAAAAATATATAATTTTAATAGTTAATTTCAGCTATTATATGTGACATAAATTCTAAGACATATTTTGAGATAAAAATGTGGCTTATCTCTTTTTGTATATTATCGTAAAATTAAAAAAAAATTGTATATCTTATCTTTTTTTTTTCTTTTTTTTATAATAAATTCTTTATAAGTTACTTTATTTATCTTTATTATCAAACTACACACACCCACACAAAACATTCTCTCATTTTATTTTATCATGCGGTGTTAACATATCTATGCTTTTACTAAAATCACTTGACAATCAATCCGATAGTTTCCATTATAAAATCATATATACCAGCATTAAATTTCAATTTTATCAATATATTCCTTAGTGACAAAGAACCACTACAATACAACCAGCAAAATAACAACTAAAAAACAAGAAACATAAGTTCACAATGTAAAATGATGTTTAAAACCCGAGCTTGTTCATGAACACATTTGATAAGGTAGCAGATTACCATCCCAATCTTTAAAAATAAATTAATCAATTTCTCTATAATATATTATTATTCTGTGAAAAAAAGATACAGCCGGGCCCTATTTTTTACCTCTCTCTATATAAAGTCAAATTTCTACACAAGTCAACCTCACGAGGGCAAAAGCACAACATGCAGCTTAATTGTCAAATAAACAAATTAAATAAAGAGGATATTACTATTACACCCCCCACCTCCTCTTAAGTATGCTTTGCTTAAATGACACATTCATCACCTCTATATTGTAGAAAGACATTCAACTTCCCTTAATTACACACACCTTCTATCTAATATGTAAAATAAAATAGATGGGGTGTCATTGAAAAGATGTTTGTGCTATTTAAGCATATCTGAGGTGGGTGTAATTTCTCCTGAAATGAACAATCTCATTATGCATTTCCACCTTCATATTCTCTCTTGATGATTTCCAACACAAGTTCATTCCAGGTATCAACAGGACCCGGCATGCACCAATGCAAGCAATCCTGCGGTGGCGGCCTTCCATCTGGGCCACGTTTCGTAATCTTATTTGGATCAGGACTCCTGTAAGGCCCAGGATGACCATCGTGACGGTATTGAAAGGCTTCAGTAATGTCCATTAACCTCAACTTTGATTTATTCGTAGCCCTTTCCACAGCGCGGTTAAAGCCTGTAACCTGTTGCCCGTGCATTGTGTTTGTGTGCCCGTTTTCTACGAGTTTGCCAAGTGCAACAGGCTTAACCTTCCCCGTGCACGATCCACCAGTGTTCCAGGCTCCGCCCTCATAATGATCAGGTGAATAGGATCTCACAATTGTAAGACCTTTGTAAGTCGGATGTGTAGCAAGTGCAGTAAGAATTGTTTCAACCGATATTCCGTATGCTTGAATATTGTTGATCTTCATATGCTTAGACTTGTCTGGCCACCATAACTGTCCTCCCACTATCTCATTGTTCATGATATACACAGACTGCTTAGCGAACCAATGACCGGAAGAAAGGACAACCACGTCGAAATTTGGGATGTGTTCCATTAACTTCTCATCAGGAGCATCAAGATGGAGCTTATCCACGCCTGCGGGAGCATAATCAAATGGCTCGGATGTTAATTTGACAAGCCATGAGGACCATATCCGGACTATCATTACAGATGTGGACCTAAAATAATATCGTTGCATATTACGATTTCCACGATTCTTCGGTACCTCTACCTGAAAATACCATATTTTTAGTTAAGCCTTTAGCAATGACAAAATGGATGCTCAATCACATGCACCATGCACCATGCACACACAAACATGCATATGGAAAACCCTTATGCATGTTGTGGATAACCTAATTGACGATCTCATACATCTTAGCTAGTATGATTCAAAGTTCAAATATTTAAATTCCAGCCCTATTTCTAGGGAGTTCATAATCAGCAACAATGACTACAGAAAAACAGTTAATATTTCTATAATCTTGAAATAGTTTAAATTTCCATGCAAAACAGATCAATAAGGAAATCAAAAAAATTAACCTGCCACAGAATACACAGCATTGATTCCATCTGATTTCGAGCTACTGAATCTCCAATGAAAGCCAAGGTCTTTCCTCTCATCAGCTCCAAAAATTTCTTCGGATCAAACCGTGGGATGTCACACTGAAACGGCTTCCATCGCCAATTCTCATAATCCTTGTCAGGCCTTCCATTACCCTGGCAATTCTGCATCTGTGTCAATACAGGACATGAATTGTTTGTGTATAGTGGTCCCAATGGATCATGCACCCAACTCCCATGGTACAGATCACAGCCTACACAACAGAATGCAAAAATACCAATTAAAAAACTCATAAGACATACAGAGTAATTTCAAGCAATATGATTAAAAAAAGGCCACTTCTTTACAGTAAGAATTTTTTAGTAACAAGATACAGCTACTAATAATTTTAATATGTTTTGAGAATTTTCCAAACATATGTAGCAACACATGTTTGTGTGCACGTCAGTGTGTGCGGGTCTGTATCATATTTGCCAACTAAATTCGATTGTGGAGGGCTTAAATTGTAGTATGTTTCAGAAAGATAAATTTTAATTAAACATGAAATATGTAATTAGTAGACCATATAGCTAAAACTACTAAATTCAACTTGTTTAAAATTTGAATAATTGGTTTCACATTTCCATTTATTCATTTTGTATATACTATGATGAAGATATTTCCATTACAATTCTTTAAAAACCATTCAGAAGTATGAAAACAAAATTAAAATTCATAGATTTAGTTGCTAGTAACAGCTCAATTATGTTCTTATCAATGTCTTATTTTTTTGTTAACATTTGTGTATTTTATGATATAGAGTATAATTTATCGCAGCCAGTGGTCAGTGCTCACTTCAATTAAATAAACTCTAATAATGTGAAATAAATATTGCAGAAAAGGGCGAGTGAAATAAATAAAATAAAAAAGATATAAAAAACGAGAAACAGCGAACAACTAAACATTAACATGTCATTACTCCTGTCATGGTGATTACGGGATTGGCAGACTCAAAAGTACAATCTATCCCAGAAGACAGGAACAGAAGTAATGTTTTGATTAAAAAACTCTTCGAACATTTATAAACTTAACAAACAGACACACTACTAAACAAACAACACTAAAATTTTCATTTTTCCTGAAATTTTTTAGCAAGTCCTATTTTTGTGGAGAAGTTAGTGCTAATTAAACACGTGTAACAATAGATTACTTGCCCAACCCAGAAAGCTATGCAAGAATTAGTGGTCAAGAGGTATTCAAGTTCAAAGGGAAATCGAACATAAACAGTCATAGTTAGAATTTTTTTCATCTCTTGACTTGGACGAATCAAAGGCAATTTTGGAATAGGAGAATTGTAGTTTTCTTCACAAAGTGAAACATCAAGTGCCATTTTCATGGAAACTCCTTTGAAGCAACCATGAACAGCACACCAAAAGGAAGGCTACAAATGTGACCATTTCACATAACAAGTGAAAACTTTAGATACAAAACTTCACCACTACCAGTGTTTGGCCTTCTTTGTTTTCATCAAAATCAAGATATAACAGGCCATTGAAAATGGCTCCAGATTGAAAGGACACATTCAAGTCACTAAAGTGTCATTGGATCGTATGACAATGAAAAAAGTATAGGGAGCATTATGCACAGATTAGAGATGACAAAAAAGGAGAGAAGTAATGAATGACATGAAAATCCACCCAAAATAGAACCATGACAATGTAACCATAAAAAGTAAAAATTGGGGATGAAACTGAATGACAAATCTCTGTGGACTTGCATGAGTTATGTTGAATCTAATGTTTTGCATCTGATGCACTTGACCACAAGCCCTCACGATCACCTTGTGTTGAAAAAATCGATGTTCTAGTGGTGATATCATATATTACAGTAATATCATTGACAGTTGGGTCCATAATACAATGATATAGACTATCTTCAGTGATTTGAGAATTGAGGCATAGCGACATTTATTCCAACTCACAGCACAACAGATTTATGCTTTCTATAACATGCAAAAGAAATTCTAACAATTTTTACAAGCCACTTAATTAATCCAATTGAGAATTTAAATGAAGAACAAAGTAAAAGAGGGGTTACTCTGACAATTGTACTAAAATCAAGCTAAAGTGCTGGATGCAATAAATCTCATTCCAGGCTCTCATTCCTGTACTCAGAAATATATGGACAACGGCATCACTTTTGCTATATTATTGTCCACTGTAAAATATTTTTTTATCTCTCTAAGCTCGAATCTTTCAAATGTGTGAAGCTGGACGTATGTATGCATGTGTTAAAAGACTAAATCTATCTCTCCCTCGATTTTTTTTCCTTCTAAAATGTTACACAGACAAATAGCTAAATGTGTGTTTTAACTGGATCACTGGTAAGGTAGATAAAATAGTAATCTTAAGATAGAAGATCAGAATGGAGGGACGGCAATGTCAATTTGATAGTTGCACTTACAAGTGAAAAAGAGATCCTTTGTGAAGGGAAAACTTTTGGGTTCAATTATATTCTCCAACTCCAGTTCAGTTTTCAATAATACACTTCTATTCTCTACATTTTTTCTATATGCCATTCATTTCAGTTTCTCTATGTTCCTAACAAGTAATGAGTTAAAATTAATAAAATGAGACTATTTTATGTCACATAATGTGCTTCCAAAAGAGAGTGCAGTATAGAAAAACAAACAATTTTATGTTATTCTTGATTATATATAACAAGAATGGTAAACACTAAATACCATGATGCATTTAAAACAAGCTAGTGTAGGTGAAAAGATTGCAAATGTAACCTGAATTAACCGAATCGGCAAAGGATGCGTTGTCTGGCTTCTCTACTGATGCTGGAACAGCTGTTGATGTGGAATTATCAGAAATCATGGATGTTTCATTCGATGTTGTAATTACAGCACTGGACTGATCAATGGAAACCGCAAAAGAGGGTTCGTCGGTTCTAACACTACCTGTCAAATTGGAAGAATCGGCACCTGATTCTACAGGATTAGTTGCACTTGAAGTTGAATCAACTTGTGAAATTGTTTGATCAGGCAAGCTAGTATTATTGGCCGCACCTACACTATTGCCAAACGAAGTCACGAGTTCAGGCGAACTAGAAACTTCTGCATCAGAAGCTTGACTCACATCATCACTCATTGGCAATTTCGCAGAAGAAGGCTTACTAGTGTCTATTTGTGGGGTTGAACTAGTGGCAGTTTGTTCTGCCGTGCTATCACTAATCCCAGTGGAAGATTGTGAACCAAAAGAAGATTTATCATCAGCAAGATCTAAACTTTTACTCAAGTGAGGATCAATAGAAGCATCAGACATATCTAACTTCTCTGAACTACCTATACCATAAAAAAATCCATGAACTGTGGAACCAACTGGGGATGACACAAGAACACAAGAAGCATAAATTAAGAAAATTGCAAGTGCTCCTAGTAAAACAACAATCCAAGAAAGAGACCTTGGATGGTAAGACATTCTGGGAGAACCTTTTGGTGTACCCCAAGTCATGTCATTCAATTAACCTCTACATTCAACACTGAACCATCAAAGCTTTCAAATAACATAGAAATTATCTAAATGTCAATTATAAAACACAGCATTCAGTGATGAAAACCACGTAGGAGATTCAAGTAACTGGTGTCTGAGATGAGATCAACCCTGTTACATTAAAGAATATACAAGTAATAATCAATACAATGTAACAAATTATTATGAGTTAAAATTTCAAAAATTAAAGTTAAATAAAATAACACTTTTTTTGGTGACCCAATAACTTGAAAATTCGTAAACTACGAAATTCAGATACCCATCAGGAAAAATTGATATATATTTTTTTTGCTAGGGGAAATTGAAAAACCAGAAAATGAAATTAATTGAAAAAGCGATTTGGATCACGGAATGAGTGAAAAGAAGAAACCTTTGTGAGCGTACTGAAGAGGGAACGAATCAAATTTTGAAGTAGGCAATAGTATGTTCCAATGCGACGCGGAATTTGGATGGAATGAAAATGAATTATGCTTCTGTTTGTTTCTGATGCTTGTCGGTTCTGCAAGGAATGAAGCGTGGCGTGATGAGAGAGAGAGAGAGAGAGAGAGAGAGAGATTGTGTTTATGTGTGAAGAAGAAGCTCACCACAAATTCACGAACATCTTTTATTTTCTTGAGAAAAATAAAAACATTTGTTGTGTGGAAAAATATGTTTTTTTTTTACGGTAAATATGCTTCTTTTTAAGGAAGGTGACTTCTAGAGTTCTACTACACCGTTATCCCAAAAGAAAAAAGAGCTTATCACTGCTATCAAATTTTAATTAATATCCGCATTTATATATTACATATTAAAATTCGATTAAATCAAGAATACGGTATATTTATTATTAATTTTAGTTTTAAATAATTATATAAATTATTTTTATAATTAAAAATCAAAAGCAATTTAATGTATAAAATTTAAAAAATTTGATGATATTAAATTTATAATTTAATTAAACTAATTCATTAAAATTATATCATTTAATTATTTAATTATTGATCAATTAATTTATTAATTTGTAAATATACAGTAAAAATTCCTTTGAAAAATTATACTAATTATAAACTTTTTTCCATAAATATAAACTTGGATTCAAATCATTAAATATGTTTGTTGTTTTTTAAATATATTACTTATTAGTAATAGCATTATGGGGACAGACACCGGTGTGCATGTGTCTTTGTTTTTCTTTGTGACATCGAGAGTTTAATTGTTGCGTGTGCATTCTTTTATAAATAAATTATAATTATTTATGAATGTGAATTTAAAGGTAGTTATAGTAAAATTTAAATATTTTTAATAATTTAACATTCGTAATTGATCAATGGTATAAAAACTTTTTAAATTAAAAGTGTATATTAATTAAATATTTAATTGCAGTTTTGGTTCTCCTATTTTAGCTGAATCACAAAAATAATTTCTCTATTTTATTTCTCGTCAATTTTAATTCCGAACTAAATTTTAGTCCAAAACTTAATGAAATGTCATTTTTTTTGCGTTTATTTAAGCCACACCATGCATCAAGATCTCGTGATGCAACAATTGTACTTGAGATGATTATAAATGGTGTGACATGGCTTAAAAAAATGACACTTCATCAAATTTTAAACGAAAATTTTGTTTGAGAGATATAAAATTGGAAGACTATTTTTGTGATTCAACTAAAATAAGGAAACCAAAACTTAATTAAACTTAAATTAAATCATAACAAGAATAGATTAAAAAAAATTGTACAATTGTTTTAAAAGATAAGTTATTTGATAAATAAGGAAGGATAAAATTGTAGATAAAATAGTATAAATCAACGGTAACAATGACAAAATATGTCAAAATATGGTATGCTTTTATATGTAAATATGTATTTTCGAAAAAAGTAAAATGATATGTAGCTACTTCTAGACGAAAGGTAAATCACATTAATTTTCTCCAAGATGAGAACGGGAACCGGGTTACCGAAGCAGATGCTCTATGCCATGTGGCAAAACATTATTTTCACAACCTATTTCAATCTAAGAGTAATGTCCGAGAGCCAATTTTAAATGCTTTATCTCCAATCATATCTTATATCTTATGCTCATAATACTTTGTTGACTGCTCCCTTTGAGATTGTTGAATTTACCAAAGTTGTGTTCTCTATGAAGGTTGATAAAAGTATTGGTCCTGATGGATTAAATCCAAATTTTTTTCAACATTTTTGGAATCCATGTGGTATTGAAATTTTTCAAAGTTGTTGTGGTTGGCTCTGTTTAGGGTATTTTGATTCTCAAAGGTGATGTTGAGCTGTTCACGAAAGATTGGCATCCCATAGCCCTTTGTAATATCATGTACAAGATTTTGGCTAAGGTATTTGCTTGCCAACAGGTTGAAAAAAGCCCTTCATATATGCATTTAAGACAATCAATTTGCTTTTGTTCATGTTAGATCAATTTTAGATAATGATATGGCAGCAATTGAGTTAGTCCACCACATGAAGACAGAAACTTGTTGTCGAATGGGAGAAGTTGCTGTTAAGTTAGACATTACCAAAGCTTATGACAGTATTGATTGGAATTATCTCATGGTGTGAAGTACACACTTGGGTTTTATGAACGGATTTTGATGTGTGTTGAAATTGTGGAGTATTCACTATTAGTGAACAAGGAGTGTGTGGGACTCATCATTCCAAAAAGAGGACTTCGACAAAGTGACCCACTTTTTCCCTACTTACTTATTATATGTGCACAGGGTTTGTCTGTGCTAATTAAATATGCAAAGTGAAGAGGGTATCTTTATGGAATAAAATTTTGCATGAATGCTTCAATCATTCCACACCTCTTATTTACAGTTGATTGTTTTAACTTGCAGAGCCTCAGCAAGAGAAGCAGAAACTACGAAAAGTATCATTTCGACTTATAAAATTGCATTGGGTCAGTTGATTAATTTTCAAAAGTCGGAAATTTTATGTAGTCGTAATGTGCTGATGAACCTGAAAACTTTGATTGTGAATGTGCTAGGAGTGAATGCGGTGTTAGGCACTAGTAAATATGTGGGCTTATTTGCATATGATTGTTTTAACTTTCAGAGCCTCAGCCAGAAAAGCAGAAACTACGAAAAGTATCCTTTCGACTTATGAAGCTGCATCGGATCAGTCGATTAATTTCCAAAAGTCATAAATTTTATGTAGTCGTAATGTGTCGATTGACCTGAAAAAATTTGATCGTGAATGTGCTAGAAGTGAATGCGGTGTTAGACACTAGTGAGTATTTGGGCTTACCATCCATGATAGGTTGGAGCAAAAAGGGTGCTTTTTGTTTTATCAAGGACATAGTTTGGCGTAAAATTAATTATCAGAGTAGTAAGTGCATTTCAAGAGTAGGTTGAGAGGTACTTATCAAATTAGTGCTACAAGCAACATCATCATATGTTATGAGTATCTTTCTGCTTATGCCTTCATTGGGAGATGAAATAGAAAAAATGATGAACTCGTTTTGGTGGGGAAAAGGTATAAACATGCAAAAAGGAATTAATTGGTTAAATTGGGATAAACAATCAATGCATAAAGCAGATGAGGGATGAGGTTTAAAAGTGCAAGTGTTTTTAATCTTTCTCTTTTTGCTAAACAAGGTTGGAGGTTTATATCCAATCCAAATAGTATAATCACTCATCTCTTCAAAGCTAAATACTTTCTTGTGAGTCATTTTTTTGCCTCTAATCTTAGTCATAATCCAAGCTATGTTTAGAAAAGCATTTGGATGCCGAAACATTTATTGATAGCAGGGACTCGTTGGAGCATTCAGGATGACACTTCAATTTGAATGTGGGATGAGAATTGGCTAAGTGAAGGTTTATGTATCCCACGACCTACTACTCTTAATGATTAACAAGTCATGTATGGATAGTTTTATTTTGCCTTCATCAAAACAGTGGAACGAGCCTTTGATTACTTCATGCTTTACTCGTACATTTGCGCAAAAAATTTGCATACTTCTCTTTTTTACTCTGTCAAAACGAATACCCATATTTGGCAAGCAGTGAGTAACGACATTTATTCGATTCGTAGTGCATACATATTTTCATAACTAATTTTATTGATACGCTGAATCTTCGAGTTAATGGAAATTGAAATTGGTTATAGAAATTGAAGGTGCCACCAAAGAAAAAATTTATTGTGGCGCCTTTGTCATGAAGGTCTTCCTACTCGGTCTAGACTTCAAGACTGAGGGATCCAGTGTGACACAAATTGTGCTTTATGTACTGATGGATATGAGATGTGATGCACCTTTTCTTTTGTTTGTCCTAATATTGGGGGGATTTGTCAACAAATTGGGTTCAACAGTTTAGTGCAATATGTAACGGCTCAAGGAGCTTCTGTTGCAACTGTGGTTTTTCAATGGGGTGGAGTATATGACAACAACACAACTTTTTTTTTTAATAATACTAATGAGACAGTGCAACAATTAATCCATTGCGGTTTGAAATTTCTTGATGATTGGCGACTAGTGCCTCAAGTTCAAGAAGCTCGAATTTCTTATGTGTTGCAGGTAGGGCAAGCGTGTGAAAACAACCAGCATCAGGAAGATACAAATGCAACGTTGATGCCTTTTTTTCGTCCTTGCAAATAAAGTTGGAATTGGAATGTGCATTCGTGACGATAATGGTAATTTTTTCCTAACCAAAGTTGAATGCTTTTCTCCCATGTGCTTAGTTATGGTAGGTGAAACTTATGGATTTTCTTCGTGCTTTGCATTGGGTTCAAGATCTTCAGATAGAATCAGTTTATTATGAGTTGGACTCCAAATGTGTGGTTGATAAGTTTAATCAAGCTCAAGTTGATGTTTCAAAGTTTGGTGCTATTTTATCTGATTGTCGTTCTATTCTTAATTTCTTATTTCAAAACTCAGTTGTAGAGTTTATTCGAAGACAAACCAATGACATAGCTCATATTCTTATATGATTGACCACATCTTTAGCTAGTCATCATATCTTTATTAAAATTCCTCCTTGTATTAAAGACATTATCATTAATGAAATGTTATAAGCAATTATACATAAAAAAAGTTATTAAATAATTAAGGATAAAATATTTTAAATAAATGATAAATTTGAAAGAAAAAAAAGATAATTTAATAAAATTTAGAAACAGAAATATACGTGAAAAGAAAAGTACCACAAAGCTTGTATAAATAGGGAAATAGTATTTGAACTTCTAATGATGGTGGATGGTGCATTTTAGAATATGAAGTTAACATTCATTCTTCTTTTTTTTTTTT
>JBBPBP010000001.1:3463526-3475582 GCA_037974735.1 Cicer chorassanicum | reverse complement strand
ATATATATATATATATATATATATATATAAAAGTTATTATTTTTTACAATTATGTGGAATTTTCTCCATCTTTTCTGGACATAAAAAAAAATATTAACACATAAAAACATTAATATATTAGCACATAAATAAAAATGTAGACTTTTTATAAATTATCTTTGAGAAATTATGGGTAGTTTAGCTAATATCCAATAAAAATTAGCCATATTACTAGATTTGAAACTGGAGTAAACATTAATTTGTGGGTACCATATGCAAATTTACTCCTGTGGCTAATTTTTATTTGGTGTTAAATAAATTATCCATAATTTTTCAAAGGCAACGTAGGCCTCACCTAAAATTTATCACAAAATTCTATTATTAAAAATATTAATATATTAACGCATAAATAAAATGCATTACAATATAGTAATTATATTAACTATCTACTTCGTACTAGTCGTATATTTTACCGACAAATATCTGGTAATATTAAATTTACTGACATCCCTAATAGGCATGACAATATAACCCTCACTTACCGGTACTTATTTGTTTTTACCCTAACTTCTACGGAGAAAATTCGTTTTAACTCAGTGCAAGTTCAATTTTTTTTCGAAACACAAATTCGAGGCAGAGTTGAGGTTGTTGATATTAGTCGCTAAATTGTTTTCACTAGTAAAATTATTATTATTTAGTAATATTAACTATAATAACTATGATTTTTTTAATTTATATATATATATATATATGGCGGTGTGAGGTGAAGAAATCTAAACCTGTGGGAGGCGGAGATGTAAATCTAAATTTCGACCTCTAATAAGATCAGAGTTTAGTGCAGTTGTGAGGTATATTGGTGTAAAGATAAGACAATATTTATCTTTATAAAAAAACGAGAAAAATTAAGGTGTAGAGATCATTTTTATTAGGTTTAAATATACTCATTTTTTTAATCTCTTTATTTTTAAATTTGAAATTTTAGTCATCTAATTTATAAAGTATTAAAAAAAATTCTCACCTCTTATTTTCTTAGCTTAATTTTGTTAATGTGTCAAATTTATTAATGACGCGGAAAAACATTTGAATTGACGATGTTTATTTGAATTAGTTGCAATTATTAGATTATATACATAAAAATGAACGATTATAATTGTTTAAATAATTGCAATTAAAAACAAATCTAGTAATTGGTAAATGTTAGTTTAATTGACAAATATCAAATTTGTTAAATTAGATAGTATATTTTGAATTTGAATCGAAATTTTGCAACTGTGTACAAGTTTTTTTACCATTTCATCTATAAATAAAATTTTTAAAAAACCAATAAAACAAAGTTAGAATTTCAAAGAAAGCTTACAAGTTTGACACCCGATTTCAACATTCACATATATAGAAATATTAAATCTTTAACATTTTTATACTTACACTTGTGAATGGTAAGTGGTGCAAAGATAAGACAAATTTTATTATTAAAAAGAAGTAAAAAAAATAATAATAAAAAAGAAATTTTAGGGTGTAAAGATCATTTCTATCTCAAAACACTCAAACACTGGTAGATTTGTTTCAAAAACTACTTTTAATTTTCATAAAAGTAAATCTAAACATGCATTTATAGCATTTTGATAGTAAGTTAAGAACATTGGTATCTCATACTTTATGAAAAATAATCTCTACTATCTTAAAGGTGTTGTACAATTATATTAGAAAAAGTGAGATTTTCAAACACACATATCATTTCTAATCAATGCAAAAATATTAAAAACATTAAATAGATCCTATCTCACCACATTGAATAAGAACACTTCACTCAACATTTACAACTAAAAAATGTAAAAGTTGCATATGAGAGACATAAATATATTAAAGATACTACAAGACTACTATTTCCCCTAGTTATTATTACAAGAAAAAAATAATGAATTTTTTGTGAAACAAAAATTAATTATTTTTTATTCCTCTATCATTAATATTTTTAATTTATCCTTGTTTTAATAAAAAATATTTAATGTTGATAATTAAATGTTTGATATTTACAAAAATAGTAATTTAAATTATATTTTATATAAAAATTAAAAAATTAATTATGTTTAACTAATTCTTTTAATAATTATGAAAATAGTTATTTTTACTTTTATAAAAGCGATCGGAGGTAGTTTGAATATTATTTTTTATATATGAAACATACTTCAAACTAAAAATTCATTATTTTATTTAAGAACCATAAGATGTGTGAGAGATGTTCTTAAAGCTTAGAATTTATATCCCATATTTCACATGTTTGATTTTCTACCTTGTAATATAATAATGTGACATTATACAACTAATATGTGCCCTCTACCGAACCCCACTAATTGGATTATACACATACATACTTCAACTAGTTCATGACTTTTAACCATCCTTTCCTACAAACAATCATCTGCCTAATTCATTTTGTTCTTTCTTCTAAACAAACCTAACTTCCCTTTTTTGATTTTGAATATAATGGAGGTGGATTGTGTAAATTATTTTATATTATCACTCAATAACTATTTATTTTATTGTCACATTACGTTATAAAATCACTTCTCTTTATGTTGTTAAGGGGATTGATTTTCATGATTATTAATTGCTAAGCGTATTAAGAAGGTGATTCCATCTTTTGATCTTGCCAATTAATTAGAGATGACGAAAATATATGCATATTCGAGGATGTGGTGATAATTATAGTATTTGTCCCACAAATGTATGTATATTATAACAATTATTTTTTATTAAACATAATAATCTTTAGTATAACATCTTTTATTACTTTGAGATGAGATAAACTTTATTTTCTTTTGTATTTTAGATTTTTTTTAGCTTAAAAAAGATGGTAAATTACACTATAATTAATTCACACAAATGTGAAGTCTCATGTTCGAATCTAAAACAAGACATTATTTCAATTATATTGACACAATTAACTCTAATGATTCTCTACATCACATATATTATTAAAAATAAAGATAAAAGTACAAAAGGAAGTAAGACAATCACACACAAACGCATCAAAAAAAAATCTAAAACCAGTGAGTTGAATTATATTCTTACAAAACTTTTCTAAAATAAAAGAAAGAATAACATTTTCACTCAAATCAAAACAAGAATTTATCTCTATTTTGAAATCTCCAATAAATAAACCGAGTACTAAGAATGTGGTTAAGTGTTGGATTTACATTTTTTTAAATAAAATTCCTAACAAATTATTTGTACACGAATGCAAATTTACATGTAAAATGGAATTTGTAGTTGTATAATAAAATTTATATATTTTTGAAAAATATTTAAAAGTGTCTGTGTAATGTAACACTAAATTCATATTGCGGAGTCAGTCTCTCGGTCAACAATTTGATAAACTTCAAATACTAATTATTTCCTTCGTAGTTGCGCTCACAAAATCATTGTTTGTTAAAATTTTGTTGTTAATTGAATTCGCTACGTTAGATTATCAGCAACTATTTCATCTTTATCGTGCATTTGATTGACATACTTTTGAACCGCCTCATCATAAGCTAATTTGTTTTTATCTTTAATTTTGCACTCATTTTACACTGTTTTTTTTTTCCAAGATCTTTATTAATTTTGCCTTTGAGTAGTGAGTACCGTCTCTTTTGGGGTTCGATGTTTATTCATGTTTGCTTTTGTCATGTGTTTCAATTTCAAAAACATATATCTAACATAAATAATTTTTTAGTGTCATTGCTCATATCAATGTGGTATATTTGGATACTAGAGCCAAGGACAATGGTGCTTATGTAAAATCATACAGATCAAGAAGAAGAAAAAATTGAATCTTATATTCTTATTCAACTATCAAATTGGGGATATTTACCACTTAATTTGAAGGAGAATTGTTAATAATCTTTTGCTGAAAATTTGTATGCCTGTCTTCAACTCTCATTTATGTCAAAAGGTTTTCTCTTTTCCTTGGGCCATCAATTTTTGAGTTCTTTGTCTATTCTCAATTGGAAAAAAGTGAGATAGGGGAGGTGGAAATCTAAAAAGGGGATGGTAGGAATAACAAACTCCCATTTATTTTGTAAATACATCTGGCCAGGTTGGGCCCAAAAGATTAGTGGTCTGGTATATTCTCTCACTATTAATTAATTTAATAAAAAGAATTAGGCAATGTTTCTATAGGTGTTGTTTGTATCTTTCACCAATTATAACATGCCACGGTTATATAAATTTATATTTAAAATTGTTCTTTTTATATTATTGATTATAATGTACATGTGTTAAATTGTGATAAGGAGAATGTACATGAAACTGCGATTAAGTTTTCTCCTTAGTTTGAATATTTATAAGTAATTTCTTATTAAGCACTCTTTTAGTCTCAAACAAGGTAACTTTTTTTTTGTTTCAAAGTCTTAGTGCTATAGCTCATACATACTAAGTGTAGAAAAGAGGGGTTACACAAGTTCCAACTCACTCTAATATCAAACGTCAAATGTCTGTACCGTTTTTACCATCTGAGCTGCGGACTAATTCACCGAATTTTAGCGGTAACTCTCAAATGAATTTTTTGTTTGCATGTCTCACTCAAAAGGTGTGGAGATATGTTTGGTGTGTCACATATTCCACAAGACCTTAACACATTGAAAGATAAAATCTAACACTATGATTTCCATGTGATGGCAATGCCTCGATGGTGAATGAAACAAGAGAGTCACAACCATCAACTCTTGCCACCAGAAAAATCCAATCAGCACCACTAGCATATATTATGTGGTTCATATCCACTTATTTACATTGCACCATCATCAAGTCCCTTGTCTTTATCTCTCACTGCATAATCCTTAACATGTCTTATGTCTACATGATATGATATTAAAAACTATCATAATATAAATTATATACCTTAGTATTTCTACAACTTTTTCATTGTTGTTGTAACCATTTCATGGCCTCCTTAATGCTAAGTGGTACTGAAAATACAAAGCTTATTAATGGATTAAGTTCTATGAGTCTTAACTTTCACAACAAGTGCTTATTCAAAAAAAGTGTACTGTCATATGGTAACAAATACAAGGCAAGAAACTTGACACCAAGATGCAGCATCTCATCTATAAGGCCTACTTCTCAACCTAGATTCATCCAACACAAGAAAGAAGCATTTTGGTTCTATAGGTTTTTGTCTATTGTATATGATCATGTGATAAATCCAGGACATTGGACTGAAGACATGAGAGATGAGGCACTTGAGCCTGCTGATCTTTACGACCGGAATATGAGAGTTATTGATGTAGGAGGAGGAACTGGATTCACTACTCTTGGTATAGTGAAGCATGTTGATGCTAAAAATGTTACAATTCTTGATCAATCTCCTCATCAGTTGGCTAAGGCTAAGCAGAAGGAACCTTTGAAAGAATGTAAGATAATTGAAGGTGATGCAGAAGATCTTCCATTTTCAACTGATTATGCTGACCGATATGTTTCTGCTGGAAGGTATTGTGTGGTTACAGTTTTTTCTTTTCAATGATTATTCACCCTTCATAGTGTGCTTCAATTAAGATTTGGGGCTAATTAATTTAATTAGTCTTCATTTTGTGAGTTAAGTTCACTTTTTCTTTTCTTTTTTTATTTAAGTTAAATGACTTTAAGTTATCTAGCATGAGTTTGGACCTAAACTTAAGAAAATGGGTCATGTGTAGCCGGCTATATGGTTCAGCTGACTCTCTCTTAATCTAATGGCTTGTAGACGGCTGCTGAGTATCCTAGTCCTAAATTTAAGGCATATTTGCAGGATAATTGATAGTTGGTGCCCATTTGAGCTTTATAAATCAAATCATAATCAAATTTAGTCCTACGATCCTTGGACCAAAATATTTGAAAAATAAGTCATCATGATTGTGAGCATATTTTGTGGTAACTAAATCTTAAACTTCATGATCATTAGTCAAAAAAGCAAAAACATAAAAACAGTCTTTATGATGATATGTTAAGCATCTTTTACAAAGTAGCTATTTTATCTATGGTTTGTACAAATTGTGCTATCTCTCTTCTTATGTATTAATGTAACATAAGAGTATGTTGTTCAGTATTGAATACTGGCCTGATCCACAGCGTGGCATTAAGGAAGCATACAGAGTTCTGAAAATAGGAGGCAAAGCATGCATTATAGGTCCGGTATACCCAACTTTTTGGTTGTCTCAATTCTTTGCGGATGTGTGGATGCTCTTCCCTAAGGAGGAAGAGTATATTGAATGGTTTAAAAAGGCAGGTTTCAAAGATATCAAGCTCAAAAGGATAGGTCCAAAATGGTATCGTGGTGTACGGCGGCACGGCCTTATCATGGGTTGTTCTGTGACTGGTGTCAAGCCTTTATCAGGTGACTCTCCCCTTGAGGTAATATAATACACCCTTTTGAAGTTCTTCTTTGGATATCAAAAAATTCATCAAGCACTAGTTACACTGATACATACACTTTTAAGATGTTATACAATGAATACTACTAGTCAATGTTCACCAAGAAGTATATTAATATACTTTTTTGGATGTTTATTTTCTCTACTTTTACTTTTGGTGAAAATTTGAAGTGTGGTTATGCATGTCTGTCTGTATGCAGCTTGGTCCTAAGGTAGAGGATGTAGAGAAGCCTGTAAATCCATTGGTGTTTCTCTCACGGCTCATTCTTGGTGCAATTGCAGCAACTTACTATGTACTAGTTCCAATTTACATGTGGATCAAGGATCAATTTGTTCCAAAGGGCATGCCCATCTAATCTAAGATTGAAGTATGAAGTAAAGTTGGGGTAGGAAATGGTGGTCAAGTTTTGATGACTGATGTTCTCAAGCCTTTACTCTTTGAAAATTAGTGGCCAAGAATTTTCCTTTCTGGCATAGTCAATTGCCCCTTCAATTTTACTACAATTCTAGAATGGATATTTTACTTTCAACTCAAACATCGATTGTTTATTGATGTTCCAGCAGCAGACAAGCCAAGTTTAGTCGGTATATGTGCCATTGTCACTTTATGAGATAGATATAGAATATGTGCTGGCTGTCTCATGATTTCTGATTTCTTGTCTGGAAGAATCAGCTAAATATTGTTGTGCTTCTGTAATTTTTTGCTTGACAGTGAACAAGATAGAATGACTGTGAGTCTATACATGTTTGACCACATCCAAATGTGATTGTTTAGCTATTACATGTGACCATGTGGATTTTTTTAGGTACAAGATGCGATGATTATTCTAATTCTAATAACTGACATTTAAATATATTATGGTTTATTTTCTTTTGTAATAACCTCAAATTGTTTACTTACCCATAAACAAATACTGATCAATGAAGAAGGACGAATCATCTTTACCTAGTGCTCCTTAAAAAATACCATGTTAACAAGGTGGGGAAACACAGGCAGAAATATAGGCTGTATTGATGAGAAGTAAAAGAAAACAGCTAAAAAGAAAGTTACCAAGGTGCGGTACTGTGCTGAGGCTTCTTTCTTTAGCAATTTGGGAAAATGTGTGACTTAATCGATTACAGAATAATCTTTTTTTTCTACACAACAATGCCTGTGTGAGCGCGCACACAAGCTTGGCTTGACTTTTTAAAATATAAATGATACATATATTTTTGTCATTCATCACAACAACACAATTCATGAGAAATAAATGTTATCCTTAGTTTCCAGCAACCCAATTTCATGCTTTGCCAGTTACTCGCTGGGCAACCCATCCAAGACCATCATAAAGGCCTTCTCCTGAGAGGGCACTGCAAGCTTGTATATGCCAATCATGATCCTTGATGCTGTGAAGAGACAGTGCATCAGTAATCTCAGCAGGAGTCATAGCATCCTTGATATCTTGTTTATTAGCAAAGACAAGGATAACAGAATGCTGTAAATCTTCATGACTCAGCAACCTGAAAAGTTCATCCTTCATTATAGAGATCCTGGCTCTATCACTGCTATCTATCACCGCAATTACAGCATGAGTTCCTCGGTAATACGTTGCCCATGATGTCCGGAGTCTTTCTTGTCCACCAAGATCCCATACCTGAAATGAATGGAAAAGTTGAGTGGATAATATCTCATCATGCACAATAGTAAAGCTCGGAAATATTCCATACCAAATGTAGTTTAAAACCATATACATACATGGATAATTATCAAAACTAACCCCTTCACTAAGAAAATAAAAATTAGCAAAGAAAGTTGATTCTAAAAGGTTAAATGATTCTTTGTATAAATTTTGATAGAATTAAATTAGAAAAAATTGAGGTTGAAAACAATGGTGTCTGAATGGATTTAGACAAATTGATTTTACATAGAATATAGATGATAAAATAAAATCATTCTTAAAGTGTAAACACGGATAAGTTTTTGTGAGTCTTCCACCTAAAGTCTATTTTATTATTTAACAAAAAAAAAACATCTCTATAAATAAATTTTATTCACCACAAAATTGATCTTCACAAACCAAAAATTTAGCTAAGTACAAAGCATAACTGTGCACCTCAATTTCTGTTGGCTGCGCTGTGTTTTTTGGGGTGAAAACAACAAGCACTAAGAATGCCTGCCCTCTTCATAACCATAAGACTCAGATGACACTCTTGTGCTCTAAAAACACATTTCTTAACCCCTAGACAATTCAAACAGTTTACCAATCTAAAACTTGGGGTGCATCACCGGGCTTACAGACTAAACAGTACCCATGTTCATACAGAAACACCTAAGGTCCTAATCTAAAACTTGTGACGTATCGGGGAGGGGCTTTCAACCTATGGTAAAAATTTCGGAGATTGGTTAGAAAGTTAAACAATCTTAATGTGACTATACCTGACATATTTGTTGTAATCATTGTTGTCACTTGTGAGCCAATTTCTCAATTCTCCTCATGATAGTCATTGGAATGCAATAGTTTGAACTTTGAATCCTAAGGTACACCAAAGGCTTAAGGATTAGTCTATGAAAACAAAGGCCACACTAATAATGTTGCATATTCAGATGTAGGCTGGGCTATATGTCCTAATGGTCGATGGCCATTTCTGGTTAATGTGTTTTTGTTGGAAGGAATCTTATTTCACTGAAAGGTAAAAGCATAATGTTGTTGCTAGATCTAGTGCAGAAGCATAAAACCAGTCAACGGCTCTTACTACATTTGAATTTATTAGGTTGAAACAACTCTGTGAATTTATTACGAGTCTCTCGGGATAACCAGCAGCATTACATATTGCATATAATTGTCCAATCCTATCTTCTATGACCAGAGTTTGCTTCATGAATTTTCCTTACAAGGCAACTAAGATAAGGCTGAGAGAAAGTAAAGAGGGCGGGCGACCTTTGTTTGAGCTGTCCTTTTTTTGGTTCAGATCAATAGTATCTTTATCCCAATGTGAGGCCTACAAACTACTTGCATAGAGATTGATTGTCATTTTCTCCATGAGAATATTGTCCATAGGGCTGTGGTTATTTGTTACATCTTTTGTAAATTCTACTGATCAAGTAGTGGATATTTTCACCAAGTCTCTATGAGGCCCGAGGGTATCTTATATTTGTACCAAGCTTGATGAGCGTGACATTTGCGCACGGTGTTGAGATATGTTGGAAAAATAAAAGGGCTAACGTTCCACTTTCTAGGTAGCTTAGATTAATTGTGTGGAGATAGAAATAGTTCTGAGAATCATAGGGAATAAAGTTATCTTAATAACATACCTTGTAGCTTGTACTTAGAATTTATTAGCTTTGTCATTTCGGATGGATATACACATCATACACTTATCTAGGTTGAACCATTTAATGTCACAAGAGATTGCTACCAACATCATTTGGATCGATGGTGCATCTGAAGTTTGTCCTGATCTCAAGAAAATGTTTTCCCAAGGTGGTGACTTTATGAGAAAATCTCTAATTCATTTGATCTATACTCTCTTAAGAAAGCAGTGTTTCAATCATAACTTACTCTACACAACTAAAGATACTGTGGGATGAACATTGCAATTTGTGGCCCCGGCCAACATGCAAATCTCCATGTAGCACTTCTAAGACTGCAGATATAGGGATCGTGATGTATTCTCCTCTGCTTCTTGCAAGGACTCAATAACAGTGTGCAGATGGATCCCTTACTTTCTATCTATAAGGTGTATTCAATGGTCATCCAACAAGAAAGACAACTTTAGATTGGAACATTGTCAGATCCCACTATTCTAGCAATCAATTCCAAACTAGCTCCTACCCCAGCAATACAAGGTAGTGGTCTCTCATCTCATGGTAGTCCAAAACAGTTCAATGGCAAGAACACCTTACAAAAGCAATGTACACGTTGTGGACACTTGTGTTTTCAAACAAGGATTTCCCTCTAGATGTGTAAGTCCTAAAAATCAGCCGATCAGGTTGCAACTATAACTGCAATGAAGATCAGCAACATGAAACTTACATATAGGGTCTCAGTATTCATAAAATTCATGTGTTTCTTCCATTGGTCCCACAGTCATGTATTAAAGCCGCTGCTCATGATTCTAATCTTGTTAGTTCTCACAATGACAGCAGGTAAAACCAATGGACTATGGATCATAAACCCAGGTGTTACAAATGGCATAGCTTCCTCATCTTTTATAACCACCTATAATACTATTTCTCCTATACCAGTTTTTCTCCTTGATGGCCAACACTCAAAAACCAAATATAAAAGAACAATCTTTTAAATTGACACATTAGTTCGTTATAAATTTCTTTTATATTTCCAATATTTCTTGTAACTAAAATTATTTCACAAAACCAACAAAATGAGAACCAAATATGAATGGTAATAGATGCTCGGGGGGTGTTCGAGTCTTCAAGATATATAAATTTGATTGGTCCAGTAAAAAAGTAAGAAGTAACAAGCAGTCACATATGTATATTCAGCAAACAACAATAAAGATAACATACTTTAATTAATTAAACTCGTGGTTCTAAATTGTGGTTGGTTACACAACACAATTGCATTTGCATACCATAATTTTAAACTATTGAAGCATGCAAGATTAAAAACATATAATAGCAAAATGATGATGAGTTAGTAAGGGAGCTGACCTCGAATCGAATGTTCTTATAAACAAGCTCTTCGACGTTGCTGCCAACAGTAGGGTTGGTAGTAACAACCTCACCAAGATGCAATTTATAAAGGGTTGTGGTTTTGCCAGCGTTATCCAATCCAACAACAACAATCTTGTACTCTTTTGCAGGGAATAACATGAACCAAAACCTCGACATCATTGCCCCCATCTTCTTTCTCTCTAATCTAGTACAATCTACTTCACAGATTAATTAATCCTACCTGAAGTGAATAATAACACAACCAAACCTATCAATAAGAAAAAAATATAGGAAATATATGAATTTCAAAAACATAAATAAAAAACAATATTCATTCAAATTGTGTTGGATCGATGTTAAGTTTGCAGATCGATTAAATGTGCAGAAAATAAAAAAGTATGAAGAAAAAGAATGATCGAACCTGGAAGGAACCGTTGTTTGTTTCTGTTGCGATTGAAAAGAGAATCGGATCGGAGCTGGTTGCTGTTTGAATTGGAATGGTGGGGATGAACACTGATTTTCCGATTTGGGAACGAAATTTTCAATTTTGATGTGGTTATCGATTGACGGAAGAAAGGAACAATCTAATCTACGTCATATAAACATAAGAATATAGAACAGTAAACCACCACCAATTAATATTTTATTTCAGGCTTAAAACAATATTTATTGCTTAATTATTATTTTCTTACCAAATATTTATTCCATCTATTTCTTAATAGACTTGTTTTATCTTGATAGAACTTGTACCTTTCTTTTTTGCATATTTAGTGGGCGGGAATTTTATTATTATTATTATTATTATTATTATTATTATGTTCTTTTTAAACAACTAAAATAGATTAGTTTGTTAAAATAAATAAATTAGGTTGATCGTCAAAGACACAAGATATGATATAAACTATCATATTTTAATATTTAATGAATCACAATTAATTATGAACCTTATCCCACCTTTAGTTAAAATAATATATCTAATTATCTTTATAAAAAATATTATTTAAAATGTAAATAAATGGAAAATAATAAAACAA
>JBBPBP010000001.1:3440434-3463282 GCA_037974735.1 Cicer chorassanicum | reverse complement strand
CGAATAATATATTTTATATTTTTATTCAATTTATTTAACATATGAAATTGAATTATTTAGTTATTCATTAATTTTTTAAAATTTGAAAAATTTATTTAGTTGTTTCAATTGATTATTCTAAATACAAAATATTTTATTTGTCTTTTATTTTTTTATACCTTTTTTGTCAATTTGTAAAATTTAAAATATTATAAGTTAATTTAGTAAAATATATCACAAAGATATCAAAATAAATATGATATATATTTTATCATATTACGATGAGGTGTATGTAAAAAACATAATATGGTAAAATAATATTATCATATGACCATCAAATACATGATTAGATAAGTTTTACTATGTTCTTATCATATCTTATTTATATCAAATTCTATATCATATTTTGACCGAAGCGTCCTTCGTTCACCTTAAATTTGTTCTTATTAAAAAAAAATTATTGTGCTTTTAGTTTTTAGTTCTTGTTATATAGGCGAAATTCGATTTTCAACTCCGTAATTTTTTTAATTACACCCATGTAATTTGAGGTTCTCATGCTTTTAATCTCCCGTTGAAAATTTGTGTTTAGGTGAATTAGTAAAAAATTTGTCATCTCCAATGACTTATTTTAATAAATTAATTACAGTTTAAATATGATTTAATCCTTGCAATTACAGTGTTGTTTGATATTAATTCCTATAAGTTTTTTTTGTTTTGATTCAATTCTTACAAATTTAAAAATTGTTGCTTTTAGTTTTTGACATCCTAATGGTCCGCGTGCTGTGATTTTATTGAGCCACATATCTTTGGTGTAAGCCCTAGCGCCAATCTATTTTACATAGATGATTATTTGTATCATGATTATTTTAGATTTATATACAAGGCATCATTTATTATGTTATTAATCATATAATATAATAAAATCCGTAGAATAGATAATTCGTTCATAAAATATCAAGTGTGACTTGATCATGAGACCTTATTAAACATTTAGAACGTTATTCTTAAAGTATCCATAGTCTAAGTATTGTTGTGTTAATTAGGAGGACAATAATACATCGAGACTATTATGTGAGTAGACTGATGACCACATCTTACGAGTCATGAATATGAGATATCAAGTCATATAAAAATATTATAGGCAATATTTACATTGGATTGGTCCACTATGAGAATGCCACATAATTGTTGTGTAAGTGTCATTAGCGATTCTCATGTGACCATAGTGAGCGGTCATTCGAATTGAAGTCGTTATGATCCCTACATAGAGAATTGTAGGCTTTAAGATCGTTAAATGTTGTCTGTAACATGACAATCATAAAGATGATTATTAGTGTAAGACATAATACCAAACATCTAGAATTTGGCATTATAATCCATACAGCCCAACAATGTAGAGGCAAAGTAAGAAAAATCAACAATAAGAATCAAATTTAGACAATTGAACTACATATAGAATTATAGTTTACAACTGCTTGAAACTGATTCATAAGGTACAATGAATAAGTTTTTGAATTTATCTTTTACATAAACTTAATACATCAATCCCTACTACATCATGATTAATAATAAATAAAAAACTAAATCAATCCTCCAACATCAAGCTGCTCCCGAACTACCTCTAGCTGCTAAATTTTAAAATAAATAGGGTGAAAAATAAATCCCAGTGAGTTGAAAAATAAAGGGAACAACAGTAAAAATATCCCTCTCAATGAGGCTTGGAAAAAAACATGAAATAATATGTTATTTATGCAATAAAACACTTTCATAAAATTATGTCGATTGACACCTGATTTAGAAATCCTTGAAATACATGATTGAAACTTTTTCTTAGAGTATGGAAAAGTTGTCCAATTGTTTTAATGTGGTCACCAAAACAATTGAACCTGAATGGTAAAGTTGGTTTGGCCACAACGCAACCAGCGTCTCGATTGTTCTTATTTTACTATTGTTTCATGCCTGAAACAACTCCATCAAATGTCTCACATGACTTGGGCCATGAATGTCACGAATTTATATGAATGAGATGCATTATGAAATGTTATGTCATGCATACATTTTGTTCGCAACAGCTTACACAAGCACAATTTAACTCATAGAAAATAAATTATAAGTCCTTGATTCAAAGCTAGAATCAGAGACAAAAACTAAACCAGAAGCAAACTTAACAATAGTTTTTCAGATGCTACAACACTTAGAATTTAAGTGCGACCATCAGAGGAAAAATGATGACAACATTTTACTAGAGGAAAAACTCACAATTTTGCATACACATCAGAGACAACAACAATAACAAACAAAATTCGTGTTCGACAAGCATACTAACTTTGAAACAAGGTCTGCACATCTAATTAAACACTCTTAAAGCATACATTGATTTTAAAACAACATACAATCAGAGTTTACAACATGCATGTCATCAAACATTATTTAAATGCAATTTGTGAAAAATTCCTATATGCGTAATCATTCATTTTTCTCACTCGTTCCAAATGTGGAATTGAGCAATGTATTAAAAACCAAGTTAGACATCAAACCAACAAGACCTCCAAAAACTAAAATGAATTTGCAATTGATCTGCTCAAATAGTCAAACTATAGACATTGTCAACTCATAGTTCAATGATCGAATAGTCTGGTTTGGTTTTCAAAACAATAGAATCAAGTATAAATGGTAGTCAATACTTTGTTCCAAATTATCTAAATCAAACCATTAATTTTAACAGTTTTTCATTTTAATTATTTTTTAAAATTTCATTATCTAAAAAAAATTGTAACAAATAAATAAAATACTTAAAATGACATTTTAAGATAAACTATTTCAATTAATTTTTCATTTGAAACTTTATTTTTAAAAATGTTATAATAAAAAGATAAAATACTATAAAAATCATTTTAAAATAACCTTAAACAAACGGAAAGTTTAAAAAGTTAACTTGCCAACCAATAAGTGAACTCTGTAAAATATAGAACATTACTTTATTGGCCAAAGGGTTTTTTCTTAGCTAGATTCCCACCAAAAGCCGCCCAAACAGTAGAAAACAACAACTTCTAGCAGTTGGTAAAGTAACTTAGTTCTGTATAGGTTTACAGTAACAAATCTAATAAAACAATCATTTAGGCTTCCAACAAAAATTTGCGCAAAAAATAAATGTTCGCCAAAGAAGTACAAAATCCACAACTATATACATAGAATGTTCGATCACAAATTCAGGTCAGGATCATCTTCATAATCAAAATCTTGTTCGCTTGAAACCCTTGCTCTCTTTGCGTCTCTTGGCGCACCTCTTCCTTTCTTTGGTTTACCCCTATGGTAACATGATTTTTTAGCTTATGCAGCATACATTAAAGTAATTATTTAGTTCAACAACATTAAAAGACAATTTAGCTGAGTGCTTACTGTCCATTTGCATAAATTACTCCACCTTTGGACCGACCGGGACCAAAATCTGATCTCCCGTCTGAAATAAATAAAAATATATTATATACTTAATAGACAAATTTCAAACAAGAAAAGTCATTGAAATGTTTGCTTATATGATCTCACCATCTCGACCAGCCGCAAGCTCTTCTGCCTACAATAAAAACATGAAGAACATCTTACGATTTAGAAACAACCTTACTAAGGTAAGATGCCGACAAATGATAAATGGACCATGAATAAACAGAATTGACAAGAGAAAACATAAAAGGAGTAATCATTTTATGGAATGGGGGACGTGTTTCAGGTACATGCTGTATAAAAGATCAACCACAGAACAATCATATGATATAACTAAGAGTCTGGGAAGACATTGTAAACTTTAGTTATTGTTTTATATTCCATAAAAAGGCTCTGAAACACTTCTTGTTCCAAATGGATTAAAATGGTACCATAAGATCAGGTATTCATTCCATGTCATACTTTTAACTGATGTCTCCAACCTGTTTTAATCCCTTTTATCTTCCCAAAAGATTAACGTGCCAAACAATTTCAAAAACCAAAAGTCACTGATCACTTTCATAATATGGATGAGAAAACTGAATAAGCTATGAACAAGATGAAGTTAACTTCAATTCTACTGAGACCTAGTCACTCTTAATACTTGGTGCTCACTAGTGGACATTATATCTTTTTTACATATTTCTGGTTGGAAAGCCTATCACTGAATATAAAAAACACACCGCTGGTGAGGTCACTGAAGATAATGAAAAGAGCCTATCTTCAGGCTGAAACTTTCTAGACCGCTTCAAGCTGCCAAGAGAAAAAAAAAAGATTCGCCAATGTCATTTAAACCATGAAGAAAATAACCATGAATAACACAACAGCATGTCATCTAACTAAGATGAATAGAGGTATACTGTCCCATAAGTACCAGTATTTATTTTTACAAGAAACTAGGATGTACTCAAAAGCATTGATGCAATTATATTCCCCATCTAAAATCTTACCAAGATTCAATTGCTAGTGCATCTAGGCAAGTTCCAGCATTGTATCATTGTGTGTAGCATTTTAGCAATCAATTTAAGCAATAAAACTCATGTTTTAGCTTTTCCCGACCATAAATGAATCAAAATTATGTAAGACCCGACCAGATGCTTAATAAATATGATTTGTGATCGAGTATAACAGATCATAAAAGTATACCATTACCCTTCTTATTTTCCTTATCAGAACTACAGATTCTGACAGAAAATATCAATGGTATTTCTTCTAAGAGGAAATCAAATAAACTTCATAAACTACCAAGTACTGAAAGAACAATTCGTTTGAATATGAGAATTCTTGGAAAGAAGAAACTTTATTAGTGTTTGAGTCAGAAAGAATGAAAAGTCTAAAGAGATTCATACAATGCAGTGTTCTTTGACGAAGATAAGAACACTTCAAATCCCTTCAACACATTGCCACACTGTCCAGGATCCTGTAAATAACTTGTCTCCATATCATAAACCTGTGTCAAGGAAAAAATGTTGGCAACTGCTGGCAAGAAATCATAAAGGATATTCTTCTTAAGAGCACAATTTTTTTCATTTTTATATCAAGCTAATCAACTTAACCATGAAAATGGGATTTGAACATGATGGATATAGCACCAGAAATGCATCACTGCATGCCCCATTCAACAAGAAACCTCATAAGTTAGATGCATAATATAAAATCATGGGGCTAAGGAGGATAAATTGCCAATACAGTTATACATAAACATGATATTGTTGAACAAGTGAAGGGCCAAATTTAAGGTTAGATTGTATGTTGCCCAATTACCCAATTGCATTAGGAATTGAATCAAGCAATCAAACAAATAGCTTATTGACCATACACCATGTAAATTAGTTTTACACCAATATCCAATGAAAAGTCAGGATATTCACATAAGTTTATTTTGTAACTGCAACTTAAAATAACCACAAAATACTGCATTCTAATTGTATGCCAGTGAAAAAAAATCCTATTTTCACATTCTGATATTATAATTGAAATAAAAAAAGAATAAAATGGTAAGTATAAAGACAGTTTCTGCTGGTTTTGAAGCAACAAAAGGAACCCATATGCGAATAATGAAAAAGTTACCTGCTTTTCAATATTACGAAGCTCCTCATGAAGCTTGGCTCTCCTACTAAGCAAGGAAGCCAACATAGCTGAAGGGTTCACCGTAACTTTTTGCCCTAAAACAATATCATCAAAAGTTACGAATGGCGACACCATATAGTATTATATTTTTAATTTTAATTAATAGTTACAAAAATATTGAGTCGGAAGGTAACCAATATTAAGGGTTATAACCTTCGGAATCCATTTTCGGGGAATGATTTATTTGACGACTCGGAAGAGAAAACCCTAAATCCCCAATTTTATCCAAGTTCCTCTATCTGTTTGAGCCACATTCTTCTGAAATTAGGCATTACACAGAAGAATCATAATTCAACTTCCAATATTTAACACGTTTTATGTTGTTCCTGATTAGACTAAACTGAATAATTAAAACTCGTAATACCGAAAAAAATATTAAAATCCAAAACAAGGAGATACGATTGCGTGCGAAATTCCACAGAGAAACATGTAATTTTAGGAATCCTTAAAGAGAAAATTCTAAATCCTTAATTTTATTCAAGTTCCTCTATTCGTTTGTTTGCACCACATTCTTGTACGGTAAGATTTTTCGCAACACAAGAAGGATTAACCAGTCACGTTAAGCCATGTCAGCAAGTATTTAAAAATTCAAAATGAATAGTCTCTCATTTGGATTAAAAAATATCAAATTATTAAAAAGTATCTATAGATAATGCTTGACGCTCTTCGAATAGAATTATTAAAATTCTCAATTTGTGTTGTTTTTGGTGCAAATTAATTTTTAGATAATTTTTTTTCTGATTTAAAATCCAAATTATAAATGAGTTTAATGACCATACACTAAAAAGAAAATACAAGTAGTTAATTATGTAATTATTTTAATATGACAATTATGATCGTGTGATGAGATAACAAAATCAATTATTCTTATTGTTAGTCAGAGTCTTATTGTTTGTCAGTCTAAAATAAATTAATGATTTAATTGCAGTTTTAGTTCCTCTATTTATACTGATTTACAAAATTGATCCTCCTATTTTAAAAGTCGACAGTTTTGGTCCCTCCCTCTGATTTTTAACTAAAAAATGATGACGTGAGATGTTTTAAATAACATGACATATTATGACACGATGATGTAGAGTGATTAACACCCATTAAATTGGAATAAAACGTCGTAAAAACTTAACTTTCAACTTCAAAGTTTTTTTGTATTTTTAATTTAACTAATGACATATAAATAATTAATGGATCTAGATGATTTTATATCGTAAAATTGTATGTCACGTCATTTAAAATATATCAAATTGTCATTTTTTAGTTTAAAAATCTGAGGGAGGGACCAAAACTGTCGACTTTTAAAATAGATGGACCAATTTCGTGAATCAGTATAAATAGAGGGACTAAAACTGCAATTAAGCCTGAATTAATTTACACCAACAATGCATCTTCTCCGGAAGAAATCCAGAGGTTGAGTTCACAAAGACTAAGTGAATTTAGTTCACGTAGTTCAAAAAATGTGACAAATAAAGAACTAACATTTTAGATATTTCAATTTTATGAAAAATGTACGGGGAGTGAGAAGCAAAATGAGGAGTGTAGGTATCAAAATCGAAATTATATTAACTCTTCTACTCATGTTTTCGAAAACAAAAAACAATTGACTATAAGATAGCCAATATATCTATTTTTCCCAGGGATGACAACAAAATATGTACCCGTAGGTATCCACCCAAATCCACCCCGATTTATATTAACTCGTCTACCCATGTTTTCAAAAACAAATGACTATAAGATAGCCAATATATCTATCTCACATAGGGAGAGCAACAAAATCCGCAACCACAAATACCCACCCAAACTCGTCCTGATTTGGGCAAGAAAACCCTGCTTTGATTGGATGCGGGTGTGAGTTTTCTCCGAAATCAAAACTCGATGGCAAATGCGAGTTTGGGGTGTTGATATTCATCTCGCACATGAACCCGCCCTGCTAGTAATATTGTAATTTTTAAATTTTATACACGCACATATTCAATATATTTAAATTTTATGAATGGACACGAGTGCGAGCAGGGAAACCCAAACTCCGTCACTGGCTGGAATGAAGATATAAATTTCACACCTGATAAGAAACGGAGGCAGCTGCATATTTTTTCCAATCAATATAGGGGTGGAGGAGGCAGAATTGACCCCCGCCCCGCCCCGTTGTCATGTCTAATCTCGTCCAAATGCATTAAAGCTCCATAATTTTTTAAAAACAATTGCCGAAGTGCATTATTAACTTTAGAATTTTCACAAATATATTAGCAAAACATTACCAAATTAAAACAAAACAATTAAAACTTACTCCAAAATCAACACATTTTTAGAATCTTCTTCGTGAGTTTTTATTTGTGTTGGACATGAATAAATAACATAATTTTTCCACAACCACGTCTTGGTAATAACCTTTATCGATGCAAACTTCTAGTTGACGACACTTGTCCCACCAAACACAACCAATTTTACGGGGATTAGAAGAAGATAATGAAAGTTTGACACAAAAAAGACAAATTTGATCTAGAAATGGAAAAAGAAGATGAAGTCTTAAAGGAAAAAGAGAAAAAATCCTATTTTGATTATGGTCCCTCAATTTTGATTATGATCGCTCAATCTATTTTTGCATTTTGATTTAAAGGAAAAAGAGAAAATTTCCTATTTTGATTATGGTCCATCAATCTATTTTTGTATTTTGATTTTGGTCGCTTAATAATTAAACCATTAATTATACCATCCTTTGCCAACTCAGCAAAAAGTAATTAGGGACCAAAACAAAGAGTTTTATTTTGTAGAGACTAAGATCAATTTTAGCATTTTGTAGAGACGAATTTGATATTTAAACCTTGTTATGATCAATTATTTATTTATTAATAAGACAATTTTTCACGAGTTTAATTTTTTTACATCGTTACATATCACAACTATTTATAGAATTTAATTTAGAGATAATTTTAATAAAAGTCAAATATCTCTACTAATTTAACGATTATGGTTGACTAACAGACTAAAAATATATATATATATATATATATATATATATATATATATATATATATATATATATTAAATCCATTTTCATTGCATTCATTTTTTAATTTATCTTCAATTTTGTGTCAAATATTTGGATTTAACAATAATTTAAATTTAATAAATTTATTTTTGTGATTTTATAAATATGTTTGTTTCTCTCTTTTATTTGAAGTGTAAAACATGTTTAATTGAAAGTCTCTATCTTAACCCCAAAAAAAGGCACTGCAAAACCTTGTTGTTTCCGCAGTGTAAGCAGAAAGCCTATAACGATAGACACTAACGTCAAACCCCACCTCCAACTTCTCTTCCCCTCGTTCTCTCCGCCTCCAAAACACACACAACAACAAATAAGCTCAACACACAAACGTTACTCATTTCCCACAACTCTTATCTCTCCATTCTAATTTCTACACCACCATGTCACTCTCACGCACCCTCCACCACCTCCATCACTTCACTCCCACACCCCCCATCTTCCACCACAACACCTCCCCCCTCCCCCATCCCAAACTCTCCTTTCCCCCTCGCCGCTTCCCCACCATTCGCGTCTCATCAACTTCCCAAATCACATTCTCGGACAACAACGGAGCGGGACCCGGATTACCGTCCGATCTAGGCTCAATCGAAGTCGACGCGGTAACTGAAACGGAATTAATAGAGAATGGTTTCCGTAGCACGAGGAGAACTAAGCTTGTTTGCACTGTGGGACCCTCCACCTGCGGGTTTGAACAACTTGAAGCTCTTGCTGTTGGAGGAATGAACGTTGCTAGAATTAACATGTGTCATGGTACAAGAGAATGGCATAAAACCGTTATTGATCGTGTTCGTAAACTTAATCAACAGAAGGGATTTGCTGTTGCGATTATGATGGATACTGAAGGAAGTGAGATTCATATGGGTGATCTTGCTGGTGCTTCTTCTGCCAAAGCTGAAGTATTCTTTCAATCTCATTACTCATTCTTCAATTTCAATTTTGATGATTTTCTAATCTGTCTTGTTATTCAGGATGGTGAGATCTGGACTTTCAGTGTTAGGGCATTTGATTCTACTCTTCCACCTCCACAACGTACCATCAATGTTAATTATGATGGTTTCGCTGAAGGTTCATTTTAATTTCACTACATACATATTTATTTGAACATCAATTTGGCAGAACAAAATTCAGACAACTATTCAAGTGTATGTTTTGGTTTCACTTTTGGATGACATAAAGTTGATTCTAGAGATGTAGCAATAGTCATGACATGTTTTTAAAGATTGTGCTTGAATAATTATAACTTGAATCTACAATTTGGAGTTTTTGCCTCTAGAATTGATTTTTACTCTCAAATTTAATGTTCAACTCACTATTACGTAAATGTATGTACCGAAACATAAATTGCTTTACATTGGACCTACTTTTAGATAAAATCTGTTTTACAAAATTAATTGTTCAAACTCACTTTTTGTCACCGTTGAACCAATCACATAGTCACACACTAAATAGTTAAGTCATATATATAACACATCTAACACTTCATTAACAATGTGTGTGAAATGCATTAACCATTTAAAAAGTTGTCGAATTTTGTTGTTCCAATTTCATTAAGTTGAACCTTTTTGTTTCTGATTTTATTTCTAAACTGCTGTGTTGTTGTTATTTGGTTTTGTAATGTGTCAGATGTGAAAGTTGGTGATGAACTTTTGGTGGATGGAGGAATGGTTAGGTTTGAGGTCATTGAAAAGATAGGTCCAGATGTCAAGTGTCTTTGTACTGATCCTGGCTTGTTGCTTCCTAGAGCAAATCTCACTTTCTGGAGGAATGGTAGTTTAGTTCGAGAAAGGAATGCCATGCTCCCCACAATCTCTTCGAAGGTTTTCAACTCCTTTCCCTCTTGTTTGTAAATATTTTGTTTGGATTAGTGTAGTGTTAGCTTTTATGGTGAGAAATTTCTATGTATCACCGACACTTCAGATTGATGGTGTCCGGTGTCTAACACGTGCCAGTGTCAACACCGTCATGACACACTAACAAATTTAGCTACATTTAATTACTTCTATGTTCTTAAATTATTATTAGTGCTTACATGTCAGTACCGTGTCAGTGTCTTGTTTGTGCTTCATAGTATATCATGTTGTCAATTGCGGATCACGAAGAATAGCGTTTTATTCAAATTCTACTATGCTATAGTGCTATAGCGTAGTTATAGTGGCCATTTGACAATATTTTGTTCTAAATAGCGTATCGCGGAACAATAACGATTTGCTTAAATTCCGCTATGCTGTAGTGCTATAGCGCCGCTATAGCCGTTATTTGTCATGAACTTTGGAGTATGATATGATATCACACTGTTGGTGGAGTATGATATGTGTTTTTGTCACGAACTTTGGCTTAGGCTAAGAACCAAAACTTGTTAATGTTGTGGTGTTATTCAATCCATGTTATCGATTGGGAACAGCTGGTGCACATAGGCCCCTACGACTCTTGTAACTGAAAGTTTAGGATGATTATGTGGATGGTTGATAATCATTGCATATAATCTAATTCTTTTGGGCTAAGTCATCCAAAGCATGATTTCTTTTGTATCGTTTACCAACATTATTGTTTTTGGAACATTACATTATAATAATGGACTAAATTTGGGCCCCGTATAGGATCAATTGAAATTGGAACTCAATATAAAAGCTGTAATTTCAACAAAACCATTTTGAGTGAGGCCTTTTTTAATGATTTCTCCACGAACTTCTTTTATATCTTGTTCTTCCCTTTTTAATTGTACCATCTTCAATTTTCATTAAATTTTGTCATGCGACTCTTTGATGGTCTTCATCTTCAAAGTTATGATCAAATCACCTTAGGCAAGTATCCATTGTTTTCTCATCAATAGGTTCTACCTTTGTTGTCAATCCCGACGCGATCCCGCTATCCCGATGCGGTGGGGGGACTAGTTGCGATGCCACTGGCCGGGAAAACGCGTTTGACGTTGGCAGTGCTCCCGGCTGCGAATTGCGACACGCTATCCCAGCCCGACCCCCTATCAGACCCGCTGTAGGGATTTTTCACAAATGCAGGTTTTTATTTTTATTTTTTATTCTTCATTATGGGTATCTGGGCATTTCGCACCCACTTAAGCCCTATTTTTTTTTAGAAAGCTTTGTTTTTCACCCCCAAGTCTTCTCAAAAGCCTCCAAATTTTGTCCGGATTGGCTGATCCGGATGTGTATTTTACACGTCTGGATTGACTAATCCAGATGTGTATTTTTGTGTATTTGAGAACATTGAGGGATGGGAGAAGACACCAGTTTTTTAATATTACTATAAAGCCACAAAGGGGTTGTTCAGCCTTGTGAAAAAGAAACCATTTTTGTTCTTCCTTTGTTTCGTTCTTGCTCTGTTCAGCATCGTTATTTTTGTAACTGTTTCGTCTGCTCTGTTTTGTTGATTACGATTACTATTAGAACTTGATTTTGATTACTATTAGAACTTGATTTTGATATTGTATTTTTTAGTATTTTTGTATTCTGGTCTTCGCAATAATGGTCATCCCGCTATTCACGATCCCGCTATCCCATTTTTGGGGTTCGGTGCTCCACGCAGCTATCTGACTGGCAACATTGGGTTCACTTTGTTACTCAACTTTATGCTCTCTTTCACACTTCATTCCCAACATTCATTGCTAGATAGCAATGCTCAGTATATCTCTTTTGTTTGATATTCACTTTCTGATTAACAGTGATCGTGAATTATAACTAAAACAATTCTGCATTTTATCAACCCAGCTTGATTATTACGTGTGACTTGACATCCCCATCACTTTATATGATGTATCCAAGATATCTAAACCATGCAGCTCAAAGTATGCCATGTGTCTTAATTTTTTTTACTTCCATAGCATTGCTAACTTGCATCTTATTGAACTTGCGTTTCATATTATTCTTCCTACTTAACTGAAAAATTCCAAAGCTTCTCTACACTGATAAGAGTTATAATAATAAGTCATGATGATTTATTCTTGAGTACATGGGGTTGGCCTGCATGTCTTTCTTATGTACTACTCTCTTAACCTAGTAATATAAATATGAGGTTACAACACATTGTACTGTCAACAGACACCATTAAATGTTGAGATTTCTCACAGAAGTCTATGTTAACACACTATTTAACACCCACTAATACACATGTTTGCCAACTCATCTTCTTTCTCTTCCCTCTCTCTCCACACTAATCCTATATCTGTCCCTTTCCCCCTCTCCCACCTGCCACCTCCATGAATTCAATCAAGAAAGAACACATGGCAAGACAGGGTTCTCGGAATTATCACAGAAAAAAATGCCTAATTTTGATTATTTTCATACTCCATGTGGGCCTTGGGAACACATGCTGGCTATGAATAGATTCATTTTGGTTCAAATTTGATGACAATGATGAGAAAGCAATGTCCAAAATCTAAAAATCTAAAAATTTGAACCCGATATAACATGGTAAATAATTTACCATGGTGCATCATGAATCAGTAGTGAATTCTGATATTATGAAAGCTTTGGAGTTTATGCTTTTATTATTTGTGTTGGATTTCAAATGCTTTATATGTGGATGCTAAATTTCCATTAGTCAAAAACTATCCATCCTAAATGATTTATTTTTCTTTTATCTCAATTTCCATATCCAGGATTGGTTAGATATTGATTTTGGCATTGCTGAGGGCGTTGATTTTATTGCTATTTCATTTGTCAAATCTGCTGAAGTTATTACTCATCTTAAAAGCTACATTGCTGCACGATCTCGTGATAGGTATGCACCGAGAACTCTTTTTATTGTTTAAAAGTATCATCATATGATTTCTAGCACTATTATTATTTAAATATTGACAAATAGCACCTCAATATTTACTCCTTTTGTGATATTATGGAACACCAATTGACAAGTAGCACTATCAACAGAGTTCCACAGATTATGGGATAATATCTGGTCCATTTTTCCCATCATTTATATCTCTCATCCGAATCTGTCCCAGCCTCTTCCAATATTTGGAAGGGATTTGATCCTTTCATTTAAACCTTCATGTTGAGTTAGCCTCTAAGGAGCCTAGATACATAGTACAATACAAATACGATACAACGTAGATATGGGCAAGATACGTTAGTAAGTTTGTGAAAAGATCTTCACATTGTTAATCGTTTATTGTTACATTAACATATCAATAGTCAATATATGATGATCACAATTTACAAAAATGTACTTATGATCATAATAAGTAGGGATAGGTTGCCTTTGCTTTCAAATTTGCAACCTTTTCACCACATGGGAACATGAAGCGTCTAATTGTAGTTTCACAATGACCGCACGTTCAAAGTCCAATTGGCTGCGGATCCAAACACAGTAATAATTACATATCTTTCCCCCACTTATATCAGAACGAATTCTTTCTACTCTGAATGTGACACAAAAAACATACAATATTGTGTCTGTAGTTAGTATGATGTAACAAAGATGTATCGTATGCAGATAACCATTGTGTTTATAATTGGTAAGAGTGTTGAAGATGTATTTGACAAGTATCAGTGGAAATATTTTTAAAATGAATTAAAAATTTATTGGATACTTTATGGGTACGTATTGGGAAGCATCAGACACGTAACAGTATCAGATACATGTCGGACACTGGTACTTTTGACATTTTTGAATTATTCGTGCTTCATAACAGCCTTTTTGTCTTGATTAACAAAATAATTTCAGCGAGGCACTAAAGATAAGTGACTCATTTGAACCAGAAAAGCACTGAAGGTGCTATAGATGTGTGCCCGAATTGAGTGCCTTTTCTCCAACACCAGAGACTCTGATCCTTCAGATGCCTTAGGGCATCATAGGCATATACCTTTTGGAACCTTTAACTGCACTTGCTTTTTTTGGCTTGAAGTTCTATCTAAATTTCAGCAATGAGTTAGTGGCTATCACCTTGTCACAATCAGAAAAGCACTAAAGGTATTAGAGAAGAGCAGCTGATTGAAGGGGCCTCCCTTATTACACCAACAGGTTTCTACCCTTTCTCTGGTGCGGGTGTCTCACCCCCACGCAATGGTTACACCTTTTGGCACTATTTTGTGTTTCCTTTCCTGTTTTTTGGCGTTTAGTTTATGTGCTGTTTTTCTTTTCTTGATTGAGAAATAAATCTATCAAGGAAAAGGAGAAAAGTACAAAGGAAGAGGATAAGATACCCTCAAAAAAACAAAAAGAACCTAGGAGATTAGGACATGTAACAAAGCATAACAATCTCTCTGCATGTCTGAAGGAAAAATAACCTCTTATAACACCGTGAGCAGGACACCGAATGATGGCCAAAACCATAAACCTATCCCATCCCAAATGCAATCTAGATCCAAACAAGTATCCTTAAAATAATAGCATTCCTCTCCGGAAGTAAACATCAATGAATTGGGAAGGAAGAACAAGGCCCCAAAATTTCAGCCTCTTTGCACAAGCTAAAATCTTCAAAGTTATTCAAGAGAAACTGATGGGAATATTTAGGACAGACCCAATATTCTCCAAAAATCTCGGGCAGCTTATTCCAAAGAAAAGAAGGGGCAGGAAAGTGCCAAAAGGGATGGGTGCTGGTTTCCAATCTAGAACTGCACGCAACACACTTCTTGGGGAACAAAGCACCAATAGGTCTTCGTTTCTGTAATATGTGAAAACTGTTAATCCTATTAAGATTAGCAATTCATAAAACTTTATGTACTATTATCAGTTTTGGATTTATATTTTAGTTTTCAACTCCATATATAATATATATTACACATATATAAATACTTTAAAGTTAAACATATGCTCATAATTAAAGATAAATTCATAATTCGAATCATAGTCTACGTACATTTTTATAAATGTGTGTTAACTTGTCTAAGCCGTATCATATTTTTAGTTTTTAACAATTTTCTGTTTCCCCTTATCGGTGTTGTATTGTACCCTACCCATGTGAATCAAGTATCTGGGCTTCATGAAACATAATCAAAAATTATAAGTCATGAATTTTTGTTGAACACGTTTTTTAATCAAGAAAGCTAAACAACAACAAAATTGAGGAGTCAAGATAGTCTAGGAGAACAAAATTAGAAGGGAAACAAAACAGAGGTAGCATAATATATGTAAGTCAGCCTGAAGAAGAATAGAGTATTAGAAGGGTACAAAACAGACAGCATGAAGAACAGAGCACAGCTACGGGGGTAGCGAGGCTTTGCTGGAAATGGGTGATGCTTGTCTAGAATGATGTTGGTGAGCATTGTGTTGGAGGATTTTCATCCAAAGAGAAGTGAAGAGACATGTATTTCAGCTTAGTGTCAAAATTTGTTTCTGTTTTATTATTAAAAAATATTCTCAATTATAGGGATTTGGTTTGTATAGGAGTATTAATTATAGGGATTTGGTTGTATAGAAGTACTAATTATATTCTCCTTATTTATCTTAGTAATCTTGTATATATATCTGATGTATTGTCAACATATTTCAATTCAATAAAATATATTTTTACCCTAATTCTTGAGACTGAGAACTGAGCAAGGGTTTGGATTTCAAACCCTTTTTCTGAACAAAGAATGGGAAATTGGCCTTTTTTGTCTCTTAAATAAATGGCTCTGGTATTGCTCCAATTGCGGCTGTAACTTCTGAGATTTGAATGGAAATGGCACTGAAACATTCCATGATGCTTGAAAAGCAACCTGAGGGTACTATGTGATGCTCCGCTGCTATTGTGTCGCAACACTGTTCATAACTATGCTTTATTTCAAAAATGCTAATATTGATAGTCAAAACTAAACTGTAATATGGTGAATTTGGTGATACAGTGATATTTCCGTCATTGCAAAGATAGAGAGTATTGATTCACTGAAGAACTTAGAGGAGATCATTCAAGCATCAGATGGAGCTATGGTGGCACGAGGAGACTTGGGAGCTCAGATCCCTTTGGAACAGGTTCCAGCTGCTCAACAGAGGATTGTTCAAGTTTGCAGGAAAATGAATAAACCTGTCATTGTGGCCTCTCAGCTACTTGAATCCATGATTGAGTATCCTACACCTACAAGAGCTGAAGTAGCAGATGTTTCTGAAGCAGTCAGGCAACGTGCTGACGCTTTGATGCTTTCTGGTGAGTCAGCAATGGGCCAGTTCCCTGAGAAGGCCTTAACTGTATTAAGGAGTGTCAGTTTGAGAATTGAGAGGTGGTGGAGGGAAGAGAAACGCTACGAAGCTATGCAACTCCCCTCAGTCGGGAGTTATTTTTCAGAAAAAATTTCTGAAGAAATCTGCAATTCAGCTGCAAAGATGGGTAAGCAGTCTTAACTCTTAACTTCTTGCTTTGTCTATTTTCCTTATTTTGTTCTTGCCGTTTATATTATTATTGCAATTTATATTATCTATTGAGAGATACTGTTTAAAAGTTCAAATTAAATATAAGTTGTTGCACTGCTTTCTAATTATGTTTGATAATCAAGTTAATTAATGTTTGTGTTTAAAGAAACTTATATGCTGAAGTCTTGTTTGGTAATTCATACAATATTATAGAAGCTTGTTGTGTCCTTGACAAGTATCAGTTCATGGTTTTCATATCTGAAACACTATTGTAATGACCGATGAATGATTAACACCCTTCACTCTTGTATAAGTTTCAACCCGTCTTCATGGTTAAGTGAAGTGAAAAACTCATTTTTTATGTTTCCAGTTTTGTTTGCTTTGGAGTTGTTTACTGGTGTATCTTAATATGGGTTTAAATTTTGGCAGCCAATCATTTAGAGGTGGATGCACTTTTTGTTTACACAAAGACAGGACACATGGCATCTCTATTGTCGCGTTGCCGTCCTGACTGTCCAATCTTTGCTTTTACTACCACTCCATCTGTGCGTAGACGTCTGAACCTCCAATGGGGCTTGATACCTTTCCGTCTGAGTTTCTCTGATGACATGGAGAGCAATCTCAATAAAACCTTCTCATTACTCAAGGCCAGAAATCTGATCAAATCTGGTGACCTTGTCATTGCTGTCTCAGATATGTTTCAGTCAATACAAGTTATGAATGTTCCTTAAGAAACATGTTCCAAAGGGTTCCAAATTGTGTTATCTATTTGACGTTTGTTCTAAACTCGAGAGGCTACTCAAGTGCAAAGAAGGAGAAGAGAGAGACTACATGAATGAATCGTGGTTGTCATTTTTTAAATCTAAATGATGCAACTTGAGTTTGGGATAGTTTATGTTTGTGTTAATGGAGTACTTATTGTACAATTTGTAGTGAGTGAATAGACCTTCGAACTCTTATATATTTCAATATAGTGAAACAATATAGTGCTGTATTCACCCCTTTTAAGTTGTAAGGCACATCTGCACTTTCTGTTAGTTTGTATCATTGTATTAAGCTTTCAAGCCTTGTTGAATTAAATGTGAAGTTTCAATAAGATTCCACGTTAGTTACTTCCAGTTAGGACCATGCAACATACTCAATGTACATGCTGCAAAATTTTATGTTTCTTTATTTTAATATTTAGGTAAAGGATATCTCTGTGCACTACTGCAGATATATTAGTCTCTAGAGTTTAGTAGTATTGTATCGACAACAGAACTAATGTTATTGCATTTTTACTGACTTAAATTCAAATTTGAGATCACTGAATGAATTGAAACTGTACCACCTCATTCAAGTACTTTTTGGATTTGGATATGTTAAATTTTCCATTTGCAGCCTATTGCCACTGGACAGTTGCCACTGGACAGTATTAGAATTTGAGATGAATTTGATACATTGTGATTGACAAATGTAAGCCCAGTATTAGAATTTGAGATGAATTTGATACATTGTGATTGACAAATGTAAGCCCTGCTGTTGATTTAGGAAATGAAGTGAATTACCTAACCAAAGAAACAGCCCACGTTGGTTAGTTTTTCTTTGGGCCTTTTTTCATTCGTTTCCCTGTGGGCCAAAGCTTGCAGAGTGCACTTTACGAAGTCACTCAATGATTAAATCTTAGGTAGTTGCTGAAGCAGGCCCAAAAACACAGGGAATTACCGGAAAGGAGGTTTCGATAGTAAAAAATGCACTCTAATATGCTACCGAAAGCAGGAATTCAGAGTGTTTTTTTTTTCATATTGTGAGCGTACATAGAGAATTGGATAACTAATCACCTAAATCTAAACATGTAGTTCAAAATCGTATCCTTGAAGCATTATGTCATTTGACAAAAAAAAGCATTATGTCATTTGACAACAAAAAAAAAACATTATGTCATTCACAATGAAATTGTTATAAGATTCATAAATTTATTCTTCCAAGGAACTGGCTATACAATATCCTTACTTTTCCAACGTAATGCTTGCTTTAGAACATTCTTTGCTTGTCAAATTTAGGTAGTTTCTTATAATTGTGCATAACATGGATAAAAGAATAGCATTATTATTTGATGTTTTTTTCATTACATTTTTTGGGTCTAAAGAATTTAACGGAAAATTCACACTAAATATAGAGAATAAGAAGTATCTTGAATTTGAACCTGCATTCCACCAACATATTAAATATATATCTCTGCAGTTATCATCTAAGTTGTACTTACTACATGTGTTTTAATTTTTTATGTACCCATCATAAGAAATGGCAAAAGAAAACCCATAAATTTATAAATTGTGTTATAATTGAGCACATTTTAAATACACCATGATGTCGTTACTACCAAAACTTCCTTTTTTATTTTTATTTTTTTTCTTTCCCTTTTTCAGATTCGTGAGTGGTAATCTGAAATTTGAGGCAAGGTTTTGAGCTTTCTTCACATGGAAGTTTCAAAAGCAAAAAAGTATCCGCATAACAACTAACGCAAAATGCAAATCCGTGATTGACTTTTTTTGGTAATAAAATCCGTGATTGACTTTGATTATGGAAGGAAGTTGCATTGCCATACTTTATATGGATTTCATTATGGTTCATAAAGAGGTACAATAACGGTAAAAAAATATGTTAAGAGTGGGGATTAATTGTTAGTTAGTGTATAACTATAGTCAATATATAAGTCATAAGGTTAACTCATTTGTACCATCTTTTTCATTTATATTTTATTTCTACTATCATCATTTCAATACTCCATCTAAAATAAAATATAAACAAAAATAATAGTTGTAAATCAGTATATTTAATTAAAAATTTAGTTTAAATATATTAATTTTTCAACTATTATTTTTACTTATATTTAATTTTAGATGAAGTAAATTTTTAAGCTTCCTCTCTCCTTCTCATGGATGTCATATTTCTTACCAAAATATGTAATAACATTATAACTTTTATTGAAGCTAGCTATTAAAATTTTGAGTTTTGATCAATTTTGTTTAAAATATTTTGGTATGCTTTTATTTGTTTGATCAAGAATTTTTTTGGTACAATTTGATCAATAATTTATTACTTTCATATTATAACAACAAAACAAAGTATCACACTTCAAAAAAAAACAAAAGTACAATAGTACATTGAATACAATGTACTCCTATTGTTTATAATAATCGTACGGAGTAATAGAGTTCTATAATATAAATGAACTTATTGAATGTCATCTGCCTAGTAAATGAACTTAATTGAGGTCAGTAACTAGTCAAAATTTGATTGGATCTTGCACTTTAAATAAATTTCTATATGATCCTTTAGAACAGGTACCTTCCTTGGCTCTTTAGTTTTCTAGGCCAACTCCATCCAAAAAAGAGTAAAGTGCCAAAAAGGAAGAGTAAAATAAAGACGTTGGATATGTTAATTAGTGACCTTAAATGACCAAAGAGCTTTGAGTCTTTTAGAACTACATTGATAGAAGTCATACATATATATGTGCATTGTGGTAAGTCTTTTACGCTTCTGAAAAGTAATGCAAGGACTCTAGATGTATAGTTCTTTAACTTTTTACAATTAAAATTTGAATAAACGGGTACAATGCTTTTTTTGTTCTTTTGTCTTTAACTTTGAACCAAGAAAGAACATAAAGATACACATAAAACAAATGAAAGAAGAAAATAAATGAATAAAAGAGACCCCACCATTTAAATATCAAAAAAAATGATAGGCGAGAAGATGCTTATGTGTACATTAATTTGACACATTACCTATATATGTCACTCACGTTAAAGACACAAGATATAAAATACTTTATATTATATTAAAGTCAGTAGTTGAGTATTTGACATTTAAATAATTAATTTAATAAATTTAAATTGTATTTTACATGAAATGTAAAAAAATAATCATACTTAACTAATTTTAAGAACCATAAAAATAGTTATTTTTGTTTGTAATAATAACCGGAACGAGTATGCTCATATAATTTAAGTCAAATTATTTACATAATTAATAAAACATATTTATACTTAATACTTGTTTGATTTCAAAATAAGATTGATAAAAAGACAATAATTCAATGTGATTTTATTAATGAAACCAAATATACTCTAACTTTATGTATATTAGTCTTATACTAAACAAACAACCACGGCTGAAACAATCATGAGTTAGTTTTTAGTTCAACTCTAAATTATAAGACTCTTTATGTGTTGGTCGAAAATCAAATCTATATTTATGTGTTGCACACCACCTAATATGCATTAGTTCGCTTTCTTAATGAAAAATATTTGAGTGCAATTACTTGAAACCGCATAGTAAAGTGGCTTTCAAATTGAAACCACACAAGGCCAATAGAGTGGGCTCAAATTATCAAACCCCAACTCCATAATTTAATGGACCCACATTTGCAATTGCAAGATGGGGAAAAAGATATGAATATGACATTTTTGTTAATTTTAATCATCTAAATGAAGGTGACATGAAAACTTGAAGGCACCATATACAATACCTGCTACACTACCAATTATGGTCACTCACAGACGTATGACATAAAAAATCCTAGCTTGTGTGGTCTTCAAATTAATCCCTAGTTGGGTTTTGATTAGTAAATATATCTACACAAAGAACCATCCAAACCGAATAGTTGATCATCACACGTGTGAAGATATTCTTTGTTGAAGTTAAAATCACTTGATTCAAATGGGTGGTTAAATCATAAAAGAAAAAAAAAATGTTTATGATGGACCATAATGTTGTGAAATTCTTGGCATCATCATAAATGGGTCCCATTGGTAAAAACAATTGAGTGGCTCAAAGATTCATCATAAGCCATGGCATTTTCAGCCCATGTGTATAACATCATCATACAACCGTATTATTATTATTATTATTATTATTTTGAGCAAAAATACAATAGTTAAAATCTGACATTATTTGAGCAAAATAAACCTAAACCATTTAAATTAAATAAAGGGTACAATACAACGTTAATAAGAAGCCTAGTTTTTGGCTTCCGACATGGGAAAATCAGATAACCGAAACATTAATCCCCAAAGGTGGTTTTAGTGACTTGGGCATCATGTTTTGTATGGCCTACCTTATCAAACACTTTGTGTCCTTATCAATCATCATCTCACATTTTATTTTATATATTTCGACCTATATATAAAATTCAATATTGTTGAGACACCCACTTTTGTTGTAATTGATACATACAAATACAAACGTCTCTATATTTTGAATAACTCATGATGAAGTGCATTTATCATCATCATAGTAATAGTACACACTTTTTTTTTTCGAAAGAATTTAGTTGCGAAAGTTACAGACACTGTATACAGAGAAGAGGAGTATTATTGATTTAAATTTGCGTCTAATATATCAAATGTGTATTCAACTATTTATTAATTAAATTTTACTTGAGAAACTAATAGTACAAACACTTAAACGTTGTGTGAGTTGATCATATTCAAAAGTCACAACATATACATTTTGCAAAATAATTAATTTCACACACATTAAATATAAAAAAATAAAAAATAAAAACTTCAATTTGATTTGATTTGATGCAATAAGAAAATTCAACACAACATGACTTGAAAATCATGTAAGAAGACTGAGCAAGCTAATAAAACGATTGCATTGGAACCATTATGTAATTTACCTATATTAATTATTCACAAATTTATAATAACTGAGTTTATCATATTCACAACATACACATTTTGAAAAATAATTAATTTCACACAGATCAGATAAAAAACAATAATCTTCAATTTGATTTGATTCAATAAAGCAAGTTCAACACAATTTTTTTTAAACAACCAAAGTTAATAATTAATTATTATCTTAATTTTTTTTTCTTCACTCATGTTTGAATTCTGATTCTCCAATTTTTTAACCCTTAAAAATTCAACCCAATTGAAGAGTTGAAA
>JBBPBP010000001.1:3410029-3427922 GCA_037974735.1 Cicer chorassanicum | reverse complement strand
ATCGATAATATAATTTTTTTTACATTGTTATTACATAACAATTAACCTCAAAAAATAAATTCTATTCTTTTAAAAAAATTAAAATATGTTTTGATAATGTAATTTTTTTATAGTGTTAGTTAATTACTTTGCTTCAATCTTTAAAATAGTTTATTTTTACTATATCTAATTTAAACGACGTGCAAATGATTAAAAAAGTTATTATTATGTTAGACCGTTAGTAAATCAAAATTATGATTTATTTTTCTAAGAAGGCAAAAATAACATTAAAAAAAAATCAGTAATGCAAAACAAAATTGATTTACGTTTTAAATTTATTCAACTCGATTTGATCTGGTTTCAAAGGATTGTAAACCGAATGACAAATAGGCCAATTTTAAGTTTAATCAATTGAATTAGCCAATGTTTTTCGGAAACTACAACTAATAATTAGATTTATTGTTATTTTGCTGATATAATTACAATACAGATTAAATTATTAAATTGTCTTCTGAAATTTTAGAAGTCGATATTTATTTTTATGAAATTTAAAATAGGTAAATAATATTCTGAAATTGAATAACATCGAACAATATAGTCAATTTATTATTTTGTTCAATTAATGAGGTTGACGTGAATGTTAAATGATTATGTAACAAGCTTAGTTGTTACTCAATCAATTATCACGTAAAAAAGAGGATTAACTTGCCTAATTTTGAAAAGACGGGAGACTAATTTGTCTTATATTAAAAACAAAATTGAAGCTCATTTAAAAAAAAAATTGAGATTTTTTCATCATTGCAACTCTAACATGTTCATTTATATAATTTACTGTTTTTATTCTTTCAAAAAACTTTATTTATATAATTCATTCTTTTTTCTTTGTCACAGTGTTCAAATCAAAGAAAAGGAAAAAAAAATAAAAAACCACATATTCTTCTCCCTCCAAGGGTGAAAGTTTAAAATGATGATTCTCAAATGTCGTTATGAAAGAAATATTGTTGTTAGAGTTGCTGCATTTGAAAAAAAACTTTGAAAAAGATTTTTTCATGCCCCTTATCTAATTTCTATAATTTTTCTGGATCATATATATAACTGAAACTTCTTTATTTGGGTTGATGAGTCTAAGGAACTAGGTTTGCTTGATGAGAAATAGACGAAGATGTGTCAAAGGCAAAGTTGTTGGGCCAAGTTGACAATTTGCTAAAAAAAACATCCACTGAGGATAATGGAAGTGAATGGTATGGAAGTGAATGGTGTGAAAGACAAAGTTGATGGACAAAATTGAGTCATTAGGAAATGAAGTCAAAAATATTGAAGTATATTTCAGCAATATTTATATTTTGTATTTTGAACCATTATTATGTGAGACATTAATTTAAATGTGTAAATGTAACATCGTCGTCGGAAAATATAATGCATTCAATTTAATATATGAAATTTATAACTTTTAAATAAAAAGGTCCCAAAAAATAATTAAAATTACAAACAAATTAGTTCTCCTGACAATTTTTTCAAAATAAACTAAATACCAAAATGCAATATTGAAGTTCATTTAACTCAAAACAAGTGTCAATTAATAAGTAATAAGTGTTAATTACATCATCCAAAATGTACCATAACATCATTCAAATGTGTCAAGATCATCTAAATGATTTCAAAAGAGAGACTAATAAATAATAAGTATCTATTACATCATTCAAAATATAACAAAACATAAAATATGATTCAAAGTGTTTCATTTTTCAATGACTTTATTCTTAGAATGTTCACTCATATCTTTACTACCTTGTTGGACTTGAGGTTATTTAGACACTAAATTACTATATCTTTGTGTTGAGCAATGCCAATATATTCAATAGTGTGTGATGGATTTGCATAGTAAGAAATGACATGTGAATCAAATAGTTTATAAGTTTAACATATTTAGTTCTACCATATGTGTAAAGAGTATGACTTTGTGAGAAAACATTGTTTCAATCTTTTTTGTGAAGTTGTGGGAAGATGATAAGACTGCAAGATTTAGGTTCTAACGGGTAAGTCCAGAATATCAATGTAAAACGGTCAACAAATACATTATAATATATGTAACCATTTATCAAAGTAATGGATGAAAGTACCCAAGCATACAAAGAGAAAGGAAGGAGAAATGGAAAAAAAATGGATTAGGGGTGTAGTTGAATTAGGATTGACAAATTTATCATCGAGAAGATATAGTAATGTGGGATGACGCAAATAAATCATGTATTTAATTATAGTACTGCATTAAAATATTTATTGATAAAATTTACAAAAAAGGTGTTTTGATTGATATTTTATAATTTTAAAAATATATTTAGTAATTTATAATATTTAAGGATTAAATTGATCGACTCTTTAAATTTGAACGACAAATTTGTAATTTTTACTTTTAAAAAAAACTACAATGTTTTGAATAAAGACATTTTATTTTGTGATTCTTCTATCGGTGCACTTCCAGTACTAGCAGGTGCTAGCTACACTGCAAACATTTATGGGTACCCTCATAGCCCATCCAAGATGCAACGCTATTGACTAATTAATGTTATTGGGAATCATTGACTGACTCATTTAGTCCCATATATGTGTGACAAAATTGATGGCAAATTGGAGAAAGAGACCGAAGCTTTTCTCAACATTAAGGACAGTCAAATTAATGTTACCCCGTTCCAACTCCTATCCTCTTTCTTTACATTCTCCCACTTTTAATTTCCTGTTCTCTCTTCTTAAGATATAGTTCTACATGGCATCTTCATGGGTTAGGTCAAACTAATAAAACCAAAAAAACGATTTGCATTGGATAATTGAGTCATTATGGCTTTCAAAACAAGAAAATCATTTGTTAAGATTAAGTTTGGATAGAATCAAATTGGATAAACCTACATGATTCGATTTCTTCAAAAAAATATTGTAACTTTTATTGTTTTTTGAAAAACTTGAAAGACTTTCGTCCAAAAATAAAACTTAGAAGACCTTCCTTTAATTTTTAGGATCTTGTCCTTTAGTTGTTTTTATACTTTCAAACATTTTATGTAATTTTAGACTTTTACAATTTTGGTTATTTTCATGTTTGCAAGTATTTTATGATAAAATTTATGATTTTAATATTTATTGTATGTTTATATATTTGATGTTAAAAAGATAGTGAAAATAGTTGTTTGCATATTGGAAAAGATAAAATAAGTATTTTTTTTAGTACGAATATGATTTTAAAAGATATTTTTTTTTTAAAAAAAGGGTACATCGTTATCCAACATAATTCAAAAATAGACGGTTTGATCCAACCCGACTCAATCATGTAATTGGTATAATACTACTTGCAAACAATTAATAACTCACTTGCAAACAAAAATTCTAAAATAAACAACCCTTATTAGTTTTTTTTTTCAACTGTACTTTAAAATTAGTATTACATATATTACTCTTAATTTATCATCTTTTATTTTATATTTACATTAATGGTAATAGTAAATTTAGTAAAAATATTATTATCTCTTTTTCATTTATATACTCGTTTTAATCTATGTGAAATAGTCAAATATGTCATTTTGAATTAAAGAAAGAAGTCAAATACGTTGAAAAAGAAGCAATGCACTAAGGGTTATACTTCATTTAACTAATATATAATTTTTATCCTTCTATTTTTAATTTTGTAATTTATCTCTCTATTTTAACTAATCTGTAATTTTGGTCTCTTCATTTTTTATTTTATAATTTTTTTTTCTATTTTATAAAATTAACATTTTATTCCACATGTAATTTGTGTCTCTATTTTAATACGATAACATCATTAATATAATTAAGTGAAAGTAATATCACATTTATTAATTTTAATTAAACAATACATTTTAAATAACGACATAGAAATTACACAATGAAAAACAGCTTTATATGTTTAAAAAGATGAAATAATTAATTAATTGTGAGATGAGAGAGTAATAAAAAGCAGCTTGCAGTGTTGCATAAGGATAGGAGAAGAACACAAGAATGAAGGATAAAACCAGAAAAAGGTAATGATTTTAGGCTGCGGCTGACTCGGATCATGAACTAATCCTACAATCTAGTGATGTGATGTGATCTTAATGCAATAAATGGCAATTGCATATATTAAGTGAAATCTTCACTCTGATTTTACATGACATAATGGTATTATGCTTTTCTGTTTGCATTGCCAGTGACATGTTTGCCATAATGAACCAATTTTATTAATAATAAATAAATAATAATATCGCTCCTTTCTTAATATGGGACTGTGCTCTTTTTTCCCATTTTCTCTTTGGTTCATCAAGAATCTATTTTCTGCTATGAGAATATGCCAAACCAAAAGTCATAGTCACATTGGACACAAAAATCAGAATTACAATAACTCTGCATCTACAACTAATGTGTATAATGTAATTATTAGTGGTTATCTTTTCGGCTACTCGCAGTGCTACTGAGATTTGATTTGATTTGATAATATGATAGCAAAGTTTGGAGTTTGGATTATTCAGCACACAGAAATTAATTTAATTTATTTTATTCTATACTACTTCTTACCTAATCTACAACTGCCTCAGCTTCTAATTTGTCGTCAAGTGGACATCATCGCTAATTAGCCTCTTCATTTTTCTACCTATGTCACCTTTCAAATAATATAAAAGTTAAAACAACATTAGAGTTTAATACATGCTCTAATATAGCTCATCATAATTAATGATATGATACTTTGTTGTTAAAAAAATAAATTAATGATGTGATACTAGTACAATATAATTGGTTGTTTTAGTTGAATATATAAGGTGAAATTACATTTAACTCTCATCTTTTTAAATAACACTTATATATGTATATCTTTTAATTTTTAAAATACATTTAGGTTTCTTATATTTACAAAAAAAATAATGATTTATATTTTTTTCATTCTTAGAATTCTATCTATTATTAATAAAGAAAATTATTAGAGTGCACATCTGTTTGTGACACTAAAAATATAATTATATATTTTAAAATTATAAATATTAGATGTATGATTATATTTTTATAAATTAAAATAAAAATTCTAATTATATCATATAAAAAATGATAAATTAGATGTAGAATAAAAATTTAACATAATTTTTTTAATAAATATAGAGGAGCTAGATATTTTTTAAAAAAACTAGAGAAATTGTAAATATTATTTGAAGAAAACTCAGAAAACGAATGTAATTTCGTCTGTTTATAATAATGTGAGGTTGTTAAGCCAAATAATTCAACGTCAAAATGACCTGTGAGCTGTGATGAAGTTTCTAAAAATTTCCTTAAAAATTATAGTTGTTGAGAAATATGCTGTTTTGAAACTTTAAAATCAACGCCACTATTTTATTTCTTCTATATTAGCCATGTGCAATATTTTATTACTACCTCATATATTTTATAAATATTCAGCTGATCATATATTTGTGACTTGAGTTACCCAATATATTTAAAAGATAAAGTCTTAAATGTTGATAAGATTTTGGACACAATTTATAGGTGCATATAAAAAAAGAAAATAATTATAAGATAAAATAGTTAAGAAAAATTGTATTTAAAAATAATAATGATGTATGTTTTAATATATGTGCACGCATATAATTTTTATTTGAAGTTCGAACCATATGAATATTTCTCTATTTAGGAATTGTCCTGTTTTTTCTTTTTTCGCAAAGAAAGTGTTCTGTTTTGTGTCTAGAAAATTAAATCTTTCATCATTGTTTGGAATCTGGGCAATTAAATTGTGATTCCTATCGGCCATACAATTAAGTAAAACAGAGTTTTCAGGTTGAAAGATTTTAATATATTTGTGCTATAAATTAAGAATTATTTTTATAAATTAAAAATTTGTTCGTCAACTTTTGTATTTAAAAGAAAATTATTTTATAAGAAACAACATTATTTTGTTGTTTATAAATAATATATTAATTTTTTATTAAAATATTCAATATTTACTATTATAAATGATAAAAATTAAATAAAAAAATTTATTTTAATGACACTTTTGATACTAAAGTATTTTATCATATAATATTTTCTAACTTTACCTTTTATTTAAATACTTAAAATCATTATTAATAAAGTTAATCACTAATATATTTTTCCTCCCTCTAACCAATTACCGACCCTTAATAAAATTTTACCCTCTAATTAATTATCAACCGCTATCATTTAAAATTGCCTATAAAAATTTGTTGGGCAAAGGAGATAACTTTTGCTGCAACAGTGTTAGCAGTTGGCAGTAGCCAATAGATGATATGCTACGAGAACAAGTGATGGAAAAGGAATAACGTTCATAGTTACTCCCTCTTCTTTGAATTTTTGTTTTTGTAGATTTGGACACAAATATTAATAAATATGTAATTTTGATTAATTTGGTGTTTTTACCTTTTATTTATTTATTTAATAAAAATAAAATTATTTAATGTATATTTTTAAATTTTTAACAATATAAAAAAAATATTATTAAATACATCTTAATTTTTCTAAAAGAACCATTTTTTAGAACAAAAGTAAAAAAACTTGACCAAAGATAAGAGATCGAGGGAGTAATTAATACTGTTGTAGAAGATGTAGTAAATAAATACTATAGCATTAACCAACCATGACAATACTTCTATTTTTTGAATTTGGTTTCCCTCCATTCAATAATTTACCCATTCACACATATTGAAATGACCGAACAGTTCATAGGTAAATTCAACATTTTAAGTTATACAATTACAATTAAAATTTACATTTTATTAATCCCGGTAATCTTAATTAAATGTAAATTAATGTTTTCAATTTTCTATTAGTTTTGCTTATAATTCACAAACAAACAAATGATTTATATAATATGAGAAATGATTTTTGACACAAAATTTGACATTAACACTTTATTTTTATCTAAATTTTGATTTTTATACTATTATTATTTTTTTAAATGTTTTTCTTTAAATTCTTAGGTTTGATGTCTCTACTCATTAATAAACGGTATTAAAATATCATATGCATAAAATTATCTTTCTTTTATTTTCAGTAAATAGGTAGCTACAAATTAGAAAGTATATTATTTTACAGTTTCACTGTATCAATTTAGGCATTTAACGAGTGTTAAAGAAAACTCATAACACAATTCTTACAAACTAGTTTATTCATTCCAAAATAAATAATTTAAAATAAACAAAAATAATAATTGATGTATCTAAATTAAATTTTTAATTATATATTTTAAACTTTTAACTATGAATTTTATTTATATTTAATTAAAGTGGGAGTATCACGTTAAAATGGAAGTACCACATTAGCTTAGCTGACATTAATATAATTTTCTACTTTGCCATTCATGAATAACTAAATGAAATGAAACCGACATAACTAGTTTCTCTAAGTATCCAAATTAATCCTCTACAATAGATTTTTTGGTGGAGTCGTTTGTAGTCGACCATTAACTCATTTAATCTAAAAATCTACAGAAAAAATCTAAATTCTTGAATATATGTTTTTACGTTATGCTAAAAAACATTGAATCGTTTGTAGTCGTTGTTTCCATATGACATCTACTATGACGACAAAGTTGTTAGTTTTTAAAAAGAAAAATAAATAAAATTAAAATTTAGATAAAATGTAACGTGTTTAAATAGATACTAGTATAGATCAAAAGAGAGTCTATTATACATCGCATAAGGTATTACTAAATTGTTACTGAAATTTAAATTAAGAGATCGCATAAAGTATTTTCCTTGTATATATAGTTTGTACACATTATTCACACTAACCATGTTGGTTTATTGGTAGGAAACACAACTAGAAATTTGCATTTTCCTGCGAAAATAAATTCGTAGGTAATACATAGGGCTGTAATATCAGGTTATGCAGCAAAAACTGTAGGTAAAATTTTCTTTTATTGCGAATTACATCCGACTATACTCTCGGATAAAATCCACCGTTTTCCTAAGGATTTACATATATGTAATTCTGCAGGAAACTTTTGCAAAAACGTTTCCGTTTGTTAGATCATTGGGAAATTCTGCAGGTAAATTTCCTACAAAATTTCATGTCAATTTCTATGTTTTTTTATATAAATTAAGCAACATTATTTTTTAAACAAAATAAAAAAAGTAACTATAATGCTATCAAATGTATATTGATATTGCGAATATTTTGACAATCATTTTCTTTAATTTATCCATGTGGGCATTACTATACTATCTATTAAATTCATTATGTTAAAAATTTTGATACATTTATCTATAAATTAATTGAACATGCCAATTTAATTTGTAAAGAAATTTATACATATAACCTATGTGCTATGATAAGAAATTTTATTAAAAAAAAGTTATAACAAAGAGTTTTATATGTTCTAATGAATAAATAGAAAAATTGAGTTTATAGTTAACACTTTATTGTTGCCTTCCTATGTTTAAACTCTCCTACATAATAGGGTTATAAAATTGAACCTTAATGGGATAACGTATAATCTATACAATTTCAATATATTTGAGTATTTGGTTATGGATATAACTGACTTTTAACTGATTTTATAAAATCAAATATAATTATATGAATTAGTTAGAAAAACTGGTTATAATAAATAATTTTTATATATATAAATTGATTATGAGGATATGATATCCATGAGGAACCTCAATTCTCTCTCCTTTCTTGTTCACTCGTTATTAATTTTTTCTCTTTTCACTTATGTTCTATCTCCTCTTTCAATTTCACTTTTCTCTCTTCCAAACTCCCACTCTCTCTTTCTTTATTTATCCTGCAATTTCTATTATGTTTTTGTGTTTTTCACTTTCTAATGTCCAACATTTTATCTAAGCTTACTTTTAATAACATATATCGTTGTAAATTGTTTATCTCAATTGAGAATAGTTTTGTTTGATTCAATTTAACCTGATTGACATTTTTAAATATTTCTATTTTATAAAAAAAAAACAAAAAATTTCTCATAAATTATTTATTAAAATTAATATTGTTTTTATATATTTATTCTTAAAAAGAAAGAATTAGTTATTGTTTTTACTATAATATTTATTGTTGATTGCAGAAAAAAAAAATATAAATTAACTAATTAGGGTAATGTTAGTAAAAAAATATTTAATACAGTTGATAATTCAAATATGTCCACTTCCAACTTAATTAGAAGTCTTAAGTTCAAATTTAGTTATGAAAATGCAGCAATGTTAAATCTCTTAAGATAGAATTTTGTCGTCCACTCCTACCCAACTTAAAGAATAATACCCATTCACATAAAAAAAAAAAAAAGAGTTTGATTCTCTTAATTTGAACAAATCTATTTTAAAATATCAATTAAACCATAAATTTAAGGCTAAAAATCACGGTGCCACAAATTTTCAAATCAGTGATACATGCTACAACCATTCCCTTTTCATCCCATAAAAGTGAATCAAATAAGCACTCAGGATTTCTTGTGTTTATTTTTTTGTGTTTGACTCAAGGAAGGACTCATTAATAAGACGTGAATAAAATAGAGGCCAGGCCACCCACTGAGAATGTTTATGGGGGGTTATTACACACACCTCTACAAAATTCAATGACACCCCACATTTTTCCTATTATGTTTGGACGTATAAACAACTTTATTTATTGTACATATAGTGAACAACTATTTTATGCTATACTATATTGTTTAGTATACATATTTTTTAGTAATTGTGTATTGTATTCAACTTGTTTATGGTATCCGTTTTAAAAGTTCGTGGGGTTGTAGGAGGGAGAAGATCTGAAATTAAAAATGAGAGTTAATTTTGTAATAATTTTAACAAAATGAAGAGGTGTTGTTAAAATGTGTAGGGGTGGAGATAACATCTCTCGTGTTTAATCCTTAGCTTTATCAATAGGTCCACGATAAAAAAACAAAAAACTTTTGTTTTGGTCTAAAAGATCAAAACTCACAAACTTCAACCGCACAAATTAGTTCAAGTACAATCCACAATTAAAAGAAGCCCGACTAAGTCCACAATACAAATTATTCCCAGTAGGGGTGTACGTGGGTTGGGTTGGGCGGGTTTTGACAAAACCCAAGACCCGACCCGATCGATTATATTTGGGTTGGGTTAAGTTTTAAACCCGTATTTTTTTTATTTAACCCGACCCGAACCAACCCGATCAAGAACGGGTTGGGTTGGGTTGACGGGTCATACATAAATAATAACCTATTTTTTTTATTTTACAGGAAAACATATTGAATGAAAATAAATTTAATACTTGAATGTCTCAAAACTATAAAATTTCAATCAAATTATGCAATTCTTTAAAAAACTCATCAACCTCTCACACAAAAAAATAAATCCAACAATCTTCAATTACATAAATAAATTCAACAACAGTAAATCAATAAAATATGAAAATTCATCAATTCTAAGAAATGTCAACTTCAAGTACAAGCACTTAAAAAGTTTCTCAAAGTATGAGATCTACACATACCAATCTTCATGTCACTTGGTTAGATTGATTCATGTAACAAGAAAAAATGCACATATAGTATGTTATCTTCACATATTAAACTGAAACATAAAATATACCAATTATAGAACCCAACATAACTCAATAACCGCAATTCAACTTATAAAATATACCAATTATAGAACACAACATTAAAACAACATAAAATTCATGTGTCCCTATCAAATGTTTTTTCACAATGACAAGGATAAACCTAATTTTAATCCATATTAATTTTTATTTAACAAATTATAGTATTATAAATAAAATAAAATAAGAAGTATTTTTAAAAGATTAGAGAAAATTTTGGGGTAGCCGTGACCATCCTATGTCCCAACAACGATTAGCCACTGGTTACACATAATCCACCAACCATTTTAGTTTACTAAGTACCATTCATTTGTTTATAGTTACTATTTTCAAATAAAATACTAAAAAAAAGTGTTTAATAGATTTAAATATAAAAAATTTAAACTAAATTCATCGTAAGCTTTTGTATAAGCATCAATTTTGCTCATAAATAGTATTTAATTCAAATAAATAATATTTAACTAAAAAAATTTGTATTTAATAAATGTAAAAAATTTAATCTAAATTCATTATAAGCATAAGCTTTCTGTTCATACCTTTATTACGTAAAACTATGACAAAATATAACATTTAAATAAATAGTATTTAACTCAAATTAAATTGCTCATTTGAAAGAGACAATTCAAAAATTAGATATGAATTTTATGAGTAGGCATATACGAGATTACAATGTCAAAACAAATTAAACGAGTTTAGTGTTTAGCCTAGACACATGAACACTTTGCATCAACATTCATATAAAAATCACTTGTTAATAATATCTTATTATAACTAATTCTTCAAAAAGTCTTGAAGAAGGTATAGGCAGAAAGTGGATGAAGGGAGCTGAAAGTCTAAATGAGAAGAAGAGTAATGAAACTCTATTGAACTAGCCAAACAATTTTTTTTATTTTAAATATAACTAGTAACCGGGTCGGGTCGACGGGTTGACGGGTTCAAATTGTTGAACCCATTACCCGACCCAAATATAAGCGGGTTTCAACGGGTTGGGTTGGGTCGGACCCAAAAGTGATCGGGTACAGGTAAAAATCGAGTTGGGTTAGGTTGGGTGATCGGGTTGGCGGGTCGACCCGCGCCCATGTTCACCCCTAATTCCCAGATAATTTTTGGTCAAACCATTCTTACCTCTTCTGGTCAAACTCTGCATTACTAGAGCTCCATTCCTCTAGAAATCATGGGATTAAAACTATATATATAAAAAAAAAAATCAACATTGCATATCAAAAATATCACCATACTTCATAATTAATATATGGATAATGTAACTCAGGCATTGAATTAGACATGGAGTAATGTTCTATTTCCTAGCCTTCATGTAGAGATTCATATACCTTAAAACAGACTTCGGAAGAAACTTTTTACACATCTAAAAAAATATGCAATTTGTCATTTGTAAATATATTTTCAGATAAATTAAAACATATGTGATTTTTTCAGAAATATATAGGTTAGAGAAAATTCCTTCTTATGACTTTTAAGCCCACAATACAAATTATTACTGGGTTGCCATTTCATTGAACTCAGTATTATGGACCAACAATAAGTAAATACCTAAGAATGACATATAAAGGCACAATCATGCAAACAATGAGGAGGTAAACTTACAACAACAAGAACTTTAAAAACTATAATGGAAAAGACCTATTGCTTATATTATGAAAATTATAGTAAGAAGTATAAATTTGCTATTCCAAAAATGGCTACAACGAAACGATTGATAAAGGCAGCTTCATGTGTCTGGAAAACAAAATCTAAGACATTGTCTCTCCAAAAATAAACTCATTATTGAGGCAATAGTACATTACTGCATAATCCCATTAGCATATGCTCTAAAATCTACAGCTAGAAACTCAACCTTTCAATTTTGATTTTACCGGAACACATTTGGAATTTAGTAAGGGACAAGATAATTTTTCAATATTTTAAAAGTCAGTGGAAAATATAGATTTTTAGGGTATAGAGTAAAAAATTTCAAAACTAAAAGCCAAATTTATGAATCTAGGAATTGGACCCGCATCCGGTCCGGATAACCCTTAAATTAGTTGGAACTAATAGTACTACATAGCTAGAATCTTCTCTTGCATGTCGTAACAAAACTATGGATGTATTATACCCAAAAAAAGAGAGAGAAAACTATTGAGTACATTTGTATCTATTGTTTACAAAATTATAGAAGAGGGAGGATAAATAGAATGAAAACGCATTTTGTAGGAGAGGTGGCACAAAGAAAATTCCTTCGGATGTTCGCCATCAAATGCTTAAGAACTTAAAAGATACTAAACAAAAAAAGAAAACTTTTAAAGTAGTTCCTATATATTTCAAAATTTACAAATTAGTCCTTATAAATTTTAAAGTAGAAAGTTGATCCTTATAATCCTTTAAAATTATCAGGTTGGTTCCTCAACTTTTTCAAAATTTATGTTTTAACCAATTTTTCTTTAATTTTGAACCACGGTTAATATTTATGCCTCAAAAGCATTTTAAAATTATAAATGAAGGAATTCAATTAAATATAACTTGAATTGAATTGTTTAGAATTTAAAATTCACTAAAATTTGCAAACACTTCATCAAAACACACTCTTATAAGGTCATAATTTCTAGGCATACATTTATTTCTAGGGAAGTATTTGAAAGAGTGTTTTCCAACTTAATGTCGTAATAGGCGAACATATGTTGAAATATATATCTCATTAATCATATCCAGAACTTATGTGTGAACAAGAAACTAGGTGAAGTAACTATTCTCACAAAATAAGAATGATAAATTCCTTACCGAAGCTATACGGAAGAAAGTCAATATATTTGGCAGAGAAGCATTTAACTATGCAAGACAAAACCAGAGCGGCAGAGAAGATAAAGTTATCTGCTAAATATAAAAACTAAACTTGAGGAGAGAAGAATTAAACTCATGAAAGTAATCATGGAAACTGTAATTTCTTTTTGTTGACAAATAATAGAAATTGTAATTAAACATTGAGCTATAAATTATAGAAAGTCACACACAAAAAGAGGGAAATATGTTCTTACTACCCGGAATACACAACCACCTCCTTATCCACAAAAAGCCCTGCGCAACGTATCGAAGGAGGGAGAAGAGAATGAAATATGTTCTCTCTGTTCTTATCCATGGAGAGTAATAAGCATCAATTGCTAGCACAATAAAATGAAATTACTGAAATAGAATAGAAAAATAAGAGCACATTCAGATATTTACCTCACCAGGAATTTATTTCAAAACTAGTTAACGACACCCAAATAATATTGAAATGACAAACTAATAATTTTGATAATAAGAAGTTCTACCTATATCAAATACTGCATCATATCTCCCTTACATTGGTCAAAGAAAGTGCTATAATCACAAGATTTTAATAGTATATCAATCTGTAAATACTGAAAAAACACAAATAGTTGCATGAACAATTGATGCAACAGAGATTTCAGAATTCAGACCTCATTTGAATCAGGATTGAATTTTTATTTTACTATTTCCTCAGCATTCAACTAGACAACTCAAATAGATCAGGCACCCTTTAAAAAATCAATATGAATTAGTTTCTTCATTCTGCTTCTATTTTTTTAGCATCAATTAAATTCTTTAACCATGCAAAATTGATCTAATCCTAAATAATCTTACTGTAGGTAAATTTACATCATAGATCATACAAAAATTTTAATGCTTGTATGTCACTTTCCATGATTAATAAACTAACTTAAAGTCAAAATAATAGTATAGATGAATGAAATAAAAACACCAATAATAGGGCTTAATTATTAACTCCATGCCAAATTTTGGAAGAATAGGTCAAAACTATTTGGAACTGTATTGACAGCAAAGTTAAATTATTTCAGGTGGAACCACCTTGGTGGGCACTGGGCAGCATTGACTTATTTAAGATAAGTTAACAATTCCATTTTAATTTTAGATAAGCTGCCCATGCAGTGACAAAATAGTGACTTTCAGAAGTTGAGACTTGAGAGACAGGCTGAAATTACAGTAAGTTAGATGTATATGATGGGCTGAATAAAATCGGATGCATTAGTTGATGAAACTTGAATTTTAACATCAAAAAAAGAAACTTGGAAGTTTTGGTTCTCCAAGCTGCCTCAGCAGCCTCATGACCTCATATTTTCTCTTATAAGAAGAAACCAGCATATTAGAGATAATTGGGTAATAATTCATATTCAAGTATTTGAGGGTTGAACGTAGGAAACAAAATAACCAAAATAATAAGTAAAATAACTGTTGGGTTTTGCTAATAATTATTTCATCCAAACAAATAGTTGTACACTCAATTGACTATCTCCAACTATATGTTGATGGTTCGAGGCGTAAGGGACTTCAAACAAGTGGTTAGGAGTTCAAGCGTGACAATCATGAGAAAATCCGGTAAGTAGAAAACTCACTTGTAAGGTGTGTTTAGTTGGAGGGGAGAGATTATTTAAATTTTAGTTATTTGGTTCAATTATTTTGCCGGAAGGAGATGGGATGTCTCGTATTTGAACTCAAATATATCATTTTATTTAATGTGAAGAGTGAATAATACCATTTTAATATTGTAAGGGTGAACAACAATACTTTATATTTCTCTTCCGTTAAAATTCCTCCACACTCGTTAAAATCTCCTTTTTTCCTCTTCCCTCCCTTCCCTTCTATTAATAGCTCTCTTGTCTCCTGCTTCTGTTGTATTAAACATAATCGCAGCTTAAGATATTCCCCAACAACTATTAGTCAATGTTAAACAGCACCAGATGTTTCATAGTTATAACATGATTACCTAAATAGAAAATTACCCCAAATGTCTAATTTAGGAGTTTATTCAAAGATAAAAAAAAACAATGGTCTAATCATTTTTGGTCAATATTAAATAATGCTTCAATGTCATCATTTTTCAACTACTTAACTATCAACTTACTATAATTGAGACAATAATTAATTCAAAATTTATTATTAAGGAAGGGACAAGCTACAATAGGAAAAATTGTCTTAAACCAAACAGTTGTGAGTTGTGATGACAATTGAGGAAGTCATTTCATGCCAATAAAATTTCTTGGTTTTAAAAAACCCAAAAAAAATGAGTTTCCAATATATTGTTAAAAACAAATGCTTCTCTTGTAAAATGGTGCCTAGAAATGGTTCCCCGGTAATAGGTAAATGTGCAGAAAGAGTTATTCAACACTGCACACTACCACTCAAATGTTCACCAGCCTAAGATTAATTATGAATGACAAAATCCAACATTTCCCTAAACAACACAAGAATAAATGAAAGTAAAATTTGGACCCCCCACACCAACATATGTAGGAATTTAGTAAATAAAATTAAAATTTCAAACCGTGGTGCAGAATCAGACCGCTGTGAAAAGTAAAAATAACAGACCTTGCGGCCCCGCTTGACGCATATCACGGCGAATAACTTTGTTCTCTCCAAGTCTGAGGCCTTCTCATCATACTTTATAAACTTTACCATACCCACCAACCAAATTACTTTCTACTTTCTTTTGCTCCCTCCAATGAATAATGATAATCAATTATCAACCTGCAATGTAACCCCATTATTCCCAAGAATGGTAAAAAAATTAAAAGTAAAAGTAAGCAGCAAAAAGGAAAGGGTACACTGTAACACATTAATTAATTAATACAAAAAAAAAAAAGCAAGTTGAAGTATGAATCTCACCCGTGTGAATTAGGTGAAAGAGACACAGTAGTACAATGGTAAATTAAAATTACCTTCCTAAATCGTAATATTCTGCAAGTGAAAACAAGATTAGAAGCAAACAAACAAATATCTGTTTTACACTTTTGAAAAATGAATAAATAAAAGTAGATAGATATTTATTTATGATTGTTTTTTGGCGAGTATAGTGCGCCCACACATGGCAGCTGTCTCCAGCCAATTTCCCTCCCAATCAAATACACCTCCCTCTTTTCTCTTCAATCTCCATTATTACATTACTATATAATCTTATGTCTTGTGTTGATAACTATGTTAAATATTAACCTCCCTCCACCGTCTCCACTCTTTAAAATAACACCGCAAATAGCAACTCACTACTCTCTTCACTTCACTTCATTTCTCTTCTAACTTGCATTGCACAACCATGTCACAGCTACCTGATTTTCTTCTCTTTTTTTCCATATTCGTGTTCTTTTCACTTGCATCAACTGAACAATACGAAGATTTTCAAACCCTAAACACCAAATTCAACCCTAGAATCCCAATCCCACCACTCCGAACACTATCTTCATCAAAACGTTTTGAAGGATCTTCCGATCTAGTTAAACTCAAATACCACATGGGACCTGTTCTCTCTTCTCCGATCAACATCTACCTCATATGGTACGGTAAATGGGCTAGACCTAACAAACAACTCATCAAAGATTTTCTCCTTTCAATCTCCGATACCACCGCCCCTCATCCCTCCGTCTCCGACTGGTGGAAAACCGTTTCTCTTTACACCGACCAAACTGGCGCTAACATCTCTAGCACAATCTCCATCGCCGGAGAATATTCCGACCTACGCTACTCCAACGGAAAGCGCCTCACGCGACTTTCGATCCAGGACGTAATTGCAACGGCGGTGAGATCTAAACCGTTCCCGGTCGATCACCGGAAAGGAATCTACCTTGTTTTAACGGCGGAAGATGTTACGATGGACGAATTCTGCCGCGCGGTGTGCGGTTTTCACTATTTCACGTTTCCGTCGAAGGTAGGTTACACGCTTCCCTACGCTTGGGTGGGGAATTCAGGGAAGCAGTGTTCAGAAGTTTGTGCGTATCCATTCGCCGTGCCAGGGTACATGGGAGGAGGTGGACCGGGGAAACTATCGCCGCCGAACGGCGACGTCGGAGTTGATGGAATGGTGAGCGTGATCGCTCACGAACTAGCGGAGCTGTCGTCGAATCCGTTGGTAAACGCGTGGTACGCAGGGGAAGATCCGACGGCACCGACGGAGATCGGTGATTTATGCGAGGGGTTGTACGGAACCGGTGGTGGAGGCGGTTACATTGGGGAAGTGATGAAGGATAAAGAAGGAAGAACGTTTAACCTTAATGGGCTTAGGAATAGAAAGTTTTTGGTCCAGTGGGTTTGGAGCCCAGTTTTGAATGCTTGTGCTGGTCCCAATGCCATTGATTTGAATTGACCATTCATTCATTCATTCACAGATTTCAGACACACGCTACTCATGCTTGTGCTGGCCCCTACTGTATCATATTCATAAATATTATGTAACGATGTTTTTTTTTTTTGTAATTTTATTTCCCTTGCTTGAGGAAATTCATTAATATTATCGGTAGCTTTTTTTGTAAATTTCAGCACTTGCGTTATACATTGCTGTTTTTTT
>JBBPBP010000001.1:3374171-3385973 GCA_037974735.1 Cicer chorassanicum | reverse complement strand
AGAATTAAAAAAACTGAAAACTGAAAAGTAAAACACCATTTATGTGTTTTACTTTTTTTAGTTTAAAAAGTATAATATTAAAAATAGTTTTACAAAACAGTTTTTAAAAACAAGTAATTCAAACAAGTTTTTTAGTTTTTAAATTTTAAAATATTAAAATAGAGTTTTTAGAGTTTTTGAGATATAAATCAAACAAACTCATTTTAATAAATTTAATTTTAAAAATTTTAAAATACTAAATTACTTATAAATCGTTTAAAAAAATTCTCCATCTTTTAACTCAAACATAGATTTAATTAAAATTTATCTCCTTTCTTCTTTCTAACCAACTCTCTCCTTATCTATATTCAACTTAAGACCCTTAATTCTAATCATGTGCACATTTTAATTCGTGTGTGAAGAAATCCAGTTATACTAGTACATATAGGCTAAAATCAAATTAATGATGAAAGAGACATAAAGATGAATGGAAGCCAAGGTTGACTTTCCTGGATGTCCCTGCGTTTCAAAATATTATATTTCTATATTTTCCAATTTTTAGATGAAAGAGATCCTTTGATTGTTCTACTTTAAACAATTAATGGACTATCCCTAAACCTACCAATTCAATACAGGTGTATATCAATAACTTTTACTGTACCTTGATCATTATTCATTTACTCCCTCCCTCCCTTTATGAGCAAATTAAGAGAATAGTTAACTTCATTAAAATCAAATTGAGATACCAATAGTAAATTTTATTCATTGGCCTAGAGCTATCAAATGGTTCGTCTTAAACCAATATGTTATAGTCTAAAAGACTCAATTACACGAATGCTCTAGTTTGGACGAATCCTTTTTATTATTAGGTTGCTATTTTTTAATATTAATCTGTCTAATATAGACTATGTGAGCCAATTGATCAGTTCGATTCATTTTTCTTTTAATATTTTTTTATTTTAATTTATAAAAATTAAAACAAATAAAGAAGCAATAAAATAAATTTATAAGACAAACACTACATAAATGCATGAGATATTAAATGTGCCGTCTAATTTAAAGTACTTCTTATAAAGTGTAACTTTAAAGATAACAAAATGAGGCTTTACATAATCAAATGTATAACCAAGTATAATCTTACATAACAAAATACTCCATGTGTCCTAAATTGTACTATCTCTCTTTCAATTTATAAGCAAAAATGTTGACATATTTGGTTTAAAATTTGGAGCAAATATATCAACATTTTTGCTTATAAATTGAAACATAGAGAGTATGTCACTTTGACAATTTGACACAAATTAACAAATGTAGTTAGTGTTGTATTGAAAAGAAAATTATACATTACTTTACAAAAGTATCATCCGTTAACTGTATGAGAAACATAAATTAAAAACATTTGAAAAAGGTAATAAATAGTAAATGACATGATAGAAAAAGAAGTATTTATGATTAATTGATATAGTAAAATAACATATAATTTGAGACAAATCTATTTTACTAGAATGACATATAATTTGGGATGGAAAAAGTAGTTCACAAAATAGATAATTGGTCTAATAATTCAAAATAGATAACTTTTTGGGCCTGGGTTCCCTTGAATAAAATAAATGGTTATCTTCATCCATAATTTTTAAAACTAAATCAATATAAATCACTAGATTATAATATAATAAAATTAAGCCCGTGAAATTTAAAGTCGGTAACTCTATAAAAAATAGTGAGATATAAAAAGTTGAAAGTTATATTATTTCATTTGTCCCAAATTGTATGTCACTTTAACAATTTTACACAAATTACAAAATATAGTTAATGCTGTACGAAAAAATAATTATAAATTATTTTTCAAAAGTATTCTCTATTAACAATATGAAAAACATAAACTGATATAATTGAAAAAAATAAAATAATAAATAATGAAAGGACATAATAAGAGAATAAATATTTATAATTTATTGATATTATAAAATAACATATAATTTAAAACAGATATATTTTTTAGAATGATAGATAATTTGGTACGAAGAGAGCACATTGTATTAAAATTATTATTTTTCAATTATAGAAGGTTATAGATTTAAACTACGAAATTTAGCTTTTTTTTTGGGTATGGAGCATAATGTAATCCAATAAGTAAAAAGGCGAAACAATTGGACCAAATAAATTTATATGATTTCTAATGGTTTCACAAATCACTATTAAAAAAATAAGTTAATACTATGATTTAAAGATTTTTATGGCTAATCTCTGTCTCTAACAAATTAAAGCCAACCGACTGAAAACAATTTGAATGTGACCGATTGTGTTCCTATTTCTTTGAATTTTTTATGTAAGAGAAAATAAAAAATAGGAAAAAGAAAAATAATTTATCTCTATTTTTTAGTTGTATGGGTCCGTTGAATGCAAGTGAGTTAGACTAAGTCAAATAACTTTTATTATTTTACTTTTTTTTAAGGTTCGATTTATATTAAAATGTGGGTCAAACCGACCCATACTATTGGATTCATTTTTACACCTTTAATAATTTTTAATGACTTATGCTAATAATAGATCCTCTCATATATAAGCAAAATAAAATTATCTTTTCTTTACTAAAAATTAAAATTAACTTAATAAAAGTATCTAACTCCATTTAATTTTGCAAACCAATATAAAAGATGTTATTATTTTCTCTAACTTCTACAAAATAAAAGAGTTATTAAAAAATAAAATCTATATTAATTAAGGAGTATTTGAGACATAATAACACTGGATATAATTAAGTTAGTTAAGATTTATTATATTTAAGACAAAAAAGTTAATATTTCTCTTTTGTATATAATTGAGACAGGTGAAAGTACATATTAATTATTGACCATATTGTTGAGAACTAGTGGCATTAATTATGAAATTTGGCAAAAACAAAGTTGAAATTAATTATAATGTACCCGAATTTCAAGAGGCATCTTTTAAAGCTTGCAATTTCAATCAAAGCTGATCGCCATGTTTTCACCTTTTGAGAATTCTTTCCAAGTACATTTTCCGCAACTGCGGGTAAAATCAAATAACTACAAAGATCTTTCTTCGAGAGTATTAATACTAGTCACATGTATTTACGTAGGTTTTACCTTTTAACATTGTTGTTATTCTAGTGCGTTCAACTATCTCAATTGCACGGTTGAAGGCTATTTTAATGTAATAACGTTAAATTTTGGTTCAACCAATGAAATGCTAATATTATTTTATTAGATATTTTGTCGCAAATTTAAATTTAAGATCTTTATAGTTGTATGAATTTATAATAATATTTACTATCTCTTTAAAAAAAATAAATCATAATTACATTCTCGTAATAGATTTTTTTGTTTTTAATTATACCGCTGATTTTTTTAAAAGACATTAATTCTTTCTTTTTATTAATTTAAATGAAATAATAAAAAAGAATAACATATAAATATGAAATATTATGTTCGAATTCAACTATGATACATAGCAAAACAATATCGATTTTTGTCAGTTGAGTTAAGTTTACGAATTATATCCAAAAGACATTCTTATTAGGATTCAAATATAATTGGATGGTCGTGGTCCATCATATTGGAAAAAAAGTAAATCTATAATCTTATCAACATTAGAAGAAAAAATATACCATTGTTCATATGCAAGAAATCATCCACGACATTCTTCATCACAGATATTTATTTCTTAAGTTGAGCATATTGGGCCAACGCGCTCGAAACGTTGAGCTTGTTGACATCTTTTACTGTGTGGGTAGGTAAGTGATGGGTCGGGTTGAGGTAGGCTAAAAAAACTATTAGCTAGAAAAAATGTGAGTTAATATGCTTTAGTAATGTATGACATGGCTCTTTAATTCAATCTTTGTCTAATGTGAAGTGAAATATGTTTTTATAAATCCAGTAATGTGATTGGAATAATTTATGATACAAAATAAAATATAAATATAATATACTATAAATATAGTAAATATAATATTTTATTTTTTATAAAATATCAAACTATTATATTTATGTTTTATTTTATATCAAATTTCATGTCTCATGGATACAATCATGATTAAACGAAAGACTATTGGAGCCGGTCCATCTTCCAGCGGCTATATAGAAATTTTCATGAGAGATTAAAGTAATCTTTTTAAGCGAATTCGCATTCTATCTAGCCAACCCAATTGCATTTATGGTGCATACACAACCTCATATATAACTTAACATATTTCAAGTAATTGTGAAAAAAGGCATGAGTTGTTGTGCTTATGAAACCACCGAAATTTGCTTTTCTAATCGTGATATTTCTCATCTGAATATTTTAAAATTCCATCATGCATATAACACTAATGCAATACTTATTCATTATTTTAGTTGAAAAAAGAGGCTGTTTATTATGATTAAGGCTTCTTCTCTTTATGAATTAAAGGGGGCAAGCCCCAGCAAAAAAACAAAGACTGTGCCTCTAAACGTGACAACAAAGCTTCTATCATTATGAGCGACCGCACCGTCATAATTGATTAAAAACCAACATTTTCAAGAGGCTTCCACAATTGTGAATCAAACATTATGACAGAACCTCATATGCTTACCACCTTCTTCTGCATGGAAAAGCTAAATGTGATGGTCTCCATTTATCTTTTAGAAATTGCATTATAGAAGATGTCATTGTTATGCGCTCTCCATATAGCATTGAGCATTGTTACAAAAAAAGAATTTAAAACAAGTCATGAAGACGTGTCAAGATTCCAAAAGACGTGAGAAAGAGTGTGACATGTACCAGCAGTATCTTTTTTTTTATTTTGATAAACAAGGGCACAACTGCAAAGACTAATATTTCGAGTTAGATAAGATAAAATAGCTACAAAAGTCTTTCTAACATTGGTGTGCGGGAGCGACGTATGAACGTTGTTTGTTCTTATTCAGGGCCTAGAGTTTCACTCAAAAACTCCAGAGATAGCAGATGATGAAGACTTTGAATAACGTTCAATCAATGATAATACCTTAGCAGCTTTCCTTCTAAGATGACCATCTCCATATATATTCATGCCAGTAAGACAAACTAAATGTGATCTAGCTGTCACTCCATAGTATTCCACCATTTCCTTTGACACAAACACCTTCTCCATAAGTCCTAAAGCTTCTGCCTTAAGGGACTCACTACCCCAATTCAAAATCTCCAATAAGGGTCTCATTGCATTTGACTCATGCAACAAACGACCACCCCTTTGTGGAAATTCCTCCAAAACTAATGTAGAAAGTGTTTGTATTGCTTCATAAGCAGTTGCATGAACCTCACCATGTAACAGCTTTATTAAACCAGGTAAAGCATTTGCTTCCAAGAGACAAAATGTGGTGGTGACACTGCATACACTGTCGTGTGCTGCGCATAATGGAACGCGTGATGATTTGAAAAACCAGCAACCGTATGGTTTAGATGCAACTGTTAGCTTTGGAGTGCTCATAGAAAGATCGCCAATGAAAGCTGCAGCTATTGCCTTTGCTGTGACTGAACCAGTATTGAGAAAATCAATAAGCAATGGATATATTCCTCGGTTAACCAAATCGCGTTGCGACTCGATGTTTGTAGGATCTGTGAACCTGAAGAGAGCGTTGAGAGCATTTTCTTTTGCTTCCATTTTTCCGGTTTTTAAAATGCTTATGATTGCATCAAGTCCTCCCATTTCAATCAACATTGTAGTTAGTTTTCGTTCCGATTTCGGTAGGTTAGCTAGTAAACCAGCTGCAGCCATTTGTACATTATCATTGTCATCATTCTCTAAAAATCCAATCAAAGCTTCCAACCTTCTAGGCTTGAAGAGGTATTCAACTACTCCTTCTGGTTCGTGCTGAGAGAAAAGAAATAGCAGGTTTATCGCAGTCTCTCGAACTTCTGAGTCAGAATCATCAAGAAGTGGAAGAATTAGAGATACACCATTGGCTGCAAGAATTGCTTTCTTCACCAAACTAGTCTCAAACTTGCAAATACCAAGAAGAGCGCGTAGCGCGGGCTTACGAAAGCTGTGACCTGAGTTGGAAGTTTGCTGCAAAACTAACAATTTTGTGATGATGGAATCTAACTCAAGCTGTTGCCCTTCTCCATCAACGAAGAAATCAATTCCATCATCAGAAGAAGAAAGCTTCTCAAGAATTTCAGAGCATTTCATGGTAATGAATGATCTCGTCCGAGGAGAGAACATTAAATCTAGAATAAGAGGAACACCGCCGGAGGAAGCAATGATTCCCTTGTTAGTATGAGATCCGGCTAGTTTAACCAGCGCAGACAATGACAGATCTTTTGATTCGATACTTCCAGACAGCATATCTATCAAAGGAGTTATAACTCCTTCCTTGCCAAGGAGCGTCAAATTTGAATCATCCAAATCCAAATTAACTATAGCTTTTGCCATTGATATTCTCGAATCCGGTCCTGAGTACAGAAGAAGAAATATAGTTAATTATATCAGTCCTGTGAAGTGTGATGAACAGCTAAATTAAGCGCTTATAGCATTAATACTAATCATATTAATGCTTATGTATAAACTATTTCTATAGTAAAAGATAAGATAAACATAATCTTTTCTGCCATTGCAGTGCTAACTATATTTTCAATGTCATGAAAATCATTCATCTCATAACAATAAACATGTTTCAACTAGAAAACATTCCACCATCTTACCTCGAATCATGCGATCGGCTAGTGGCTTATACCAGCCACCATTAGCAGCAGTGATAATGCTGCTTTCATTTATTTCAAAAAGCTCCATCAAAATCTTACATGCAACCTCGGCTGAATCGTTTTCTGGGTCCTTTGCAAGGGTTACAAGGTAAGAAACTGCAGTGTGGTTGTCAGAAAGTTTTTTGCAAAAACATTGATTCCAACCAGATCGGTCTTGAAGTAACTCGTGTAGCAAATCAATTGCTGCCTTTGAAATGTTAGAGTCGCTCTTTAAGCACAAAATAATATGATCCCATCCTTGAGACTCGGCCACTTTCTCCTATAACATTTTATTCAAATGTTTAATTTAAATTGGTCTTCATGATTTCATGTTTAACATGTATATATAGGATTATAATGAATCAGGTTATCTTAGTGGTAGTCCACTTTCCATTCAGGAATCTATAACATTTAGATATTGATAACATGAATGAAGTGAAACATAATGAGCAACATGAATTTTTGAAAAACATGAGACAAAACTACACAAGAAGTAATTCATCTTAATTTTGAAGTTTCAAGTAGGTACTTTATCTTTTTTTTTGGTCAAGTTTATTTTTCATTTCAAGTTAGTCTTTTATGTTTAAAAACCTCAGCAATGTTGGACCAAACTTCAATTTTCATCTATGTATGTTGCCAAAAGTTTTGCTTGATCATTCAAAAAAGTAAATTACATCTTCGATTCATCAAAGATAATATCTAAATTACATCATAATACTATTACAATATCTAATCGTCAAAATTTACATGATAATTTTTTGTTTTTATTTAAGATTGTGGCCTCGTTGTTGTCAACGAGGTTTTAATTGTGGTGAAATAATCTTTATAGTATATCATTCAATAATCATGTACACAAATTTGTAACAGAAGTGGACAAAGAATGAAAGTTTGTTCAACGATGTAAGCATTTTAAAAGATAAATGACTAATTTGACACGAAAAAGATAAATAACATGTTTGAAACTTTAAATTAAGTTAAAGGACTCTGGTATAGTTTTGCCAAAACATAACATTCAAAAGGATAAACCAATAGTATAATCAAGGTCATATTTTCACATTGGTTGTGCCTAATTATGTTTCTATCCTTCGTCCCACTAAACTATAAATTGCCAATCCTCAAGAAGGAATTGTGTGGTTTAACTGAAGCAAAAAAGAAAAATGACTTCCTTACCTTGTTTCTTGCATGCCCCTCAACAGCATCTTTCAAAGTGATCAAAATCTTCATCTTCACTTCTCTGTCATTAGACTTCCCAAGTTTAGAGATAACAATATCAGTAAGCTCTCCAATAGAGATCCAATCCTTGTTAATAGAATTCTCATTTATTAGAGCCTGCATTTGGCTCATGGATTCTTGCAGGTCACAATTTAATAACAAATTTTCCCTAATAGACCTTATCAAGAGACAGTAATTAAGTTCTCTCCACTCTTCAATGGATTGTCTTAGTGGAATATTAGACCTCAAGCTAGTATCTTCAAGAACCTCTTTTGTGTCCGGGTCGGTTTGATTTCCATCGTAAAACCAAGCTTCAATAGCAGATCTTTCACATGTAGTACCTGTGCAAAGGCTAACAGGATCAACCATCACACCTCCAGTTATACAACAAAGGAAAGAATTAAGTGGCATGATATATTTCTCCCTTGAACCATATCTCTCTATCACTTGAAGCCTTTCAAAGTATTGATTCTTAACTTCTTCATAATCCCTTGCTGCATCAGCTCTAGAGAGTAACTTAATGATCTGCTCCAAGAAAACAAATTCGGCTTTTTCTTTCCGAATTGCAGCTTCTTCTTTTTCCTTCTTAATGCTGGCCAACTCTTTCCCTATCTCAGATGGTTCCACTGGCACTCCAACCGCCCTCGCGATCTCCTCAAGTATGTCGTTCGCAAAAGCCTGATCTTGTTTCTGTTCTCTTAGTCCTTGGTTCAACTTGTCAACAATTTCAAGCTGAGATTGCGAAGCTTCAAACTCAACCCTTTGCATCTCATCCTGTAGTCTATGAACCTGATCAGAGATTCTTGATTGCAATCCAGTATTTGCAATAGGAAGTGTAGCCAGAGACTTTCCGATATCCCTTGTGACTTGTTTAACCTCCTCAACTATGGATCGACACTTAACCAATAAGTAGAAACGACCGCGATTCTTGTACTTTTCAACCAAATTGTTTGCTTTTTTAACATCTTTTTCAAGGGACTCTAGAGCAACTCTTGTAGGTTGTGAATCATTCAATTCTTGAAGCTGTAATTCCTTTAGCACCGGCTCGATATCAAATAGATGTTTTGAAAGGGCCTTGAAACTTTCTTTACCAATAAGAACATCAGATGCTGCATGAGCTGTTCTCAATACCTGGTTTGTTACCACAGTTAAAATTGTACCTATAGGTATGAGTTCCAAACCTACCATGGTAAAAACTTTTGCACTGGTTGATTTTTCTACTCAAACTAAACTCTGTAATCAAATTCCTATAGATCTGTCCTCTTGTAGAGCATAGAAAATATTCTGCATCAGTTCATTAATTCTTGAGTAAGCCACTTAACAGAGAAAATATTTAATTGGTAATACATGTAAACAATTTTTTGCATAAATATTTTTACATAATAGTACACTAGTAATTCTCTACTTAACATTGAGAACTCAATAACACACCATTTAAGAGTAGCTAAGAATCCCTGATAGAAACAAATTGAAAAATTGTATCTAAGCAGCAGCAACTAAAATTTATCACGCTGGGGACAATGTTGTTTGTATTGCAAGCTAAAAGCAAACAATTGGAAAAAACTGGAAATCAAGAATTAATCCAATGACTAACTAATGAAGAGACATTATATATTATCTATGAAGCACATACACCAATACCGACACCGACATGTGTCAGACACTCGAAGACATATTTAATTTGAAGTATCGGTGCTAAAAAGATATTTATAGAACCTTACCAAATAAAAAATCAAGTTTTTAAGGAATAATAATAACCAAGGAAAAGCAAGTGACATGTATTGTAGCAATAAGAAGGAAAGAGAGAGTGGTAGAGTTACCACAGAAGTTCCAAATTAGGGAGAGAAGCAGAGCTGATTGTGGATGTTGTTATTATTTGGCACTGAAGATATTATTTGGGAAGAGAAGAATTGAGCTAGGCAATGGTTTTAAGCCTTTGAGGAAAATACGAGGAAAGTATGTATCATTTTCTGATATTTCAGTTTTATTGGAAAAGCTTTAACACGGTTTGACAAAGGTTCAGACTTCAGAGTGCAGAGAGGGTCAGAGCAATCCGTGGCACACTTTCTCTTCCAAGAGTACATTTTCTTTTCCTCCAAAATTTAATAATGGGTCCAGGGAACGCGGACACTTACTTGGATATGTTAGTTCAAGTAAGAAATATTCTAATCGTAAATAGAATCAAATAATTTTTTATTTAGATTTTCTGAATTAGTGTTCTTATTACACATGTTAATAATATAAAAAGGCATAATGTTTTTAATTGTGATAAAATTTATAAATATAATAAATTTGAAGTGTCCATTTTCATAGTTGTAAGGTTAAAGACATTAAAGTTATTGATTAAATTAGAATTTGTACTTTATCGTAGTTAATGAACACCACACTAAAACTGGAAATCAAACATTGCATAAGACGAGAAAGTAATTTTAAGTCAAAAAATAATTTTAAATCACTCAAATTCAATGGAGGAAGAGTTAAGAAGAATCATGAAAAAAGGTTTGGGGGCGGGCGCGTAGCCTCACTCAATTTGAGCAACCTAAGCTTTTAAATAGTTGAAAACACAAATTTAATATATTTTTATTTTTATTTTTATTTTTATTTTCTTAACAAATTTAACATCTTAGTGGAGATGTATTCAATAATGGGGTGTATTTAATTAAGATTGCGTTAAATATATTTGTTTATTTCTATAGATATATCATATTTTAATTTTAGACCTTCTAAAATCTTTCTTCAAACAATAGTCCTCCTTAAATTTTCTATCAATAGTTTTGATCTTTACTTTTAAATTATTCATATGTATCATCTTAATTTTTGAATGATTTTTTACATACATGTTAAGAACACTATAATAAACTCTCTCGTAAACGTTTAGAATTTTTTACAAAAGATGAATTAAATACAATTTTTTTTAACTTTTGGCGCATAAAAATTCATATTTAATTCATCTTTTATTAAAAAAATCTAAATTTTTTATAGAGAAAATTCTTTAAATATTCTAAACATGTGTGAAAAATATCATTCAAAAACTTCAATAATACACATGAGTTCACTTAAAAGTCGACAGTTTTGGTCACTCCCTCTGATTTTTTAACTAAAAAATATGACGTGAGATGTTTTGAATAACATGACATTTAATACGATGATGTAGATTGATTAACACCCATTAAATTGGAATAAAACGTCGTAAAAACTTAACTTTCAACTTCAATTTTTTTTTTCCGTATTTTTAATTTAATTAATATCATATGAATAATCAATGGATCTAGATGATTTTATATTATAGAATTGTATGTCACGTCATTTAAAATATATCAAATCGTCATTTTTTAGTTTAAAAATATGAGGGAGGGACCAAAACTGTCGACCTTTAAAATAGGGGAACCAATTTCGTGAATCAGTATAAATAGGAGGACTAAAACTGCAATTAAGCCAATGTTCTTTTGTCTTTTTTACAAACATTTTTAACCATAAATAATATGATACTTGAATTTGTTTCGTCAAATATACCTTCACAAATGTCTTTCTTGTCTTTATTTCATTTATTCTGTGTGTCTCAGAATAAGTGTCATTTTAGTAAAAAATAATTTATCTTAAAATAAATGTCATTCTTAAATTTTAATGCAACTTTAATTATTTTTTTTATATTACCTTTCAATAATTACTATGTGTATAACTTACAAAATATTATTATATTTTATATTAATAATAGTGAAAAAATCATCAAAAATTTAAATAGGTAATTTAATAAAATTAGTTAATTTTTTCTTCTAATTATTATATTTCTTAATACATACGTTACCCCAATAAAATGTATACCCAAAAAGTATAACTAATTACTAATAATACATGAAAAAAATTAAAAAGTAATTCAACCATTATTATTTTTTTTTTATGATAGTTCAACCA
>JBBPBP010000001.1:3353345-3372808 GCA_037974735.1 Cicer chorassanicum | reverse complement strand
TTTCTTGTTAAGTAAAATATATCAATGTTATATAGACAAAAAAAATAATGTTATTAATTTATTATTAAATATATTAATAAATATTAAAATATATTTGAATTTTCTCCCTAGAAAGATTCCATTATTGTATGTAATGTATTAATGATTCAATGGATCTTCAGCTAAAGTGTTGGTTTGAAAAAACTTATATAAAATACAGTGATAGAAATAATAATAAAAAAAGTCTTAAATCTTATTTCAACAAAAAAAAATGTTATTATTAAATTAAATATATTTTAAATTTGAAATTTTATTGAAACTTTTGTGTGATAATTATACAATCTTCTAAAAAAAGAATGATATTGAAGAACACTCAAACAACCAGTTGTTGAATTCATAAGGAATGCGTAAATGTTTGGAAAAATTAACTGAAGCGCAAAATTGGAATGGGTGGTCAACAATGACTGCTTCTCTAATTTGCACCTATTAAGATGGTGTGATTGGCTCATGCGTTTAGGTGAGGGAAAATAATAATAATTGCCAGTTAATTATATGCTTTTTGCTTATTCTAATTTCAGATTGTCCCCAACTTGTCTCACACATACACCTCTAGGGTATTAGAAATAAGAGAAGGAAAATCAAATACAAATTATATTTTTTATAGAGTGGACGACTCAATGAACGGTCACAACATAGTGCAACAGTCTTAATAAGTTTTTTCTTGAAAGAGAAGCATGTTAGATGATATTTTTGTTTAAGGTATTTTGTCAGCTATTGATCATTATCATTAATTATGATGATATGTAATGTATTGTTAATTTGTGTTAGTTGGCTCTGCTTTTCGACGAGTCTCACTCTTTTTGTTGATAGCCATCAATAAGCTTTTCGAGACCAACTTGCATGAAGCGTATTTGATAATAATAAATTAATAATAGTACATGATGAGGCGTTGTGAAGAGTTATAGAATTGTTAATTTCCTATCGTGTGTCCTTATTTCAAACCAAAAAAAGATATCTCTCCGTACGCTTTTACCTAGTACTTCAAATGCACTTGGGTTGGACCGTAAAATAAAAGTTAATCTTAGAAAATTATAATTGTAGCACTATATTTGAAAATCCAAAGAATACTACTATTAAAATTATTCAAAAACCAAATATGCCTCCCGAAGATTTATATGTTCATATATGTCTTGGATCCTTTTGAGTGATGTCTTAGATTATATTTGAGTATTGTAAATAAAAAGTGTGATTAGAAAGAAAGACTTCATTAAAAATAGTCAATTAATTTAAAAATTAATTAAAAAAATTAAAAAATACTTAATATCAATAATATGATTAACAAAAAATTTAAGATTCTGATTGAATAACTAAAATATATATAATTTTATATATTATAAAATTTGCATGAGCAAGTAACAATTGTTAACTAGACTCAAAAAATAGAGTGAGTCATCGATATCATTCTTTGATCACATCTCCTCTAGGTTCAAGATTGTAAAATATATCAGTAAAATAGTCCAATGAAGTCGGCATTACCTTTTACAATTAAATATGCCCAATGCCCGAATACAAAACTCAAATGTCATGACTCATAAAATTTGGCTTACGATGTGTTTGGCAAGGCCTCAAAAGTTCTATAAGAACAACATTCATTAAAATTAATTATAAGTGGAGTCCACTAATACACATGATATCACTCTATGTAGGAACATAATATCAGAAGATAACTCATGGAGGTTCAGATGACTGATGACAGATCCATGGAGGCTCACTCCTGTAAAATTCAGAAGATAACTCATGAGATTATCTATTAAGGTACATCATACATAGCATATTTAAATTAAATGTTGAAATTTAATGTCTCATTTTGTTTGAATGTTGAAATCACTAAAATGTCTCTCTCTTACATGTTGTATGATTTTAATTTTTGACATGTTAGACTATGTGATGTGAACACATTTGATTTCAAACTTAAGTAACTTAGTTTTAATTCCAAAGTTATCTTGAATTAATTTTGAAAAATGTGATTTTTGTAGTCAAGCTAAAATAATAAAGAGTTCACATAAATATGTAGTTAGAGAATCTGAGTCTTTAGATTTATTACAGTCTGATATATGTGAACTTGATGGGACGTTAACAAGAAATGAAAAATAAAAGTGAAACGCTTGACATGTTAAGGATCTTTGTAACTGAAATTGAAAATCAATTTAGTAGAAAGTTTAAGAGGTTCCAAGTATGATTCTAGTTTGTTTAATAAGTTTTATAAATTGTCTGGAATTATACATGGAACAACTGCACCATAATTTCTTGAAGTGAATGGTAAAGTTAAGAAAAAAAAAAAGAATAGAACTCTTATTGAACTAGCTGTTGCTAGTATGCTTAACTTTAGTGCTGCATCTTGTTGGTGTGCGAAAAATATATTGTTTATTTGCTATGTTTTGAATAGAGTTCCTAAATCTAAAAACAAAACATATCCTTATGAAATAGTGAAGAAAAGACAACCGAACTTGTTTGATTTTCAAACTTGGGGTTGTCTGGCTTATGTCAGAATCCCCGATCACAAGCGAAATAAACTTACCAATAGAGCATATGAATGTATATTCATTGGGTATGTAGTAAACAGTGAAGCGTATATGTTTTATGACCTAAATGCAAAAGTGATCATAGAGTGTTGAATTCTATGAAAGTAAATTCCCTTTCAAATCGAGAAATTGTGGGGGCAGCGAACCAAGTCATGTTCCCGTGACAAGAAGCACTGAAAGCAGCAAACAAGGCGAAACAGAAACTTGAAGAAGTAAGAGAGTCTGAATTGCTAAAAATTATGGAATATGCAGCCTATACTTTAAAAGAGGATCCTGCAAATCTTTAAGAAGCTTTGTCATCTTTGGATGCAGATTTATTGCAAGAAGCAATAAATGATGAAATGGATTCTCTAGAGTCTAACAGGATCTGACATTTAGTAGACTTGTCTCTTGGTTGCAAACCAATAGGTTGTAAATGGATCTTGAAAAAGAAACTAAAACCCGATGGAATGATTGATAAATACAAGGCTCACTTTGTAGCCAAATGTTTTAGACAAAGAGAAAATATAGATTTCTTCGACACATTTTCACTGGTCACTAGAATTACATCCATTAGGGTACTCATATCACTTGGTGCTATTCATAGCTTGGTGGTACACCAAATGAATGTCAAAACTGTTTTATTAAATGGTGATTTGGAAGAAGAAATCTATATGGAACAACCTGAAGGTTTTGTGATTCATAGGCAAGAAAATAAGGTCTGTAAGTTAGATAAATCTTTGTATGGTCTTAAGCAAGCTCCTTGGCAATGGCATGAAAAGTTTGATATGTTGATTATATCGAATGAGTTCAAGTGAATGAAAGTGATAAATGTGTTTACTATAAATCTGAAAATGACATTTGCACTATCATATGTCTCTATGTAGACGACTTACTCATATTTGATTTGAACGTTCATGTTGTAAATATTGTGAAATCACTGTTGTGTAACAACTTTGATATGAAAGACCTTGGAGAAGCGAATGTAATCCTTGAAATCAAGATTACTAGGTCACAAAATGAAATTTCTTTTGATCAGTCTCACTATGTTGAAACAATCCTAAAGAAATATAAATACTTTGACTATAAACATGCCTGCACACCAAATGATCTAAGTGTGAAACTTTTCAAGAACACTGGTGAGTTTATTAGACAAATTGAATATGTGAGCATCACTGGCAGCCTCAAGTATGCCACTAATTGTACTAGACCCGACATTGCCTACGTCGTGGAACTGTTGTGCAGGTTTACCAGTAGACCTAGTATGAAGTATTGACACGCTATCGAAAGAGTCATGAGATACTTAAAAAGAACCATGAGTTTTGGATTACATTATCAAATATTTCTTGTCATTCTTGAAGGATATAGTGTTACTGATTGGAACATTTTATCAGATGACTCCAAAGCAACCAATGACTATATTTTAGTATAGCTAGTGGTGTTGTATCTTGGAAATCGAAGAACATACGATATTGGCTCAGTCCACTATCGAGTCTGAAATGATAACACTAACTACTACTAGTGAAGAAGCGAGATGATTGAGATGCTTGCTAGTTGAGATCCATTTATGGGAAAAACCTATGACAAATGTGTTGATCTAATGCGATAGTACCGCAGCTATTGCGAATATTGAGAATCTTTATTACAACGATAAGAGACGAAAAATTCGTCGTAAGCACAACGCTGTTATAGAGTTATTTTCTAAATGAGTTTGTTATAGTGGATCATGTATGCACTGATGAGAATTTAGAAGATCCTTTGACGAAAGGGTTAGCTAGAGAGAAAGTCATAAATACATCCAAAAAGATGGAACTAATGCCTATAGAGTCACTCATGATGGTAACCTGACCTAAAAGACGAGATCCCAAGAATTAGGTTCAATGGGTAATAACAAGTTGTGAAGTGATATGAGATGAACATGCTATTATAAATCAGAGAAGCATGATTCTTGAAGCGATGATAGGATGAGGTAATAAAAACTCTTAATGAGATCTATACTCTATGTGGAGTGAAATACTTAGCTACATGAGTACTCTTGATAGACTCACCTATGTGAATGTGGAAATGTGGCCGCTTCCTATGGAATTTTGAGGCAAAATTCATAGAACATTCACTATACTGGGATAGACGTGCAGGGCCATTAATGCACGGACTTTTGAGAATACACTCTATGAAAAGGTTGTGTGTGAGTTTGATGTCAGAGATAGAGTTCAAGACTACGAGTCACTCTTATTGAATTTGAATCTTACTTACTATGCAAAGGTTCAAGTCAAGAGACACATTTGTTTATGCATGATCTTATATAAGCGTTTGACGCAACTTCAGAAACACTTTTAAATTCAAGTGAGGGATTGTTGGAACATAATATGTTATTTTATGTAAATTTAAAAATTGTTGAAATCCCACATTGGACAAATCTCATTTATTGAGTAGTTTTCAAGTCTATAAATACTAAAGTAACACATTAGTTAGAAATCATATGTGAGTTTGCTTCCATCACTATAAAATGAGTTTCAAATTATTGTGGAAAGTACGCCAAAGTTAGATGCATTTCTCAACTTTCTCTTTTCTATTTTGCTCGACTGATTTCCAAGCCACTTCTCCATTTTCTTTATGTCCCTTCGATTTTTAGAGCGGTTGTTATGCTGTAGTCCCTTCGTAGTCCTATCAGTTTCTAGAGCGGCTGTGATGCCGTAGTTTCGTCGATTTTTGAGTGGTCATCATACCACTATCCTTTTAGAGCGGTTTTTATGTCGTAGTCTCGTCGATTATTTTTGTGGTCATAATACCACTATGAACGGTTTTTTGTGTCGTAGTCCTTTTGATTTATGAGTGGTCATAGTACCATATTGCGAGTGACTTTAATCGTTATATTGAGAGGACTTAACCACCATATTGAAGGTGTAATTCTTAAACGGTTTTCTACGGTGCAATGGAACTCCGATACAGTGAATCTGATTGTTTTATCCTAGAAACTTTGGATAGTGTCACGAAACATCTTAAAAAAAGCGACCTAATCCGCAACTCAACCAAATAATATATTCGGTGATATAAATGATAATTTTTAAATAATTTTCTGAAACTCAATTAAAATATATCAGTGAAGTCCACTAGAGTGGCACTACCTTTTACAATTAAATATGCCCAATGCCCGAATACAAAACTCAGATGTTATGACTCATAAAATTTGGCGTACGATGTGTTTGGCAAGGCCTCAAAAGTTCTATAAGAACATTATTCATTAAAATTAATTATAAGTGGAGCCCACTAATACACATGATATTACTTTGTTCAACAAATCGAAATGTTGTCTATATAAACCCATTTCCACAAAATCATATATATTCTGCTAAGCAAACCATGGAACCAACATTGCAACGCTCTCACTCTCACACTCCCACCATTCTCGGAAAGTACCAACTAACTCGCCTCCTCGGCCGCGGCAGCTTCGCCAAGGTCTACCAAGCCCGTTCCCTCCTCGATGGCGTCATCGTTGCCGTCAAAATCATCGATAAATCCAAAACCGTCGATGCCGCCATGGAGCCTCGTATAATCCGCGAGATCGACGCCATGCGCCGCCTCCACCACCACCCTAACATCCTCCGAATCCACGAAGTCATGGCTACTAAAACCAAGATACATCTCGTCGTTGAGTTCGCCTCCGGCGGGGAGCTCTTCTCCGCTCTCACACGCCGAGGACGCTTATCCGAATCCACCGCTCGTCGCTACTTTCAACAGCTTGTCTCCGCGCTCCGTTTCTGCCACCGCAACGGTGTCGCTCACCGTGATCTTAAACCACAGAATCTTCTCCTTGACGCCGACGGCAACCTCAAGGTCTCCGACTTTGGACTCTCTGCTCTCCCGGAACACCTCAAAAACGGACTCCTTCATACTGCCTGTGGCACGCCGGCGTACACCGCACCGGAAATTCTCAGCAGGAGTGGCGGTTACGACGGGTCCAAAGCCGACGCGTGGTCCTGTGGCCTAATACTCTACGTACTCCTCGCCGGTTACCTTCCGTTCGACGATTCGAATATCCCGGCGATGTATAAGAAGATTTCCCGGCGAGATTACCGGTTTCCAGATTGGATTTCGAAGCGGGCGCGTTTCGTGATATATCGGTTACTTGACCCGAATCCTGAAACCCGAATGAGTTTAGAGGCTCTGTTTGGGAACGAGTGGTTTAAAAAATCGCTTAATGACGAAGCGGAAAAGAGCGTGTTTGGGTTCGATTACGGAAACGAAGGGAAGGATTTAGGTTTGAACGCCTTTCATATAATATCTATGTCTTCGGGTTTGGATTTGAGTGGTTTGTTAGAAACGACGTCGTTTGAGGGTGGGAAGAATAATACTGATAGGAGGGAAAAGATGTTTATTTGTAGTACAAAAATGGAAGTGGTTGAGGAAAAAGTGAAAGAAGTGGGAAGGGTTTTGGGGTTTAAGGTTGAGGTTGGGAAGAATAGTGCAATTGGGTTGGTGAAAGGGAAAGTGGTTTTGGTAGTTGAGGTGTTTGAGATTATGCCTTCTCAACTTGTTTTGGTGGCTGTTAAGGTGGTAGAAGGTGGGTTGGAGTTTGAGGATAATCATTGGGGGGATTGGCAAGCTGCTTTACAAGATCTGGTGCTTTCTTGGCACAATGAAGAATCTTCATGAATATACAATGATGATAGGTCATATTATCCTTGTTGAAGGATCTACATGTTGAGTGAATGGAGTGCTACACTGTAAATATTTAGTTGCTAAACATGACTTATTAAGAAAGAGATGACTAAGTTAATAGATGTTTAGTGAGATATACCTCTTCATTTGATTTTTAGCTAAAGTACAGGTGTGTGTTCATTTATGTTGGTTTCTTCCATTTCTTCTTTGAATGAAAAAATATATGATAATTATTAATGTACATGAGAATTAATGATGCTAATGTTTTAATTTCTTTTTTATTCAATGTTTTTAATTTCTTCTATCTTTAATTTGAGTCATATAGGAAAATTTATGGCTTTAGTTGTGATTACTGATTATCATGTTGTTAGATCCTATAGTTCAACTCATACAAGCAATTTCTTTGTTCCTATTATGGCTAATTAATACGCAAAGTACTCGGTCACCTTTATTTTTGTCGTCACCTTTATTTTTGTCGTATATAATAAGATAACATATGAATTATTTTGTCTTCGTGTAGGAAGGCATGCAATGCAAAAGGAAACTAGTAAGGCAACAAAAAAGCGTATGTGTTAAACTCAAATATAATTATATATCAACTAGACAACTAATTTATATATATTCGATGTTATTATTTTTTTACTTCATATTTAATGTCATTATTCAAAAAATATTCTCACATTAATTCATGAGTTAAATAGGCTTGTCTTGTTGAAACAATTTTACACTAATAATTAAGTAAGTAACATGAGTATTTGATTATTTAATTATTTTATAATAGTAGTTACAATGAGATGACAAAATCAATTATTTTATTTTTATTTTAATTTTATTTTTGATTAAATTTTTTATTTATTTATTGATTGTCCATTTTTTTTTTAAATTTATTTATTTGTGAGGAAATGACCATATTAATTATAGGTCATTTAGTAAAGTATATTTCTTGTTTACATAAAATTAAGAAAATCAAACGTATTTAATTATCATCTTTAATAAATATAAAAGTACATATTTTTACTTACTATAATTGAGTGCAGAGGAGGAGTACATAATTACTGCTTTATATTTTGTTTTGTTTTATTATAAAATTTAAGTGTAAAATAAATTAACATATGTTAACTAAGTATAAATGAAAATTGGTCATGTTAGAATACCAAAATTAAAAGTTTTGAATTGAAAACAATAAATTTGAAGTTTTAAAAATGCAATTTTTAATACATTTTTAAGTTTTATTAAAGAGGTTCATAGTTCAATTTTATGTTTTTATGTTTGAGTATTGAATATAATAGAATGGAATAGCATAATTGAGAATTATAAAGTAGTTTGGTGGTATTGGGTGATGGGTTTAGGAGTTGATAAGTATAAGGTGTTGGGTTTGGTTATCATCCATTAACTTTCGAATAATTACCAACAACTAATTTTTTACTAGTAAAAAGAAGTAGAATAATTTTTTTTTTACTCAAGAAGCAAAATAACATATTTTTAGTGTAAATTATATATACATATAATTATAGAGATTAATCTTTAAACTAGATAAATTCATAGTAAGTAGTAAAGTTCTTTTACAAAAATTTAAGGTTGTTTCAGTCTTATAGGATTAATTTGTTGGCCACTAAATTTAATAATAAAATTTGTAACATGTTCTGTACCGAAAGAAATTGTAACATTTTTTATATATTTTATAGAATTTAAATGGAGTAGTATTTATATCGCATTTCATTCTATTGTAAATATTTTAAATAAAATGATCAAATGTGATTTTATTTCATTATATATTTATTTATTTTTTCTCTTCTTTCATGAATCCAAATTACAAATCAACACTGACGAGTTCTCTTACAGGAAACAATAATCAATTAATCACATAGACATGGACATTCTTGTATCCATTTGAAAAAAAGAAAAAGATAAAACAAGGACGTATGGTTGATCGATTTATTCAATCAAGAGGCTTTATTATTGGGACTGCAAAGTGACATGGTCCTACCATATTGAGCATGTCTTCCAACTTTCAACGGCTCCAAATTAAGCATGCATATGATAATTTCTTAAATTATGGGATAAGTTACACAAGTACTACCTAGTCCGAATTGTTTATTCAAGCCACTACCACATGAGAGTGTGGAACCATCAAGCAACCCCGTTAAAATAAATCCAAATATTTTTTGATATGCTCAAAAGATATCTTACATTACCGATCTAGATTATTCATCAATGTCAATGTTACTTTCTCTCCAATTAATTTGTTCTTTTTAAGTGTAAAGTTTAACATTTTAGCTGAAAAAAAGTATTATAAATGATATTGTACAAATATAGGAAGCATGATGAATCAAATAGATATAACTTTTTTTGAGCCTAAAAATAAGTAAAAAAAAAAAAAAACTAATCTATAGGATTCAAATCAACCTCTCTTTGAATGAAATTTATAGTTATCTCCTTAGGTTTAACTACTTAATTATAAACAGCTAACTTAATTAGTACTATTTTTTATTTTTTTATAAAAAATCGTCAGTTGAATCTATGAAAAGTAAATGTGACTTGTGTGTATAATGTCACATATAATGGTAATTCTCAAGCATTACACATTTTGTTTTTAATATAGTGTAAAAATAATGTACTTACACTATTTTCAAATCCTAACTATTCATTCTGTGATATCAAATTGTAGATATTAAATCAATAATAAATATTTAATTATTTAATATTGTGTTGAATTATAATAAAATAATAATATAAAATTATTTTATATTATCAACGTAGCGTGATATATTTTAATTATTAATATGGTAACATCACATGCAAGCGTTAAGCAATATAATTTTTTAAAGCAACATATATAGGAGTGCGTTTTGAAGATATTTTATGTCCTACATTTTGATTTATACATATGTATGACTTAAGATATTTCCGGATTACAAATTTGTATCGATCGGTGTATAAGCTTTCTAAATGCTTCGATTACACACTTGAGGGAATGACAAAGCTGCTTAATTACTACGGTGCCGACATTAATGGAAAAAATTAATCACCTTTTAAAAGCTTCTACGAAAGGGACGAATTGATGATGTCCCTACTTCAAAGAGATAAACTTAGATATTTTTAAGAGATAAAAAGAAGGATGTGTAAGTTTCTATTAGTGATAACAAGAAAAAATAATAAAATACTTACACCTACAAACAAGCAAGATCAACTTTCCATCACTCTTTCATTTTCAGATCAATCTCTTGAGAAAAATATAGTTGATTCTAAAGCCTATGGGTGTTTCTTTTCTTAATAAATTTTTCGTAAACGATAATTAAGGCTTTAATTCATATAAGGACAGTTTTTTTAAAAAAATTCAATACCGTAAAGTTAACTTTACCGTAAACTCACTTTTATTTTAGATGATTTTTATTAGAAATAATGAATCTAGTTTTAGTTGAGTTAGTTACTAAGTTGATTAAGCATAATTAATGAACTAGTTAATTGATTAAATTTAGTTAATTGATGAGTTAGTTAGTTGGTTATTAAGTTTGTGGGAAATGATGATGGTAATAATAAGAGTTGGTTAGCCTAAGTTTGGGCTATGGCTAAGTGATACATTATTTTTTAGTATTCGGAAAAAATTTTAAAAAAGAATTTTTTTAATAAATGTATGCGGTTTTTTCTAATTGATATGTTGTACACGTGTATGTTCTCCACCGAGTCAACATTCAACATCTGATCCGATCAATTCCTTCTTGCGTCGTTTGCCCTGGTCAAAATCTAGCAAATTTCGGAGTGCAGTTTTTTGTGGATCTGGTTTGGTGGATCGCATATTTTTCTCTCCATTAGTTGCAGAGTTCCTCTATAAATAGAGGATTTTGCTCAATTGAAAAAGCACACCAAATGTTCTCCGAAAATTCGAGATTTTTTTTTTTTTCTTTCTGTTTTTCCCTTTCTACTTCATCTTATTTTCTTTCTTTCGAGTGATCATAGTACCATATTAGGAGTGACAGTGAAAATGTTTTCTACGGTGCAATAAAACTCTTCTTATACAGTTTGTCTAGACTCTTTTATCTTGAAAACTTCGTGGTTGATAGTCTGTCTTGCACAATTTAATCAGTACCGTAAAACGTCGCGAGCTAATTTGCGACTCAACCCAATAATATTTTCGATGACATAAATTTATTTTATTCATTATTTTGTAATCTTTCTAATCAATCAATATAGAATATTTAATAGAATTTTTTTATAAATCAAACTCCCAAACATATTCTTAATATGAAATTAATCTTCAAATATATAACTATTTGATTGGTATGATTATTTTTTACAAGTGCTAACAATTTTTTTAACAACTAATAGTGTGAAGATGGCCGTGAAATGTAACGATATTTTTTTTCGCTTATTAATATCGGGGTACACAAAAATGTTCTGGGGGTGCATTTAACAACTTATACTAATTTTAATTTTGGGCTTTTGAAGTCCCTTTTTAGATTTTTCTTTTCTTTTATTTGTTAAAGCAAAAAAGAATTAATTTGAATTTTTAGGAACTATTAATTTGTTGATGGCTTCTTCTCTTATCCTAATATTTTCAGAAATGGTCAATCTTTATATTTTTTTGTCAAAATAAATATATTCAAACTTATTAATTAAGAGTTTCTGAATACATAGGAGTTTCTGAAGTGGAGATGAAATCACTGCATACTTTTGAAAGAGTCCATATTTTCTTTAACTGTTAGTGTAACTTTAGATCCAATTTTTGTCTATATCATATACCTATAATAAAGGCATACGATGTTTTGGTATAGCCTACTTTGCTTCCAAATTTACCCTTCTCTTTATACAGTTTCCAAAAGTAACTTCTCATAACCTCTCAGTTTTATTATTCTCTGTGGCAAATGGATTTTTATTTTTTTTGACCGCCGGAAAATGGATGTTCGACATACAGTTTTTTAACTGCCATACATGTAGAGCATGTTTTAATTTATATGAAAAGTTTATCATATAAGAAGGTAATTATATCAAAAAAATAATTAAAACATATAATAATATAATTAAAAAAAAAGAATATAAAAAACAATCTAATCTTTAAATAGTTCTATACAAGAAATTAAAAATTAATTCTATACAATAAAATAAGAATGTTAATATATATACGATTGTGGATGTGTTGCATGTAGCCACAAAGATCTAAATAAAAAACTATTAAGGAGTTGAATTTGTTATATTACTATTAAGATCTAATTATTTAGATGAGATTATTACATAGAAAATCTTTTATAAAATTTCATAAGTATTTGTTTTCGGTTTTCATATATATATATATATAGTCCAAATGATCCCAGTAATATTGAACACATTTTTTTCATTCGACTACAAGAAATTGATATTAAATAAATTGATTGTATAATATATATTATTAGTAATATATATTATTGTAGTTGATTGAAAGATACTTTATTATCTAAATTTTTATTTACATAATAAATTAATTCAAAATTTAACTTTTGAACATACTCAAATTAAAATCACAATACATTATTTACACACGTTAGAACAATAAATAAAAAATTGGATAAACGGTTGGAAAAAATAAAAAGAAAGACAATATAGCAGCTTCATGGGTCCTATTGCGGGTGTGCTCTACAATAGCAATACTATGCCACCTTCTCTACATAAGCCGATAAAAAACTTTTTAAAAAATAATGATTTTATATTTTTCTAAAAAATTAATGAGAATTTATTTAAAAATAGTGGAAGTTGTTTTAAATTTATTTGTTACCAATTAAAAAAAGTAATTTTAACATTCGATAATTTAGATATTAATTATTAGCATAATAAAAATCACATTTAAAAAAAAATATTTTTCAAAAATTATTTTACAAAAAGTTTCTCAAAATAACTTTTTATTTTAATTATTTTTTAAAATTTTACTATCCAAAAAAAATAGTAGCAAATAGATGAAATACTTCAAATTATATTTTAAGATAGACTATTTAAACCAACTTTTCATTTAAAATTTTATTTATAAAATTCTTTTTAAAAAATGTTATAAAAAAAATAAAATGCTATAAAAAAATCTCGGAAGATTTTAGGGATTGGAGAAAAGAAGTGCATATAAATGCACCTATCAGGGTGTTCCGGTATCTCACAACGAATTGCCAAAAGATTGATTTTAAAGTTTTAAACAAATGGATCTATTATAAATAGAAGAAATTAGACGAGGAAAAGAGAGAAGGAATTTTGGGCACAATATACAACTGAAAGTTGGATACCACGAGATTTAAATTACTTAAAGTTTAAATATGTTTTTAGTCCTTACAATGATAACATTTTTTTATTTTGGTCCTCGTAAGTTTTTTTGTTTGGTTTACATCTCTGCAAATATAGTTTCATTTTAAAATAGTCATTCCGTCAAATTTCTGTTACAAAAACACTAACACCGTTAATATGTTTTTGGTTCCACCAAGTGTTTGTGAGAATGTGCAAGTGAAGTACTTTCTTCGTAGTGTTTGCTAAAGAGTTTGATGATCTTAAACACAAACTCCATCATCACTGTCACCATCACCATCATCATCACCAACTTGCCTATGTTCAAACTCCAATTCAATCTCTTCATCTGAGTGACTCCATCTACAAACGACACCATCATTTATCAGCCCCAGCCCCAACCCCTGCCCATGTTTCACACCACAACCAACATCACCATCACCATCACAAATCAACTCCAAAAATCATCAGCCCTAAGCCCAACCCAAGCCCATGTCCACGCTCCTTCTTTAAGCCATACTCGTCCTCCATTTCCCTTTGACACTGCAACTATCTCCTTGTCCACTAGTCATGAAGAGGGTTTGGATCATAAGCACAACAAACACCACAAACATCATCACCATCACTTTTCATCCCCAGCCCCATCCCTTGCCTAGGTTTACACTTTTTCTCCCACTATGCATCCCATGCTTATGTTATAGACGATTGTTGCAAGAATTAAATTTAACTAAAAGTATTTTTATCGAGGTAATAATATACCTATTTTTTTTTTAAATAAAAGTATGTTTATCGATTTAACAATATTTCTGCCTCTAATTCTTCTAGTATGTTTTGTATTTCAAATAAATTAATATCTAGTTTATATTATCAAATTACCTATGTTTTGTATCCAATGTTTTGTCAGTAGTTCATAAAATTGATCACCTTTATTTTCATAAAATTGATCACCTTTATTAGCTTTGTTAAATTACTTTGTACCCACCTTTCAAAAGAATTCCTCTGTACCTTCCATTTGTTTTTGGTGATGATGATGGTGATGATGGAGATTGAATTGTTGTTGTTATGTTGAATGAGGAGAAGGACTTCTCTGTTACACATTCTCACAAACACTTGGTGGAACCAAAAACATGTCAACGGTGTTAGTGTTTTTGTAACAGAAATTTGACGGAAGGACTATTTTAAAATGAAACTAGATTTGCAAGGATGTAAACCGAACAAAAAATCTTACAAGGACCAAAATAAAAAAATGTTATAATTGCAAGGACCAAAGACATATTTAAACCTTATTTAAAAATATAGTGAAGAAGAAATTTAGTAAGCAAGTAACATAAAGAAGTTAGAGAAGAAAGAATGCAACACAAGAACAAATAGTAGAAAATTTTGATCCAAATCCTGAACTCTATACTAGTATTCGTTTCTCTTTTGGAAGAAGAGTTAGAAGAATGAATTTTTAGAAATAATAAAAAAAATAATGTTGTCATTTTCAAAAATGCTAGCTAGACCTATTTTCAAAAAATGTTAAGGAAAGTAGTGAGGAAAATATATGATCAATATTATCTAATTTTTATTAGCTAAAATGAAAATAAAAACAAGAAATACAGAAAGTAAACGAGCCCTAAAATTTATACGAAATGAGAATATTTCATACATTTAATCTTTTTCATCAAATGTATCAGAAAAAGTATGAAAAAGAAAATCTCCTAAAATATATATCGACACATCTTGTCTTCAAGCTTCTCATAATGATTCTCCTTCCAGTATTAAGAATTCGTAAATCCAAAAAATAAACATCATTTCCATTACCACAATATTCTGGAACCTTATCAAAGACACGCCACAAAATTCATGTCAACTTCAAGTCTAGGTCCTCCACCTCTAAATCATATTTGAGAATCTAAATTAGAGAAGTAACTTAACTGTGTTTGGACAAACAATGGATATGGATGTTTAGTTGTCTTTTTTTTTTTCTTCCAGACAATGGATAAGGTTAAGGCAACTAATCCGATAGAGGAGGGTAAGTGGAGTATTGGTTGTTCTGTGAGAGATGTTGATGGTTTAGTTGTTATTGCCAGTTACTGGCAAATCATTTCATTATCAGATTAAGAGATAGTTGAAGTTTTAATTTAGACATATAAAAAGGTTTAAAATTTGCAATGGATACTACTTTCTTGAATCTTATAGTTTAATTAGATATTTTAAATGTGGTCGTGACGTTAAATGCTAATGAACAATCTCCAAAATATATCAGTTATATTATTGAAGATTGTATTAATTTTAATGTTTGTTAGTATAATTTAATTTTTTTACATGTTAGACGTGAAACCAACCAAACAAAAGGTAGAACTAAAATTAATATTTATTTAAGAGATTAATCAAACAAATATATATAAGTGTAATGACCATACACTAATAGTGTATAACAGTTTTACATTATCATCGAAACTATCATTTTTTATGTCATATAACTAATTTCAAAATAATTATATTAAGGTGGGGTGACAAAAAAAAAAACTTTGTTTTTTTGGATGTCAATGAATTTTTTTTACAAAGTGTATCTCTTTTAAATGATATACATGTGTATTTAATTCATATGCGTCAATAGTATACTTTTGTTTTACATCGTTCATCAATTAACAATTCATTTATATTAATTAACTATATTTATAATCTATCAACACTATATCTTTTAAGTTGCAAAAATTAAGGAAGTTTTTAATAAAACAAATGAAACTTAATTTGTTGTTGCCACAATAAATGAGTTAGACCTCAACTTATAACTTAATTACTGCATCTAGGCATCGAACACTATACAATACACATTATTACAGCACTTACAATTTATCATACTCTACTTGTATTAAATTATATATGAGTAGTATGTAAAGTAAAATATCAGAAAAGCTGAAGGGGCACCGAACCCAGTAGCTTAAATATAAGTTAGCCTGCGAACCAAACAGTATATTATTTAGTTAAATATGTTTTTTCTTTTATAGTCTAGATTAGATGTGAATTAAAAAAACTCCACTTTTTATTTGTGATGTCTTGTTTTTTGATTTTTTTTTGTTATACTTTTTTATAATATAATATAAAATTTATAATATAAAAAATATTAATTAAAGTAATAAGTATATATATATATATTTAAAAATAGTAAATTTTTTATTAAAAATAATAATAATTTAAATAGCGTAATAATTTTTTTACATAAAAATAAACTTATTTCATAAAATATAAAAATAATACAATCAGACATAATAATAAAAAAAATACATTAACAATACATAAAAATTAATAAATAATAATTAAATTAAAACATTAATCCGAACAAATAAACTTATATCTTCCTTTAATGAACGATCCAACTTTTAATTTCGGGAAAATTCATCCACACTCACTTCGTCAAAATCACGATGGATGATAGATCTGTGTGGATATCCCAATTCACGGTTGCGGATGTAAGGTCCCAAATGAAGAAAGGGACCCGTGACGCTTTCTAGTGTGGGCACACATTTGGCAATTTGTTTAATCACGTTTTCAAGGTGGAATACCGCCAATACCCCTTGACAGATAATTAGATCTTTTATACGATTAGGATTCAATATCTGATCTGAAAAAGTACAGATTATAAGTCAGTGTTCAGTCTCTTAAACAAATGTTAATCCACGAGAATATACGCTCTCTAAAACAAACAAAATTCGTTTTTGTTTTCACTGTGGAATGGAACCACTTATGATGGTTTATTACTTTTTTACCCATCAACCGCAGCAATTTGCACAATGATTATATACTGATATTTGTATTGTTGTGAGACACTTTTTGGCCACTTTCCAAACGGAGCAGAGCAGCGATGTCTCTCACTCAGTTACACATGCACAGCTTTCTGCCATGGATTCCAAGGCACAGCCATATTTCACCATCAATCAACAAAAATTCCAGGTACTTTTTCATCTTCAACTTCAGTGTTCTAATTTATTGATTTTTTTCTTCTCTTATATGCCTTTCCCTTAGGTTGAAATGAAATCGATGATGATGAGAAGTTTTTTTTTTTTTTTATGAATTTTATACGAATCAATAATTGAAATGGTTCTGTTACTTGACAATTTATGTTGATTAACATAGTTTATTGTTGTCTTCAATGGAGTTGAATATCCTCATTGTTGAGATTTAACTTTTGACTCATTATTCCACTATTGTTGAGTGATGAAGGGATTATTTAATCTGTGAAAATATTTATGTTTTTATTTTTTAAAATTTGTGTTAATTTTATTCGTCAATAAGAATGTATGAAACTTTTTATTGGTCAATAAGAATGTATGAAACTTTTGAAGTGAACAATTGTTTACATTTATAGAAATCATGAAAATGTTTTTATTATTTATGAAAATGCATATTCATTAACTAATCTTTCACCTTCTCTTCATAAAAATGGTTATCTTCAATAGTCTCTCATCAAAGCAAAATGAACACAAATTTTAGAAACTGAAAACAGGAAATGTTTTCACAAAGTAAATGGTCTCCTAAGGTTTTCTATATTTTGAATGAGTTTGTTATTTGAATCATTTTTGTGTTTGATTGCGTGATACTTCACAGGAGGTTTATGCCCTGCAACTTCAGCTGGCTTAGGTCTTCACCATTACATGGACATGGTATTAGACCACACACTGAAGGTGAGTTGCATGAATCAAGTGAAAACATTGATGGAGTTTCTTTGTTCAGTTTCTTATCAGTTGAATAAGTAATGCTGCTTTATTTAGACATACAGAATGTTTCACATGTCAACATTGAGTTTTTGTTGGATAATATATTATTGGCTTCTTGTTTATAATGAAGAGATTTATGTACCTATTTAATGTAATATTTTTGGTTTCACTAGTCTCGAGAGATAATCCCAATATTCACTCAACCAAACTTTTTGTTCAATTCTTAATACTGCCATCGTCCCTATTTATCAGTCCCTTTGTCACTTTTCACATATATTAAGAAAAGTTGGTAATGTAATAATTAATGTGTACATTTTGTGTATGACTATTACTGAATTGTTCTTTGAGTATTGGTATTCAATATTGACTTTTCATCTTTCAAGAAAAATTAATAAAGAGATATAAAAAATAATAAATGTATCTAGTAATTTGCGATGAAATTTATATTTAGAGACAATTTATATTTGCGATGAAATTAGGGATAGAGGTAGTAGTTAAAATGGTTTGTCTTTGACTTTACTTTAGAAACAAAAATTTTCTTCCCTCGCGACTTGAGTTACTGGTTTGTCTCAATATGTATACTTGGAGTTCATCTGTGACTTTGGAGTTTTATTGACTAGGTTAATTTTTCAAACTGCTCTTATATTGCTGATCTACTTATTTCCAATTTGTGATCACAATTTTAACATTTCTATTGTGCCCTCAATCTATTGGTTGTTCTTGTAATTGACATATGAAATTCTTTCTTTTACTTGCTTTATCATCTCAGCTTTTGAGGTCATTATACACAACATTAAGTTACTTGGAAACAGATGTGTAATTTTTGGTTTTCTTTGAGAAACTATTTCATTAAGGGGGATGACTCCAACTTCATAGATATGAGGTGCTACTTAAATTTCCCAGGTGTATGACCCAGGACAAAGCCAAATCAATAATCAAATCCCATAGGACGCCGGGGTTATAGTTATTTCCTACTTTCTGTCTACATGCTTCTTATTTGTCTTCTATAAGTTTATTTGGGCAGAGTCTATTGCATTTTATTTATAAATTAATAATTGATTTGTGATTAGTAATAATGAGTTAAATAATATTTTTCCCTTATTCTTGTGTCTATGAAATTGTAAAATGAATAATCTAACTGATGTCGGATTGTCTGCTTTCAAAATGCATGGATAGGGTAATAAATCTTAAATTATTTACATTTATTATTATTAGATATTGTATTTTCATTACCTTCTCCTGAATGAATGTAGACTGTTATCTGTCTCCTTCGTATTGTTCAAAATATTTTTTTGTGGATTTGTTTTTTTTTTTTTTTTTTTTTTTTTTT
>JBBPBP010000001.1:3334450-3353122 GCA_037974735.1 Cicer chorassanicum | reverse complement strand
GACCTTTTATCTGGAGGTTTGATCTATTATTAGCTCTGACTATTCTAAAATGCTCCTTTTATATTGGAAAAAATAATTCTGTTACCAATTTTTAATATTTCCTCTTTTGCCGGTGCTTATCATTTCTCATGATATATGCTCTGCATTGTTTGATTCTAAATAATTTCTATGAACGGACTTGATTGTTAGCTCTTACCGAAAACTAAAAGCTTAATTGATGAAAACCCTGTAGGGAGATGGGAAGTTGATTTTCACAGGCCAGCTTTTGAGTCCAATTCAAAAACTAGTAAACATATTCCAGAAAATTTGAGCACCAAGTTCATTTGGAAAGAGAAAACAAATAATAGCTCTCAGGTAAGAAATGTGTGGAAAATTTTGGATAAAATGTACAAATTTATTGATGGTATATATAGTAAATGTCCTATTTTCTTTGGATCCAGTGCACATTGTTTCTTCTGTTCATGCTGGCATTTTATATTTTGCAATTATTTTTATTCTTATCATTATACTACTACAGTCTACAACTATTGCAAGCATGTAATTCAAAGTTATATTTGATGATGGAAGTTATTAATGCTTCATAGTATTAGCACTAGGTCAGACTGACTTTGTGGAAGCATGGAACTTTGTATTTCATTTATGACTAATTCTATAACGGAGTGTCTAGGCTCAACTTGAATTATAGTATTTGCTGAATCACATTGGATTATGGTGTGATGTGCTCATCAATTTGTAACATATGGAAGGTTTCTAAAACTGGCTCAAGTACAGGCTTGAGGTAAGCTTACGTTGATTATGCTCTTTGAACGTATCATGACAATTCTACTCATAAAGGGCCTCTTTCAACTATTATATAAGAGTGAAATAAATATGTTTGCTAATAGATATAATCTTGTCCTTGGAGCTACGTTTTCTTTGGATTCTTTGTCTATGTCAATATCATGGCTGCTTTATTTTCACATATGTTGGATCAGTGGATGTATTATTAGATTTTGTAGTGTTTATTGTTTGCTAAATTTCTTCAAATTCCACATGGGTGGGTTGCAGGGTCCACAGGCTAAAAACATGATACTACAATATATGTTGTACTTTGTACTGAAACTGGCACATACAAAGTTTGTTGATCTGATGATAAATGTTGTCCAAGCAATAATTCGAGATGTGCCTCAGACTCTTAGTGGAACAACCTTGCCACTTGCTTGTATTTCTAATGCCTTGAATAAACCTAAGCCTCTTAAATTAGACGTGTCCTTTCCTTCTTTTCATGATATTAGATGGAGCTTCGCTCGGTTGTTGTACTTATTTAACATACAACTTGAGAGAAATGTTGCCACGTAAGTTGATCACTTTATTTTTTATTTGAATGGGAACTTTTCTATCTGTTAGTTATTTAGGTTAATAGATTTTAAGCTACTCACTTGACTAAAGCTTTTTTAAGTTTCGTCATTTTTGGGTTAAATATGTTTTTGATTCCTATAAAAAAATTGTCAAAGTTTTGTTTTGGTCTCTAGAAAAACTTTCATTTGCTTTTAAGTCCCCATGTTTAACAAAAATAGTGCGTCTTTTCATCCCTTTTCGTAGGGACCAGAATCAATTTTTTCCAACTTATAGGAACCAAATGTATATTTAACCCTTATGGGAATTTACGGATTTAGGGGATTTAGAGCATATGGTTGGAGAGAAATGCAAAATGTTTAATAATCAATACTGTATTTGAGTCGTGAAATCAACCTATTGCAAGACTGATGATATTAGATTTGTGATGGGTCCAATCCTTCCTTGGAGCTTGCCATGACAGGAGCTTTATGGCACCAAGTTTCCCTTTTTACAATCTAAAGAGCTTCCTTTGTGTAGAAAAGTTTGCATTGCTCCCTTGGGTGCTATGCTTTTGGGACTCTTGGGTTACTTATTGTAGTTGTTCCAAGGGATGAGGAAGCTCACTTATTTGAGGTTAAAAAGGCTAACTAATAACTGCAAATTTATTTAAACACATTGATAAAAAATGTGAAAATTAAATTGGCTTTATTCAATGGGTGGAACCTATGGGTCTAGTTTATGTTACAAACTCTTTACTAGTATAAAAAATTGCTATATACATGCTTGTTGTCTGAAATATTTATATGGACTCTGTCAGGTTCTTTGTGGTGCTCCTTATAGCATGCATCACGTTTGTTGTCATTGGTGGTTTATTGTTCTTCAGGTTCAGGTAATCGTAGATTAATGCACTCTTATTGTTAACCTAGTCTTATTTTGTGGTTTTCTAATAGTAAATGGATTTCTCTTTGCTCCTTAGAAGCCTTGACAAAAAGGAAAATAATATTTAAAATTATTGTTTGTTGAGAAAGAGCACAAGAAAGTAGATGTGTGAATCGGTGTCTAAATTACACACTGAGAATATTGTGTATACTAAGAGACAAATACAAGGATATATAGTTACAGTACTTCCATTATTTTCAACACTACCTCTCGAGCTGGAGTATATAAGTCACGTGCACCAAGTTCGTTACATATGTAACAGATTTGAGAACTTCTCAATGACATTCTGAAGATACCTACCAATTGGTCATTTGAGTTGATGTAGCCATTGGCACTTATCCCCTTTATTTATTTTTTTCTGCTTTGTTTTGTTATCACTGAGTTATGGGTTCACTTTTATGGCTCTCCTTTGCTACCAACCTAGTTAGATCTTGGCAGCTTAAAATTATGATGAACTAGTACTTGATTTCAGTGCTGCTGTGCTTATATATGTTTGTTAATCTGGGCGAATATTACATTTTCTAGGGGTCATAAACAATCTCTGGAAGATTGTCTTTGGGAGGCCTGGGCATGTCTTTGTTCATCATCTACTCATTTAAAAGTATGTTCAGACGTATTTTGGGTTTCACAATCTGGTTTTTGTTATTAAGTCCTTTCTCATTGCTTATGCTTATAAAAATTTACTGTGAAACCAAATGACATACATTCTGTTGGCCTGCAGCAACCAACACGTATTGAGCGTGTTATTGGCTTTCTTCTTGCAATATGGGGTATATTGTTTTACTCTCGCCTTCTAAGTACCATGTCTGAACAATTTAGGGTAAGAACTGAAGCATTCAATATTCCTTAAGCAATATTTTCTGTACATGTCAACAATTAAATCTTCTCAACAGAATAATATGCAAAGGCTCAGGGAGGGGGCACAGATGCAAGTTCTGGAGACTGATCATATCATTATTTGTGGGATGAATGGTCATCTTCCTTTCATATTAAAGCAGCTAAATAAGTATCATGAATTTTCTGTCCGCCTAGGAACAGCTACAGCTAGGTAAATGCTTCAAACGAAGTAGTTACCAATTGCCCCTATCTCGTGTTTTGATTGCTGGCTTCTGTAATACACCTTTTCATTTCTATGCAGGAAGCAGCGAGTCCTTCTTATGTCTGATCTTCCAAGAAAACAGATTGATAGGATAGCTGACAATATTGCTAAAGATTTAAATCATATTGATGTTCTTAGCAAGAGGTATCGATGCTGGGTAATTTCCTTCTTATATCACGGTATTAACTTTTGTTATTATTTTTTATCACGAGTGCATGGTGGATTTTAGGGGGAGGTATTGTTAGCATATATCATTAGGATATAACTAAGACAGTTGTTCTGTTAGCTGGTCAGTCCATTAATTAGTTAGAAAGGATTAGAAGGGGATATGTTACATAAATCAGAACTATAAAAAAAATTAGGGAAAATCAGATTAGGGGGATTCTTTCAGTGTATTTGATAGGTTTAGAATAGTAGGAGAGATCCTTCAAGAAGGAAATAAAAATACCCTTGGGGAGAATTCTATTTTCGGTTTTCTGTTCAATTTTCAATAACACATTTTTATTATTTTGATTCTTCCTGTCTTTCTTTCATTTCCACTTCTCAGTGTTCTTAACACAATTTTTTTCTGTATCATTTGGTTGATTTTTGGTAAAGGTTGATTTTAGAGAATGTAAATAAGATTGGGCGAAAATATCACATTTACCAATAAATTATCGATGAAGGGTTGCTTATTTTCTAGCTTCGTTTCCTATTAATTTATAATCGTTAAGTAAGGATAAATAAAATGCAAAGCCATTATCCTCTTTTCTTTTATAAAAGTAACATCTTGCTGTATTTTCAGTACATTGTTTCTCTGTCAAGCTGGAAAATAGTAACTGAAAAAGGAATAAACTCCTAAACTTAGGCTAATAGCCGGATCACAACCTAAAATAAAATAGGAAACAAATGTTCTCCTAACAATTACACATTTACAGAAAATAACCCTATAATTTTAGTGTTAATTCAATCTCTCGATTCTTGGGTTCTATAGCATAGCAACATAGTCCTGCAATTTCTTTTTTATTATTAAAGTAGAAACCAACAAAAACAGTTCACACCATCTTAACACTTTCCCTTTTTGGCCCTTTCGAACCCTTCAAAGTTAATTAATATGAGCTGCTTTAAACAATTCAAAGGACACTTCACAAACCCAACATTTTCAAAAAGCTCCTAATTTGGACTATACATGGCTGCAGAGTTGTATAAAATTGTTGCGTTTACTTTTTAATTACATAAAAGAAAAAGTAATTAATTTAATTTTCTTATGATTCATACTTGAAATTTTTGGCTTCACAGTTGCAGCCTTACTTTAACAAAATCATTTGAAAGAGCAGCCGCCAACAAAGCTCGTGCAATAATTATACTGCCAACTAAAGGGGATCGGTAAGAGTTGATGTACTTAAGCTAATTGTACATGTGGTTATAATTCAATTTGAATTGAAATCACTTGACTTATTTTCATGAATTTATTCTTGAAAGTGCATGCGGGTGTGAACTGATGATGTTAGAGAAAATTGTTATTAGTAATCATCATCTTCTACGGCATAGTGGTTTCTATTTCCAAATTTAATCATCAGTGTCTGCTAAAGTTGTTACCTGAGATTATAGAAAAGGTGAGAAAGAAAGGAGAGAGAAGAGAGAGATAGGTGAGCACGATTAATCATCAAGTTAGTGCATCCCATTATATGAATTATGAAATCCTCTTCCTCTTTCTAACTCGGATTCTCTCTCCAAGTGACTTAACTGCTAAACATTTGTTGTTGTAGTCAAGAGATATTTTTTGCAGACTTTTTAATCTATCCACTAATTACTTGCCTCGTAATGTTCAGTTATTACCATAGATAGCTCGAGTTGTTTTAACTTTTACTTTATGCTGAATTTACTTTTATTAGGTTTACTGATTTCAGATCCTTTATATGTTAGGTATGAAGTTGACACAGATGCATTTCTTTCTGTTTTAGCCCTTCAACCAATTCCGGAGATGGAATCTGTCCCCACCATAGTTGAGGTTTGTTACTCATGAGCAGCTTTATGTAAAACTAAAGACAAATTTAAAATGCAGAGAATAAAACTGCAAAATATTGAGGAAATCATGATTTCATTCCTTGAATCAAAATAGATACAATGCTGGTGTCCCATAAGTACAGCTCAGATGGTAGATGCAGGTACATTTGATATGTTGGGACGCGGGTTTGAACCTGTGATACCCTTCTTTCTTCACATTAGTGTTTGAGTTTTGCCGCTAGGCCCTCTAGAACAAATATATATATATATATATATATAGCAGATCCGAATCTAAGAAAGGAAACAAATCGGAATCACTATAATAGGAGGGATTGACTATATGAGATCCCTTGATTTTAGACAGCAGTCCTACATAATATAATATAATAAAGTAATTACATAACAGTTAGTCAATAAATGACCAATTCTCAGCCATGATTTGGTATCCGACAAAAACTTGATTTGAAATTTTCTTAATTAATGTATGTAGGTTTCAAGGACCCAAACATGTGAGTTATTGAAGTCAATCTCAGGATTAAAAGTAGAGCCAGTAGAAAATGTTGCATCCAAATTATTTGTTCAATGCTCTCGGCAGAAAGGGCTTATAAAGATCTACAGGCACTTGCTAAATTATCGAAGTACTATATTTAAATGCTCATGTCATGTTTGTAAGGGTTGCTCGTTACCTCTTTCTTAGATTAATAGATTTTGTATAATGGTATTTTATATATGTTTTGCTTTTTAATAAAATATAGATGGATTTCATATAATTTCTAAATGCTTTATTTGATAAATTAATCATTTTTCGCGGTTCCTATATTTTAGTTAGTTGTTATTGATGTAAATGAACATCTTTACGTGTTTATTATTCTGGCCTTAAATTTTGGTAATGTTATCAATTTCCCATATTAGTTTGTGTTACACTATAGTAGACTGAGATTTTTTGTCTTAAATTTGAAAACCAGTTAAAACCTTTATTGATTTTCTTTTGTAGACCTACATGTATATCTTCCTATATTTAATGTTTTTTACTTCTGCTGGCAGAAAATGTATTCCACCTTTGCAGCTTTCCTGATCTAGAAGGAATGACATATAGGCAAACAAGACATAGATTTCAAGAGGTAATTACTTTCATCAAATGTAATTTCTTGACTGAAAACCATTTATATATTTTTACACTAATGTTCTCTATATTGATATTATTTCAGGCTATTGTATGTGGCCTTTACCGGAGTGGGAGAATATACTTCCACCCAAATGATGATGAAATTCTGCAGCAAACTGACAAAGTATATTAACTTACAGATAACTAACTAATATTTATATCATATATGTCTGTTTCTACCTTTAATCTTGGATTTTGTGAGACTTAAATGGTTCAAATGGTTGCCTGAACAAGCAAGGGCTCTGGTTAATGTTCCAGATCATTTTATCTGGCAAATGTCTGTAAATTGCAATAAGAACAAAATCAAAGATCGAATAGTCAGTAAGCTAGAAAAAGAGAGTTTGATGTAGAGACAAGAATAATTTAGAGCATAATACATTTTATGTCCTTGGCATGATCTAAAAACTGTTTCCTTTTTGACAATTTCCCTCACGGCTAGGCATGGCAACGGGGCGGGTCGGGGGCGGATTTTGCCTCCTCCACCCCCGCACCCGACTAATCGGGGAAAATCCGCACCCGCCCCCGTTTCATAGCGGGTGTAGAATTTAGACACTCATCCCCGCCCGCAACGGGTTCGGGTTTCCCCGCCCGCACCCGCACCCATTCATATATATATAAAATTATAAATTTAAAAATCATATCAATTATAATTAATATAATAAAATAATTGTTATTAAACAATTATAAAATAAAAAAAATATTTTCTATAGAGATAAGATTATAATTTTTAATATTTAAAAAAATATTAAGTATGTTCAATATGTATATGTATATAAAATTTTAAAATTACATTAATATTACTTGCGGAGCGGGTTCGGGTGCGGGGTGGATATCATCACCCCCGCACCCGTCCCCGCACCCGAATTTTATTTTCGGGGAAAATCCGCATCCGCACCCATTCAAAGCGGGTTTTCTCCGCCCAAATCAAGCGGGTTTGGGTGGGTACCTGCGGGTGCGGATTATATTGCCATCCCTACTCACGGCAGTTCTCTCAATGCCAAACTTTGTCCGTTTGAACTGGAAATTCACCTAGCTTGGCATTTGTATTACAAATAAAATTTTCTCTTTTTACATTTTGCATAAATATCTAAGGAGAGCGGGAGAGTATTGACTCACATTTATTATGCTATGATATTTACAAATTTACATGTATGCGACTTTGGGCACATCGGCAACCTTTTCAGCTTTTGTATATCTATTGGTCTGTAAACAAAATCAGTAACCTTTTCAGCTTTTGTATATCTATTGATCTGTAAACAAAATTGGTAACCAATAAGGTGGTTCACTTCTATTGTGTGACTATGTCGTATATTTTTTTATATTAAGTTTGTTTGTACTATTTGACTATTTGTCTACCTAGTTTAAAATACTTCGTTGTTTTCTATAGTTTCAGTTGTAACAATGTTGCACTGCGGGTACCATATTTATTCAATCAAGTCTTTCCATTATGTGTCATTAACATGGTTCTTTGGTACTCCTGAAGCCAGAGAAATGTCATGCTCTGTACCATTGAATGTATATCTCCTCAGTTACGTGGGTCATCACTATTTTTCACTATAACAATTTGGATCATGGACAAAACCGAATGGGAGTGTTTTTCGTCTTTCTAGTCCCATCTGTAAAGTACCCAATGTAATTAATGTTCTCTAAAAGGTCAAATATCTTTAGGTACTTAATAGGAGAGTTACAGTGTTGTTTGCTTGATAACTATCAATTTAGTGATGGTTGTGTTCCTGAAATACTGGGAATCTGGATAAGGAAAAGAAGCTTTGTGTGGGGGAACTTTGCCTATGGCAGTATGGCTGGATCAAACCTGATCACTACCCACAGCCACCCACTTGACCAACAGGATAAAGGCCTGTTGGTTAGTTTCTATTTTTACAACATTAGTCAATTTTCAAAGTGTACAAGCATTCTGATATCACTCAGCTTTTCTCGCCAGGTACTGTTCATTGGATCCCTAAAGGATAAAAAGCAACAAATTGTAACCCCAAATGGGAAAGAAGGAAACCATGGAATTCATAATGAGGAAGTACATGAAAAGGATGTTGGTTATGCCTTCGAATTGAGTAAATTTAGACTTTCTAATATTGTAAAACGTCGCAGATCAGGTTCCAAGGTATGACTTCCTGTTCTATGCTGTATAGATGTTTTCAATGTGTTATTCTATGGGTACTATTTGAAATGCTAACCTTTATCAGTTATCACCATTTAGGCATCAGACGGGAATCTAGGACCAAAAGAGTGCATTCTTTTACTTGGGTGGCGACCTGATGTAGTAGATATGATTCAAGAGTATGATAACTATCTTGGTCCTGGAAGTGTTTTGGTATGTTTATATATCTTTAGAATCTTTGTTCATCCACACATTTCTGTAAATGTATACTTGAACCAATAAAAACTTAATTATTCTTCCCCTAGTAGTAGTAGTAGTAGTATTTTGTGAAACTTCATCGACTACACTTTTGTAAGTTTGGATTTGCAGCTATTCCTGTTAATTGAAAAGCTTCAAGGAGTTTAATGGAAAATTGATTACTAACCCTACATATTGTGTGGGTGTAATAATGAAATTAAAATGGTGATCTGTAAAACATTGTGATCCTCTCTCATTTCCTGCATCTTTAAAAGTGTTATTGCCTGTCGATGTCGGGGAAAAGCAGAATATATATATATATATTCAAAGTGTCTATAATGCACATAGATGTTGTCAATCAAGTGAAACATATATTTTAATGAATCGACGTGGTTTACTGTTTGCTATAGTTGCATTAACCTAAAATGCATTATCCTATCAGATACTTCTGGTTCTGATATGGACAAATCTTAATTCTGAACCACCAGCAGATTCATTACCTTAGAGATTGTGTAGGGTTATCTTTCTAGGTTATGTATGCATTCACTTGAAGTTAAATACTCGTGGTTTCATTTTTTTGTAATAAAATACTTATGGTTTCTGGCCATAAATAATATGCAGGAAGTATTATCAGACACACCACTAAAGGATAGGATTATTAGAGAAAGCAACAGCATTGGTTATAGCAAACTCAAGAATGTCCGAGTTTCTCATAGGGTATTGTCTCATGCAATCGATTAATGTGCTAAAAATTTCTTTAAATTTCTTTTTCTTTTGATATGATCTTTTGCTTCTTTTGGATGCTATAGATTGGAAATCCCATGGACTATGACACTGTAAAGGAAACCATTTTGAATATTCAGACTTCTTTGAAGAATGAAGACATTCCTTTGTCAATTGCTGTGATATCTGACAGAGAATGGCTTCTTGGAGGTAATTATGCACACACAAATTTGTAACTGAAAATGGCATGCCATTGACTATTCTCTTTGCAGATACATCTAAAACAGATAAGCTATCTTCTTATTCTATCCTACTTGCTGAAAATATCTGCAACAAACTTGGAATCAAGGTGATATATATAACTTTTCAATGATTATAGGAATTGTTCATTTTGAAAGATAAATTATTATCATGAGTAGAGGATAAGCGTCGTTGGATTAAATTGGCTGTTTTGCAGGTACAAAATCTAGTTGCAGAAATTGTCGATTCAAAATTGGGGAAACAAGTAAGTATCTTGTTGTTTTGGGTTTGATCTCCCAAATTTTAGATTGTGGTATGTTTTGTTGATGGTAATTATTTATAAAATGCTGCAGATTACTAGAATCAAGCCATCAGTGATCTACGTTGCAGCAGAGGAAATAATGAGCCTTGTAACTGCTCAAGGTCATTAATCTTTGCCCTCTTCTCGGTTGAGCTTTATTTAATTGTTGTGGTATTTCTTCTGTGTCATTGTAAAGTTTTTTTTCTTGTTTTGAACTTGAAATCAGTTGCCGAGAACAGTGAACTAAATGAAGTTTGGAAAGACATACTAAATGCAGAGGGTGATGAAATATATGTAAAGGTAATATCTACTCATGTTGTGATTGTGATAGTTTATTTATTATATCAAATCATTCCGAGAATGTAATAGTACATGTGAAGGTCATTGTTACATTACAACTGAGCAACGTCAGTTATTTTATGCCATGCCTCTCTTTGAATTTTTCCTACCATAAAATTTCATTTCATGCATGAATTTTATAAGGCACCTTGTGGAATGAATAAATGATAAACGATAAACAACAATGCTAGCAACACATACTCTATAACACTCTTTTTAACAAACTCTCTTTTATTAGTTGATATAAACAAATTCTACCAAATTAATGAGGGACCCACTAAATTTCAACTAATAAGCGTATGTTTGGAACTAACTGCGGCAATCATAATTTTGAGCAAAACACGTTCCAAGGCGTCAAATGTAGAAGGAACAATGGTGATCCTTTTGCTACAACCAAACATTGACTTGCTTCAAATGGTTTCCCAAACATAAGTTAAGAAAGTGTGTTGGAAACGAAGTGTTAGAGCATACGTTGTTAGCTTTGCTCGTGATAAACTGATTTGGCAGGCAGGGTATACTTACAACATTAACTTATGTGCCAAACTTTTTATTTATACTTTGAATTATATAGTCTTTATATTAGAACATGACTTATTTGCCGAGCATTTTATTTATGCTTTAAAGTGCATATAGTCTTCAAATTAGAACATGGTGCATTGTTTTTCTTATACACAGGATATTGGCCTTTACATGAAAGAAGGAGAGAATCCATCATTTGCTGAGCTTTATGAGAGAGCATATTTAAGGAGAGAAGTAGCCATAGGTTATGTGAAAAACAACAAAAATGTATGACAATTGCAACTCAAGTTTGATTTGAATAACAACAATAATTGGTTAGAACGTGTTACTCATAACTTTTCCATTTTCAGGTAATCAACCCAATTCCAAAGTCTGAACCCCTCTCTCTTGAATTGACTGACTCATTGATAGTCATATCTGAGCTGGAAGGTGAACAGCCCATCGTTTTGCAATTATGAGGCTTTAATCATGTTGAGAATGATTTAGGACAATTCTTAATCCTATTAGGATGATTGGTATTCTTGTGTATATCTCTCCTTTTTCAAGCAGGGGATTTATTTAGAATAAATAATAAATAAATTTGTTACAAAACGATGCTTAAATGTAAAATATGGAAATGGAACTTTAATTTACTTTCTTGCACTACAAAATAAAAAATGCAATTAACCCGTGTCCCTAGTTCAATAATGTTAACATTTTGTTTTTGATAAGAATAATGAAGATCTACATAGGAATAAACCTTTATTGGTTTATCACATAAAAATAATAGAAAATAATGATGCTTTTGTTTTATGATTAGGTTGTTAGTAGTTACTCTTTTATATTTAGGTGGTTAGTTGTTAGGTAGTGTTCTTGGATCCTATCCCTTGTATAATGAGCCTATAAATAAAGGCTCTTGCCCCTTTAAAAGGATCTTTGACAAAATTAGAAATTGAGTAGTTTATACCATTATAGTAGTGTATTCGCTTTTGTGTATCATTTTCTTTCAATCAATAAAAATTAGGGACGAGTAATTCTCTTTCGCGATTGAGTTCTATCAAAAAACTTAACAGTTTTACTCCATGATATTGACATAATTTCTATACATAAAGTTTAATAGTTATAATATAAATATTTGTTACATTGTCAAGTATCCAACAATGCTTTCAAAGGTACATTCAATTATATTTTAGGTATTAGTCTCTACTAAATTGACTCTTAACAAAATTGGTCCATACCCTACTATCAAAATACAAGCTAAACAAGGCAAAAGAAATGATTACTGGACATATCACGTGAACAATTTTAAAACATCCAAGTGGCATGTCTCCACATAAAGTAATTAATTAATAATGAAAATTAGAAACTAATTGTTTTGAAAGAAATATATCTGAAAACTTCATTAAACAATTCGCCATAAACTCCATTATACAACAATGCACTATTAATTTCGTTAAAAAAAAAAAAAAAAAAGCATCTGCAAATACACCATAATTGATGCAATCATTAACTTCCATATAGATTCTAACAACAAATCTACATTAACATATCCTAATACTTTCCTAAATTGAGTTTAGGTTGAACCCAACAACTCAAAGAAACTGCATTTAGAGTTACAGCCACAACAAGTAAAACCAAAAGCGTACCCTGCGATGCTTCATCATTTGTTGCCCTTTTATGCATGATGGTACGCTTGGCTGAGGTGAAATTGGGAGTTGCAAGTTTTGATTGAGGAAAGAAGACGAGTTAGGGCTCTTAAATCGGGATCCCCTTTGTTTTTAATATAATTTTTTTAAGAAAAAAAGTGTTACCGCCATGATAATAGTTTTATAAGATCAAGCAATTGACTAATAACACATTCATTTTGCTTAAAAATAGTATAATTCCAGGTTTTTCAAATAGACATCATACATGTAGAGCTGTCAATAAAGTCCTACAAATCTCTAGTCCTCTTTTAAAAATTTCATACTAAACTCTTAATATTAAGTCTCCTATCGAGATAAATTTTTTAAGACCCCAACCCATTGTTTCATTATTTTATGTGGACTTAAGTGAGGAGCTCATAGGTCTAATGTTTTGTTAATTGACATATTTTTTTTTTAAAAAAAAAATTGAAATTTATTTTTTTTAAATATTGGAAAATTTTCTCAAAAAAATCTAAAATATTTTTTTCTCGGAAAAATTTTTAGATCATTTTTTTTTTCGAAAAAATCGATTTTCTTTTTCCAAATCAAAAAAATTATAAATCTTTTTCTATCGGAAAATTTTGAAAAAAAAAATATTTCAAAATTTTTTCTCAAAAAGATATCGATTTTTTTTTTTGAAAAAGTGGGCCCACATACCCTCTTAAGCACACAAAATTTTATGGGCTTTTTGATTTTGTGAGTTTTCTTTTTTTAGACCTTTTAAACTATAAATTTTTTGATCCCTCCAACATAAGAGCTGGAGTCAATAATTAGTAGGTTTGTGAAATTGACAACTCTAAATTTGGTAAATGAGTGGAAATAATCAATGCACGACAAACAACTGCACTCCAAAAAAAATACACTTGAGATCAAGGATAGACCCACTTGTTGGGGGTGTGTGGACAATGAATTGCACTTAATTTTTTTAAAAATAATAAACTTTTAGTACTTGATACACTTAAAAAATGATACAATGAACAGATAAATCTATGTTATAGATTGTCTTCATTGTACTTTGATATTTTTTTAAACGTGAGTTGTTGGTATAATATTTTTATTTTATTTTAGAAAATATGATAAATTCTACAATAATTAACTCACACAACTGTGAAGATCAGATTTAAATCCGGACAAGACGTTCAACCTAACCATATCAACTAGTGAAGTTAGAGTTTAAGGACTAGTATAATTGTCTTTAAATATATTAAAATTACAACAACAACAAAAATTTAAATTTGTTTTTTATTAGGTATTTTGATCTTTAAAAGTGTCTTTAGTTGGTTAATTTAGTCCTCAATTATATTTGTTGCTAGTCAATTTAGTCTATAAAATTAATATTAAATGAAATATTTGGAGATGTGTTTGTAAATTTATTAAATTCAAAAACTATAGGGACAACACATCACACAATTAAAGACAAAAATGACTATTTACTTTTTTTTAATACTATACATATGACAATAAGTGCATTTACTAAAAATTTATTTGTATGTTTTAATTGAGATGATTCATTCAACATACTTATATACTCCAATAAAGAGAGACGTTAATCCACTAGTAAAACATCATGTTTAACAAGATTATCATTAGTGGAAAGTCTATCATTTAAAAGTCTCCAAACAAAAAAGTCAATTCACGGGCACCATCTTGTTCCAAGCAAAATTACAAAATGGAGGAAATGCAATAGTACGGTCCTATGTTAGCATCTAATAAGTCCCTTGGACAATATATTCATCATTGTTACCATGTCTCCAAACCAATATGTCAGACACATTTTCTTGCACATAAAAGGTATCCAAAAACAAAATACATTTCGTGAATAATTCTTCTTTCCATTGAAACTGACTTCTCCTTCACCGCTACTTCTCACCATTAGCCCTATTATCGCTCATACCTATATTATCCAATAACACATATTTATTAGAAGTCAAACTAAATAGCCTACTAAAATTTTCACCTAAAACCACCCCACCCACCCACAAATTCTGCCAAAATGAAGTATCTCGCCCATCTTCAAACACCTTGATCATATTATTAGTAAACCAATTCACATGTCTACTCTCCAAACCATCACGAAACAATTGAATATATTTCCACCATACCGATTATTTACTTATCCACTTGTCATCCCATCAAGCACCAAACTGCATTTATGTGACAACACTCTAAACCGCAATCTTCTTGATTTTGTCCTTAATCTACAACACCATTTTTTTAATAAAGTAATATCGAACTCACAAATTACCCACACCTAACCCATATTTATCATGTTCAAGACATGCCTTATCCTATTTAACCCGATGAATCTTGTCGGCCTCTTCACTACCTCCATAAAAATTATTTTTAAAAGGGGTTCAATTTTAGAAATGATACTTGAAGGAGCATTGGAAAAAGAAATAAAATAAATTGGTAACACTCACAAGACAACTTTGAGGATAAAAAGACGAGCACCCATTAGATAGATTACAATTCTTTGATCTTGACAACCTCCATCTAATTCTATTTATAATTAGATTTTAGAAAGATAACCTCCTTAGATTACCATAAATCGGGATACTAGGGTATTTGAACTAGTTTGACCCAATTTACAACTTAGCACTCTCGCGCTTCTTCCAACCAAGGGTGATTCACATTAACACAAACAAGTAGACACTTATGAAAAACAAGTGGACTCCTATGGAAATTCATCTAAAGCCATGACACTAATTCAAAAAGAAAATTTGCCTTAATGGCTCTAATATTAAACCAACAGTAATTTGACATACTACACTCGTCTCTGTTGTCAATCTGAAAACCATTAAGACAACTAGTAGAGACCGAAACACACAACATAAAGTTAAGACTTTAAACATCTATCTGAAACAATAAATGAGAAAGATGATCCCCTAATATAAACTTTGAGTCAAAGAATTTTCCTTTGTCGGACTCCTATTTTTTAACACAATAGCAATAGTAGATGGAACACACTACAACACCAACCCTCTATCTTGTTGAAAAATTCATTCTTTTTGTCACCATATCTATAAATCTCTATTCTACTAAAGTCTTTTCACAATTTACCTTAAATAAAATAAGATCCATTTTTTCAACTTTGCTTCATTTACCACTTCTATAGCAATCAAGATATCATCTAATAGCTAACACTTTTTAACAAAAAGAGATTGTAATTCATAATTATGACATGGTGTTTCTATAAAATCAATATAATAAAGATATAATTGAGTCCTTTAATATGCCTACGATTGAAACGAAACTCATTGAAAAACTTAATAAAATCCTCATAATTTGACTAAATCCATTATTGCTATTTTACACTTAATATGCATATCATTTTTTTCTTAAACTTTTAACACAATAAAAAGAAATTAGACTGAGTATTTTATTTTATTTTATTTTTTCAGTTATTCCCATTTTGAAAACGAGGCGATGAAAAAAAGCAAAGCAGTATAAAAGTTTATAAGATAAGAGGATTGGGAGGGAACGGTAACCGCTAAGGTTGAAAGGGATAGAGAACAACAGCGAGAAAAACTATCTTCAGACCCAACCAGGTTTGTTGTTTCCTCTCTTTTGCTTCTCAACTTTTTCTTCAATTTATTTATTATTGTGTTCAACTCTTCGCTACACAGCAAAGTGGTTGAATTGAACAATGAAGTTCGTATTTTCATAAAAAATTGGGTGTTATTATTATAGGTGAAAAAATGGTGGTAAGTATTCGATTAGCGAGACTTGGGTGCACACACAACCCATTTTATCGGGTTGTTGTTACTGATAGCAAAGCTGCAAGAGATGGCAAGAACATTGAAGTTTTAGGTTACTACAATCCTATTGCAGGTTCACATCATTTCTTTTCTATCTTAATTTTCTTGTTAATATTTCTCTCTTTTTAGTGCTGTTGCTTCACAACATTATTGTTATGTTTAATTGCAATTTTCTTCCTTACTCCTTAATTATACTCTAAATCTGAAATTTGGTTTCCTTTTAAGTTTTTGCAGTTATAGACTAATCACTTAAATTTTACATACATTGTGTATGGCATTTTCTAAGTTTGTGATAGGTTCATTAACCAAATTTATGTCTATGAAGTGTCAATTCAGTGGTAATTGGTAAGAGTTTGAGTTTGTAATCTCGAAGGACAGTTCAAATTCCCTTGGGAGGTCTACACAAGGAGAATTAAGGTAGGAAGTGTATGAGGAAGATTGGGGTGTGGATTAAAATAGGGAAGTCTGTAGAGAGAATTTTGGGCTGGGAAGATTGGGAATGGAGGTCTTTTGGGGTGAAAGAAGGGAAATTTTGACTCTGCATAGCACCCTTTTTTGGTTTCTTTCTATTTCATTTTGTTTACTATACAACCATTTTGTGGTTGGGTCACAGATAATTCTCTGTTTGTAAGGAACTTTACTTGTATGTCTTGTAAAGAAAGTTCAGTATTCCTTTTATCTTCCCGTTTTTCTGGTCTTAATTTGGCCCTTATCTATTTGCATCTTAATGGACCCAGTTGTGACTTTAATTAATCTATATATAAATTGAGTAACATATTTAAATATAACTAACTGATGTATTTAAAGTCGCCAGTGGGTTCATTAAGATGTTTTACTTTGTAAAGTATCATGATGCATAAATTTTTATCTGCATCACAATTTTTTGCTAGAGTGGAATAGTGGATAATACTATATAGACTGATGCAGGGACCTGATTTTATCATTTAAAAACATGAAGGGATTTTGGATTTTGTTGCTTCAAAATATTATTGAGGGACCAAAACTGTTGGTCATACTGACCTAGTAAAAATATTACAAATGTCGTGCCTAGTTGTTACTGATATGTATACCAGTTAGGGATGAGGAAGATGGTTAAGTTGATACACATCAAATCCTTTTTTAACTTGATTTACTTTTTGTACAGATAAAGATGACGAGAAAAGAGTGAGTATCAAACTTGAACGAGTGAAGTAAGTAACTTCATTTAATTCTAGTTTATCTAGTTATTTTTTTACTGGTAATTTATCTACTACTTCATTCACAATTTCGGGAAAATTAGTGCTAATTTTGGGGATTGGCAACTTCGATCCATCTTTATGAATTTGATATGACAGAAATCTCCATCATTCTTTTAATAGCATAGATTTTCCTCATCTTCTTTAGGTATTGGCTTTCTGTTGGTGCTCAACCTTCAGAACCTGTGGAGACTCTTTTATTTCGAGCAGGTTTACCAGTGAAACGTAAAGGCGGAGCGTTTGATAACTACCCTGAACAGCCAGTCAATGCCAATGACAAAGAAGTTGATGGTAAACTGACACTCCTTCCCTTTGAATCTCTTTTTAGTATTGTTTTTGTGTTCTTTCTTTATCTCATTTCATTTACTATTTATTTTAGGTATATCTCCAGAAGCTGTATTGTCTATCGGCTTACAAGTTAACTGAAGAGAATAACAGCCATATGTTTGGAGAAGGTGGGTTGTGTTGTGAGTGTCATTCAGTGCAATGGCAACACTTTGATCAAAGTTTGTACTCTGTTAAATTGATATGTCATCTTGCTGTTGAAACATCAACTGTTTTTGTCTTCTGAAACTTACTTGGAAGATGTCAGTACAATATTTGGATGTAGCTTATTTGATTATTGCTTTATTCCTCTACCTGTCATGTATGCATGCCTGACATTGCTGTTTACTCTTTAAGTTGATTTATATGTTTATGGACTTATGATCATGGGGATTCATTTTGAATATTATTCTGTTGCCTTTTTATTTATTTTTTGTTATAAAATATATTATGCAAGTAATTATCATCTTATAAAATGTTTTAAGAAAATATAAATACTTTTGTAGTTATAGTTGATAAGTCACTACTGCGATTTTATGCTATCTTGTCTTCGTCAAATCATAAACCTCTCTCATTGGTTATTTTTTTATTTAGTTTTTTTTTTCACAACATGTTTGATTTAGATTATTATATCAAAGTATTTTAAGCATTAAAAACATTAATTTTTTTTGTTTTTTTAGGAACTATGGGCAAATCTTCATAAGTGATGA
>JBBPBP010000001.1:3311833-3334035 GCA_037974735.1 Cicer chorassanicum | reverse complement strand
ATAAAATATTAACATGAAAAAGAAGTAACAAAATTATAAGAAAAAATGTAGTAAGAATGATATAGTTAATATTCATTCTTCTAAAAAAATGATATAGTTAATATGCAATGAAAATATCCATATTCAAATTATAATTATAACATTCTAACCGAAATAGAAAGAAATTTTAATTAATTATAAATCATCCTTAAAAAAAAATTTAAATCAATTAATGAGAAATCAATTTAAACCAAAATTTTGTATTTCTTTTTTAATTTAATTAAAAAATTTATTTGATGTCAATCATACCATTATTATTAAATCAAATTCACCAACAAAAGCAAATAGTAATTTATTCAATTGATTTTAAATTATAGTTTTGATTTATAAAATAATTACAAAATTGGTTTGAACAGATCGGTTGTTAATTTATAAAACATGAATGTTGCAAAATCTTGAAACTCTCAAAACAAGGTCGACAAGACAATTCTTTAGGGATGCATGAATATTGAATTCTAGATAATAAATATTGAATTTTTTTAAAGTTTTTCAAGACCTATGTAATAGATCTAAACAACATATAAAACAGTTATTTGTGCAAGGATGCATGGATATTAAATTCTTCCAAAATTCATAGAGAATAAATATTGATTTTTTTAACTTCTTCAAGAACTATATAATATATCTAAACAATATTTTTGTGTGATTTTTCAGGGATACATAAATATATAATTATTTTAGAATTTATAGACAATAAATATTAATTTTTTTTTATTAAGTTATTTAAGAACTATATAATAGACCTAAACAATATCTTTGTACAATCTTTAAGGAATGCATGAATATTGAGTTATTTTGGAATTCATAGGAATAAATATTGAAAAGATATTCAAGGACTATATAACATATCTAAATAATATATAAAATGATAAATGGTGTTGCAATCCTTCCATGATCTATAAATATTGAATTCTTCAGAAATTCACATGGAGTAAATAAACATGATATATATTAAAGAAAATGATACGTAGAAAATTAACATGGAGATATTATGAAATATATATACTAATTAGATTTGCTATTTTAGAGCTTCATATTGATAACGTGTTGTGAATTGATCGAAACATTATTGTTTACTCTTATTGTCTTTTTTCTATTACAATGTGAGCCATATTTATAGGGCACAAGTAAATGAACATTCGCTAATGAATGTAGTGGATCTAATACTCATAACAAAATTTAATTTTGTTGTGGTTTGAAAATCTCGATTTCACGCATTTGATCAAGATTATAAGATTAAAAAAATGATGATGTTTTTATAATTAAAAATATCAAGCTTGGATATGAGTTGTTTGTTCTTGATTGAATGACAATGAATATCTCGACAACATGAATGTTGATATTTCCAACTACAAAAAATCTGAATCCCATTAGAACAATCTAAATTGATATATTGAGTCTCATTATTTTGAGACTCACATGTAAATTGAGCTCTGATATTTTAAACAAATGCAATTTGAGTATGTTAACGTAAACTTAATTAAAATACGTTTATATAAATTTAATTTAAATACATTTACGTAAACTCAGTTCATATAAGATTTTATGCGAACACAATTCAAATATGTTGACATATATTCGATTTATATATGTTTACTTAACTTTTAAAATTGATATATAATTAAGAATAATTTGGTCAATTTCAGCTTTTTAAAACCCAACAAGAGGTGTAACTTGGAATTATAAGTGAAACCAAAAGTTTTCAAAGTATCGTGATCATGCAATTTTGGTATGGATGATTTTAGAACGACTTTTACCTCTAACTTTTACCTCCATGTTTTTCAAACCAACAAAAGCAACTTATTGTATAGCTATTTGTTCTTCCATTCTCATCTTTTTTATAATTGCTTCATCTACCACCATGCTTCACAGGGAAAGAAGAACAAGATTGTGAAGAATAAAGTGTAAAAAAATATGGGAAATATTTTAAGTGAAAAATTATCATCGATCAAAGGGTGCATAGTGGTTGAACTTTTTCTTTCTTCCAATTACTTTATGTTGATTTTATTTTGATGAGAAATATTTTAAGTGAAAAATTATAATATGGAGAAGATGAAATTCTAGTTAATGAAAATATATTTATAAAAATATTAATTTTTTTATATTTTAATTATTTTTAAAAATGTTGATAATTATTCACTTTTTAAAGTTTTTTACATTCTTATCAAAGAATAAAATTAACATAAATTTCTAAAAATAAAAATATGAAATGTTTCCACCAAATAAAGGACTCTCATTTAAAAGTTTAGTATATTAATTCTGACTAAATTTAAAGGTAAAAATTGCTAAAAAGAAAAACTCATGGGTCAAAATTGTAAATTTTGGAGACAAAATGCAATTAAACTCAATTTTGTAAAGAAAATATTTGCTCAATTATCTTTTCAAGAAACGGCAAAAAATAGAAAGAATCAGGAATATATTAATATAAAATAATTTTATAATAATATCCAATAAAAAATTTCTATTTCACTATATTATTTTTGTTGATTATTTTAAAATTGACATAGAAAATTGGAATTCTTATTCTTTTATTAGACATGAGTAAAATTGTTTCCCATTAACCGCGAATGGCCATTAAATCCAAATTAGAGTAATAAAACTAAATTTTAATCAGAAATAATCCCTCCATCAGGTTCCGCGGTGTTATGTTTAGATAATAAAAAAGCGAAGAGAATCAGATAACCTAACCAAGGAACCAAAATACTGAAAACATAGACATGGCTCACGGCGGTGACAACAAGCGGCGCGTGAGGGTTAACCCCGCAAGCCGTCGATCCAACACCAAGAAATTCAAACCTCCCGTCTCCCTTAAAAACCAGATTCGATCCGCAGAACGCATGCTCAGAAAGGTAACCTCCTTCCCTCACTCACTCACTCAACCCCTAATCCCAATCCTAACAAACCCTAATTCAATTTTTTTATTGTCAAAATTTGGAATTAGCAGAATTTACCATCGGAGGTTAGAGAAGCACAGGAGCAAAAGTTGGAAGGACTGAAGAAGCAGCAAGAAGTTCACACTCGCCTCGCCGCCGAACGCAAGATATTCTTACGCGATAGAAAGATCAAGTTCTTCGAGAGAAGAAAAATCGAACGAAGAATCAGACGCCTCGAGAAGCTTCAACGTGCTTCGTCTTCATCGTCTTCTGCTCAATCTGCTTCTCCTGATCAGCTTGCATCGCTCAAACAAGATCTTCAATATGTTATGGTTTGTGTTTCAGTGGTTTTCAAGTGACAAAACAATACATATTCATATTTATTTATATACTTGCTAATAGAGTTGTGTATGGTTCTATTTTAATTTCAATGTGCAGTACTTTCCCAAGAATGAGAAATATGTTCCTTTATTTAGTGGAAGTGATGATCCGGAGATAGTTGATAGGCGTAATGGGCTGCGCAAACAGATTGAAGACAGGTTAACTGCTGCTGCTGCAACTGGCAAGGATTTAGAAGGTGGTTCATTATCTTTGCTTTCATTTTATTTTTTTGATAAGTGATTGTTAGTGTTAATCGGTGTTGTCAAATAGTTGCTATAGCGCCGCTATAGCATAGTAGAATTTGAACAAATCGCTATTGCTCTGGGATACGTTCTTTAATACAAAGTGTTGCGAAATAGTTGCTATTGCATAGTGGAATTTGAATAAGCCGCTATTTTCCACAATCTGCAATTGACAACACTGGTGTTACTATTTTATGTTAGTAGAAAGAATTTGAACACTCGACCTCTTGCTCAAACTCGTTTAGGTATCCCAGTCCCAGCTCAACCAATTGAACTATGCCTTGGGGACTATCAATACTTTCATTATTATAGATTCTAATTTCTATACCATCGTATTAGATTGATTTTAGAATCGAAATATTGCTATTGCTACTTACCCTTATTTTGAAGTGCTTGGTTTTAGTTGGTATGAGCTAAACTATGTTTGAAATTGGTGACCGTGTCCTTTGGCTATATATATAAATGTGCCCTTTGTATTTATGCCTTTTTCCTGTTTGATTTAATGTCAACGTGATTTTGTGCTACTGTTGCAGAGACTGGCAGTGAAGATGATGGGATCTTGGATCTCAGTGATGATGATTTTTTCCTTGCTGGAAGTTCTAGTGATGAAGCTGATGCAGATGATGAATGGACAGACAAAAGCAGGTTAGCTGAGATGTTTTAGTACTTGGGCAATTATATCACTGAAAATTCGGATGTACATGGTGTGCAGTTTGGTAAAGGGAAATTAGGATGTAAAAAGTAGAGTATATTCTACAGGCTTTGTTTTTGGGAATTGTATTAATGATTGAGACGATGTTAACATACATTGTGTTTTATTTTGTTTAACTGAACCGTCTAAAATTATCTATTGGTTGCAGAGAGCAGGCTTCTAGTGCTTCTGGAAAAGCTGTGTCTGGCATGTCCAGTGATGAAAAAAATCAGGTTTGCAGCAAGAGTAACAATTAATAATTTGTTGTTTTAATTTTAGATTTACTCTAATACTGAACAGATAGTCACACATTATTTTGCAGTTTTTAAATATCTTCGCTCATTTTTGTAGAGGCAGATTTCTGCTAGAGCTTTGATGCCTCCTCCTCGCCCTTCAAACAAATTGTCAAGGTTTGGGTCATCTTCAGGCCAAAATTCATCTAAACAGAGATCTCAGATTTCTACATCCAGCCATACATCAAACAGAAAAAGCAGCTCAGACTTCAGAGTAAGGAAACCCTCAGACTTCAGAGCAAGGGAACCCTCAGATTTCAGAGCAAGGGAACCCTCAGACTTCAGAGCAAGGGAACCCTCAAGATCAGGGACAGGTCATGGCAGTAGTCTAAGCTCCAACTCTGATGCTCACAAGCCTCGGAGAAAGAGAAGACCTAAGAAGAAAAATAAGCAGGTTCATAAGTTGTGCTTATTCTATTATATGTTGCATTGCATATTTTCAATTACCTTGCATTCTAACTCAACTTCATTATATAAGTTTAGAAGATAAGACTGTGACCTTTTTAAGTGGTCATATCATGTGACCGTTAAAAGCTTTTTATCTTGATAATAATTCACGTATGAATGTTTGCTACGGATTTACTCTTATCACTCTTGCGAAAAACAACCCTCTCAGTAGATGCATTCCCTATGTATAAGTATATTCAGTTATTCACTTCTGCTTTTTGTGTTCAAGTCCCATAGCTATCTCATATCTTTTAGTTTAATTACTTTTCAGTTTTGCAACTAAGGTAATGGCTTTAGTTATTGTTGTTTAATATGTCTCATATTCAATAGTTTTACTGTGTATAAATGCCTATAATCAGTATTCAAATGTGGAATTTTATCAAGAAAATAATTTCTTACTGGGTTTTCTTCATAGAAAGGGAGTTGAAGCCAGAATCATGAGAATATGATAAGAGGATTAATGTGCATTTGTTTTAATGTCAGCACATATCAAAATACACTTGACTTTAAATTTCTAATTTGTTGTTATTGTGGCAACTATGTTCAGTTGAGTGTATTTGATGCCAAAGCAACAACAGTCCAAAACACACTTTACTGTTGAATACTCAAATAAATATGAAATAAAACAGGATGATACCATATGTTTCATCATACAGTGTGGGCTTAAAGTCAATACTTACATGTATATATGTGCCATCTTTGGTAGACCACTTACCATTGGTTTCTTTGTTTATCAAATGCAATGCATCCAATATTTACTTTCCTCTCTACTCTTGATGTCTCAATTGTAATTCACATTTATTATTCTCCACCTGTAGGCATGATGGCTAAACTGAGCATTGCTATGGAATTTGGATTTAGCTTCTTCACATTCATTCAAGATTCTTACAGTTGTGTTTTATCTGGATGGGTCATGTTCTGCGGTGGACATCCCGCGAGAGCCTCTTTTACTGGTCATTATTATTATGATCATATATGTACTGACTTGTTAGGTTAGATTGAGAATTTGTTACTGTAGATTACTGTGGGGTCTTTAAATTTGACCACAGGTTACTGTAAATTAAATTTTAAGTTGTTTACGGACAAACAAAAAAATTTGCATTATTATTTTATTGACAGATATGGGAAACATCGTTGTACTGGTTTCACCGCAGTTAGCTGGATCTTTTACAATTTTTAGATTTATGGGTAACTCATTGACATGATTGATTGAAGGATTACCATGTTATAGAATTATTATAGTTGAGATGAGTCCTTGACAAACTTTGTTTGAATCAGTACTTTCACAAGTTTGAGTAATGGATTCAATGGTTATAACCTATAGGGTCTCCGAGATCAAAGTCTTAAATAAGTTTCTAAGAGGAATGCTAAGGTGATAGTCTCAAGCACACATAAAGCCACATCACCTTTTTTTTTATATTCTTTTACTTGGTTACCGACTTTACTAAATTTTAAATTTTTTATTTTTTTAATCGTTCTTAACTGCTCATCTTCTACACTCCATGCCCCTTATTCTCTATTTAAAAGTTGTTGCTGCCGTTGTTTCGGCAAGTCAATAGTATGCAAAAAAAAAAAAAAAGAAAACACCATTGGAAAGTTGTATTGCTCAAGGTACAAGCGATGCAAAACACCAAACAACATAACCTCATTGCCACATAATTGTTTGGAATGCTTAAGATCAATTTTGTTTGTCCTCAACTCAAGATTTACCTTCAATAGATGAAAAAACTCAAATAGGGAAATAATTAAATAATTTTGCAACTTTAATGATTTGATATTGCACAATAAGCAGTTTAAAAGTAAAATTGGAACCTTAAAATGAATACTTATGGGTTGCAAAATGAATATCTAGAAATTGATATTGAACAACCATGGTAATTGTGGAGAAAATGTAACAGTTAAATTACAAAAAATAGAAAGTGTATTGTTGTCTTTTGACATGTAGAATCGATTACCAGGTAAAGGAATGGAAAAGAAGACAGGACGTGGCTTTAAGTGTACGAGTATGTTTAACTGCGTGTGTTTGAAAGTGTGACTTTAAAATTCCTCACTCTATAATTGTCATAATTAGCACATCCATTTTTATTTTGTTTTGGTCTCTGTGACTTTTTCTCCATAGATGAATCTCTAACTTATTTTTCTTTTCATTTTGGTCCGATTAAGTGCATGTATATTAAGTGCATGTATAAAGTGTAACTTTTATAAAATCACAGTAATTGATTGTAATTTTATTAATGTCAACTCAAAATCAAACATGTCCAAGTAGTGAAATCGTTGAGAGAAGTTTATCTCATCATGATATATCAAGTTTACATGAAGTTATATTTGAAAAAAAAAAACAGAAAACAAGGGCTATTTTTATAATGGATTGAGTCACTTTGTATCTGCAAAATCTCAACATTTACTTGGCCATTTATTTATTTGATCAAACAGAAGAGGAAACATTTATTGAAAGGTGAGAAGCAAAGAGGTACGGGAGAGATAGGAGATTAGCTTGGAGGAGAGAGGGAAAGAAGAAGAAGAAGAGATGACAACTACTAGTACTTTTTAATTTTTGGCACGTGACAATAGTACGTGCCTGTATCATGTCACATAGGTACTTTTTTACTAGACTAGTCTAAACAAATACCAACACCGGTCTTGCCTTAGTTGTCCGCAAAAAATGCAACATTCAAATTGCATTTAAGTACTTAATGACAAGAATTTGATAGTGAAGTCCTGATTAATTTAGTCACTAAAATTAGTAGGAAAATGAGTGAAACACAGTCAGAAGATTTTTTTACGTTTCACATTTCTTAGGTGGTATAAAGAAGAAATATTTTATTTAAAAAATACTTTAGTCCTTAATTAAATAAGAGAATAAGAGCTATTTGTTAGAATTTATTTCGTGAAAAAAATTCTTTTTTTAAAATAACTCCCTTGAAAGTTCTCATCAGTTTGTTACAATTTTTTTTTAATGATAATTAAAAACAATTAAAAATTGTTTTAAATGAAAAATTAATAGTAATTTCTTAAAACATCATTTTGCATCATTTCATTAATTTTCCTTATAAAAGAAATCATTTTATTAATTTTAAAATTAAAGTTAGAAGTTTTGTCAAATATTAAAATTAAAATAGGTGGAAAAATTGATTTACGCTAAGAACCCCTTAAAACTCATTTGGTAACGGGAAAAGCAGAGAAAGCGAAGCTAGAAGGAATGCCCGAAAGGATGAATAGATAGTTTGAGCGGTGTTATTGTTTATCAGATCAGAGATTTCTGTGTTCCAATGGAAGGTGTTAGGAGGAAGACGTGCATTCAGATCCGTTCAATGTTAGCGTTTATCTGTTGTTGTTACGTCACTCTAACTCTCGCCGATAGCGTCACAATAGAAGAAGCTAAGCAACTAAGAGACGAAGTCGGTGAAATGTTCTATCACGCTTTCAATGGTTACATGGACAACGCTTTTCCACTCGATGAATTGAGACCTCTATCATGCTCAGGAGAGGATACTCTTGGTGGTTATGCCTTAACCTTGGTTCGTAATTAAATTCCACTTTCAATAACTATTTTATGATTCTTTCATTGATTGGAAATTCTAATTGAAATTGAAATGCAGATTGACTCGTTGGATACTTTGGCTTTACTTGGTGATCGTGAACGTTTTGCTGCTTCTGTTGAATGGATTGGTAAAAATCTTCGCTTTGATATGATAGTGAGTAGAGTCAACTAACTTATTCAAATAAATTAATAATGAAATGTTAACTTGTTTATTTGCTTATTGTTGTTTATTCTATGTTTGGTTGAGTTGCAGAATAAAACGGTTTCTGTTTTTGAGACTACTATAAGGGTCCTTGGAGGATTGCTTTCAGCTCATCTAATTGCTTCTGATTATGCAACGGTATATCGGTTATTATTATTTTATAATAATAATAATAATACACTTGAATTGTTGAGCTTAGGTCTTGTTTCATGATGGATGAGGAGGCATTAAGAATGTTGATAGGAACGGAATGTCACCTATGATCTGTTTGGATTGACTTATTTGAGTTTATCTAGCGACATAAGCATTTGTAATTCTGTTTTGGAGAACTTACGAAAACAACTTATGATAGCTTATTAATATAAATCTCTGGGATAGCATATGAAAACATCTTATAGTTTATGTGAAAACAATTTGACTTTATACAAAAGGTGGTTTTTAAGTGCTTACTTGATTCACCCTTGAGGTGTTAGGATAGTTATTTTTCAGGCCTTTACTTGTCCATCATTCCATTTCTTTTGGGGGCTTATATATGCATTCATTTTACTGATTTGGCATATCTTTTATATAAGAACATCTTTGTATTCATGGACATTTAAGGTCTTAAGTGATTCTCGTCTTGTCTAATGTCTGTAGGGTATGAGAGTTCCATCGTATGACAATCAGTTACTGAACTTAGCTGAAGATCTTGCAAGGAGGTTGTTACCTGCATTTGATACTCCTACCGGTATTACTTGATTCATACATAATTAGCTTATCTTTTAGTATGTTTTTGCTCATAATTATCTTGTTCAACTCCAGAAAGGATTATTTTATCTGCATTGTTTTTTTTAAACTAAATATATTATTTCTAATTTGCACTTTGATGGCATTTGTACGTCACTGGTTCACTGGCACTGACACATACAAGTGAAGAATGATAGTGTGTATTTATGGAAAAATTCTTAGTGCTTCATATAGAATGTTTAAAGTTTGAGGGCTAAAATTTGGCATGAATTTTTTTAAAGGGAAAATTTTAATCTGGAAAAAGATGGAAAGTGCGATGAAAGGGAGGATAATGTATACTTAATAATTCAAGATGGTGGAACACTAATATTATCCGAATCAACTCTAATACCCTTACGAGATCCTTATCAACAACTCTTGAAAATATCAGACTTAAATGATCAAATTCAACCACCAAAGCAACAGTGAAGAGGACAGTGGTTCACCTTGCTTAGCCTCTTGCTGTACATGAAACCAAGACATATGTTCTCGATACCAAACTTATTTACTGAGTTTGGTGCAAAACTGATAATATTTTCAGCTTAGTTTGATAGAGAATGTTGTTTTACTATTTCCTCCATAGTGAATCATATGTTGACTGTTATATGCCATTTCCTATTTTAAGGAATCCCATATGGGTCTGTAAATTTGTTACATGGAGTTGATAAACAGGAAAGCAAGGTAATGTCTCCACCTATGCTTTCTCCTTTATGTTAGAAGATGTAGGTTTATGTTTACTAGTCAATGATCTGGTAAAGTAGCTAATAATGTTAAATGATGTATAAGAAACAAGTGGTGTAGCTGATTTTAATTTAGCTCAGAAAATGGCATCTTTGTTCCATTATTTTAGTTTTTAAGAAATAGGAAATTCTTCCAAGATTCTTTCTCTTTTTTTTTTGTATTATGTTAAACATTAGATCTTTCATGCTTAGATAACTTCAACAGCTGGTGGTGGAACCTTGACTCTTGAATTTGGTGTTCTAAGCCGTTTGACAAATGATCCTAGTAAGTTTACCATTTTACCTTTTTATCTTTTGTATGCATGTCTTTTGTAAGGAGTCCAACTCTAATGGATTTTAGATCATTCGAACACAATTAAGTTTGGTGCCTAAGGATTGATAGATATGATTTGTCAAAAGTTTTGGTTTACATCTGGTCACAAGGTGGTCAAAATCGTGATCAAAATCTTTAGATCATACAATATTAAGATCTTTAATGACCTGGGTCATCCCGATCACAAGCATAATTGCAATCTGGTAGGAAGGCAAGATTGCAAGGGATCGACAACATTACTCATCCTAGGGAAGATTATGATTTTAACTTAAATGATGTTCTAGATTAGATAACTAGAACTTACTACTTAATTTTGATATTTTTGTCTTGCCACTTGTTAAACACTTGGTGTTTTGTATTTGTCTATTTGTTGAGTTTTAAGTTGTTCTTGTTAATACTCTAGCTTAAGATGTTAATTTATGACCTATGAATTGTGTAGGACTGTCTTATGGATTTTGAATCTAAGCTTAGTTAAGTATTTATAGTGATTTAAAATTTTCTTCTCATATACGCTATTTCTATATGCATTATGCATATAGATGAATTTATGTGTGTGTGTGTGTGCATGTATGTAGATTTATAAATTTTGTAGGGTCTTATAATCTATGTTATGATTCCACAATTTACAATCTTGTTGTTGCTGCTGTTGTTGTTGTTGTTGTTGTTTCTGCATTTTAAATGTTACCAGTTTTCTCTATCCACAATTTTTTTGCTGCTTTTGCCATTTACTTTGGTTTTTAGCTTTTTTTTACTCGTCAATTTACTTTTAGTTCTTTCTGTGTGAATTTTTAACATGCAGTTTTTGAACAAGTCACCAAGAATGCAGTGCTTGCACTTTGGGCACGACGTTCAAAGCTTAACTTGGTTGGTGCTCATATTAATGTTTTTACAGGTGAATGGACACAAAAGGTACATAACGCATTTTATTTTTTGAAAGTTCCACACTGAAGAGATTTAAGGAACCCACACATACATCCAGAGATATATAATACATTAAACATTCTTTTTTTTTTTGGCATTTTGTCATCTATTATCTGTAGTGAACCAATATTTAAAATAATGGAGCCATGAAATATATAGAATTTTATGTCCTACTTTCTTTAGCATTTATAGTGCTTTTATTCCTACTCTTGTTTTATCTACGGGTGTACCTTGCAAGCTATGTTAGTTAATAGCAGTAACTCTCTTTGCCTTTCTGCAGGATGCTGGGATAGGAACTAGTATTGACTCTTTTTATGAGTATTTGTTGAAGGTTAGTAGCAGGAATTTAGTATGATGAAGCCTCCACAGAGCAATTTGTACTGAAAAGATAATCTGTATTAATCTGAAAAAGTACCACTGTTCCTTATTACTATCTAGATTTGGTTTAGTATACCAAAACATATCTATGATGTTGCATGTATTTTGCTTACATATTTCGTGTGATGTGTTTTCCTGTGTGTCTGTATTCAAGTGGACAAACGTTTTTGTTTTATTTGCTTCTGCTTTACTGTATAATTTACTTCGTATTCTTCCTATCTTGTACATTTCTCTTCTTTTGCTTCATTGGTTTTATCTAATTTAGAAAAGAAAAAAAAACATATATTTTTTATAGTTATAAACTACTTTTATCTGCCCCCCGCCCAAAAAAATAAAGAGTAGAGGTAATAGTGACGATAATTTTTATTACAAACTTTGAACCTTGTCTTGTTGTTGGTATCATCTTATTTATGCTTGTCAACTATCAGCCCTATCTATTTTGCTTACATGAAAAATACATGTAGTGGTTAAAGATCCTTATTGGGGAAAAATGATTTTTTTTTCATACATGATCTTTCAGGCTTATATATTATTTGGAGATGAGGAGTACTTGTATATATTCCAAGAAGCTTATTCTGCTGCCATGCATTATCTTTACCATGATCCTTGGTAAAAGCTTGTGGCAATGCGTGCCACCTTATAAATATACTGGACTAGCTGTCTAAGTTCTTTGAAACTCATAATTATGTTTATTTTTAATGTATTTCAAGTTTGTAACTTGGACTTGTATTAATGCTTCTAGGTATGTAGAAGTTAATATGGATTCCGCTGCTATTGTCTGGCCATTGTTTAACAGTCTACAGGCATTTTGGCCTGGCCTTCAGGTTTTTTTCTTCTTCTTGTTTTGTGATATAATGTAGTTCTTTTAGTTGATCTGTATAAATAATTATTAAATGGTTAAGGCTAATCATAGCAAGTATTTTTGCAAGGTTTTAGCTGGAGATATCAATCCTGCAATTCGTACACATGCTGCCTTCTTGAGTGTCTGGAGAAGATATGGTTTTACCCCTGAGGGCTTTAATCTTGCTAGTCTCAGTGTTCAGGTATATTTAGTTTTGACACTTGAGAACCAATATGGCTGTTAAAAAATGCTCGTTTAGATATAGATAGAGTTTTCTTTCTACTTGTAGTATTTTAAAGTAATTGGTGATGTATTGCACCCGAATTTGAACAACATCCACTTCAACTAAAGCTCAAAGTCTCTGTTCATATGATAAATAAATTATTTTATTGAAAAAATAATCTCATTAGAAAGAAAATAGGAAAGTACAACTACGGGGATTAGGGGTGGACAACCGGTCAGTTCCGGTCGGATATGGGTGAAAATTATCAATCCACCTCTAACCGAATGCTATAGTGTAAGAACCATCTCTGACCGTTTTTGTCAACGGGTTTGTTCAGCGTTGGGTTTGTCAGATTTCGGATGGGTTGTTACGGGTTTGAGGTTTTCAAAGCATAGAAATTCGTTCCAGATATTAGAATGTTAAAGATGGGAAGAAGAAATAGAAAACTCGATGAATGACAGAAAGGAAGTGCATTCCGACTGTCTAGTTTCTGTGTGGGTAAACATCTTGCTTTGAATTCAAAGAGAAAAATCTCTCACAGATAAATCATCTTTGTTGCATCATAACCATGAAAACATTTTTGGATCTTGCATGCAAATATGAGGTGAACTGATGGTAGAAAACTGTAGATTGAGAGAGGTGAAAAGGACTGAATGTGGAATTTTGAGATTCAAGTCTGCAATATAGTGAGTATTGTTTTGTTGGAAAAAAATTAATTAAAGAGGTATTTTTCAAAGACAGATTAAATGACTAGAGTAAAAAGAATTATAGATTTAATATTATTATTAATTAGAAAATGAGTCCCAAAAATCAAATTCATGCACCGTTTCCCATACTTCTGAAACAATGAATAGAGTGAAGTGACAAGTCTGTAAGAATACTCGATTACTCCAACTAATCTTGTACTATTTTGTCTCCTACCCCTATGAAACTAATAACAAAGTATAAAAGTTGTTTCTTTAGTTCATTCTCGGTCGGAATCGGGTACTACTGGATTGCAATTTGCAGACCGGACTCGACTGAGTGCATCTGTTTGTACTCGACTTTTTTGCTTCGGTTACCTGAATTTGGTTTGCACGGTTTTGGGTGGGTCACGGGTTTTTGTCCACCCCTAACAGGGATGATGAGATATCCTTCAAACAGAAATGTCAAAAAATTGAGAATGCCACAAGGCTGCAGTACTATATCAGATATGGCTCCATTCATAAAATCACCTGAACCGAGATCTAAAGAGAATCAATTAACGAATTCTATCCAATATCAAGTTTAAAGGCAAAGATGCATCCTTGTTCAGAGCACCTGGCTCCAGTCAACTGCAGCAAAATATGGCTAAGACAACAAGCTGGCAAAACTCAACTTGAACTGTAAAAAACTTCATAGCAAGTCGGGACCAATGATTATGAAGAGTCCCGAAAAATTCTTCCACAGGAATGAAGATTGCTTTTTATAATGCAAGAACAAGGGGCCTACTCTTTTGAAGTTAGATCTTAACATAATATCAGAGAAAGAGCAGCTTGAGATATATGACTTAGCAAGTGTTTATTCTAAAACTAATTGCAAGATGAGCATTATTGGTTTTGTCACTGTATGTAAACAGATTTAACATGTTTGTCTTGTCGGTGTTAGTGCTGGTGCAATTCAAGCAGTTAATGACAGATTGAATGGGAGATTTTAAAATATAAACCAGCCCTTCATTTTCATTTAGCCAAGTCTAAACCTTTTTATTGCCAAAAGAAAAGTATCTTACAATTTCTTTTAGGAAGAAGCTTTTGCTTGATTATCTCTAATATTTATAATCAGTGTATATTTTTTTTCTTCTCATTATATCAGCATGGGCAAAAGAGTTACCCGCTGCGGCCTGAGTTAATAGAGAGCACGTATTGGCTATACAAAGCTACCAGAGATCCTAGGTCGGCATATATCTGCTTTTATTTTGCAGTACCATTAATAAAATTTTGCTTGATAATGTCTGCTTAATATAGTTCTTCAACTGTATACTGTACATAGCCCTTTTTACCAACATAAATAAGGCTATCTGTGTACTTACAAATTCAAAAGAAGCGTTCTCTCTAAAGGTTCTCTCTCTTTACATCTTTGTTGCTACTTCACTTTTCATTGCAGCATGATGAAGCCTTAAACCAATCTTCACAAGCCTTGAACCGGCACGTAGAATGAATTCCTAATAGCCATTATAGCTAGATAGATGGTTTTCATGTATTTTGGTGGATTTTTTTGTTGCTATTCTTCTTTTGCTTTTAGAGGATGCATTGTCATTCACGATTTTTTTCTAGTGGTCTGCAATTATGATTTTTTTTTCTTTCTTTTTTCCTGCAAAATAGGAAATTGAGATTAAGTTGTTCATGTTCAACTTTTATTAACAGTTTTTTTATAGCTGTGGTGTAAGTTTTGTTCTATTAATATGAATTTTAATTCTGTCATGTATTTCTTTGTAGATATCTTGATGCTGGGAGGGACATGGTTGCTAGTTTACAGTATGGGACTCGATGCGCTTGTGGATATTGTCACATTTCAGATGTTGAACACCACAAACAGGAAGATCACATGGAAAGCTTCTTTTTAGCTGAGACAGTAAGAATTTATTTCTTATTCTAGATGATTTTGAGAATGTTACTTGTGCCCTCGTAAACTTTTCCAAACCCTGAAAACTAAAAGTTTAGTACATAATATTTTCAGTTTGTTTCACTGAAAATCACTATCAAATAAGGTCAGTCATCTTTATTTAGGGCTTCAACTGGTGTTTCTAGTAGTATTGCGAATTGCGGAGATTATGATTTTAGGGGTGGCTTTGGTAAAACATCAATTACTAGCTCTTGTAAAAGCTTCAAGTTTTTGGGTGAAAATCAAGGAATGGGTTTATTTTTTGTCTTGCCTTTCATTTTTTGTCTTCTATGATTTCTTTGAAAGAGGAGGAATTTTGCTAATGTCCTATGTTACTATTAGGTCAAGTATTTGTGGCTCCTTTTTGATTTAGCCGTGGGTCCTGATAACCTTGTGGAAAATGGACCATACAAGTGAGTAGGCTTATGCATTTACAATTTAGTGGCTGGTCCTTATTATACTATGAAACTGAGTTGCTTCTCTTTTCTGTTTGTTGTGAAACAGGTACGTATTCAGCACTGAAGGTCATTTACTGCCTGCTACTCCTCAGATCTCTCTAGTGAGGGAACATTGTTTATACTATGGGGCTTATTGTAGAAGTGGTGATTTGAGACAAACTTATTTTGTGTCCGAGGTGGACAAAGATAAGCAAGAATCAAATGACAGTAGATTTTATGGGAGCCGGACTAAAGCTACATATTCATCAGAGTACACTACTTCTGAACCAAGTGCCTTTTCTGGTTTGATCAAGGTACTCTCTCCTCCCATCACTCTCACAGATTCATGTTGCACTTGGACCTTCTATTCACATTATTTATCTTATCCCAATCTAGGACTTTAAATGGATAAATTTATTTACACTTATTTCTTTTAAATACATTGGAAGTATAGAAAATTTGGTTTCCACCAAAAAAATTATTTCTTATTATTTATATATTTTAGAAGATAAAAGTGGTTCAATGATAGAAAGTGGATCATAAACTAAGTGGAATGAGATTTTTATCAGAACCATGGTTCCCATCTACACCACACCAGTGGGGTAACAGACGTATGACAGCTATACATAGTTGACAAGTAATGGCTGATTGATAATGAATTGATACACATATGAAAGAATAAATAACAGATGGTTCTATAGAAATCTGATTTGGGTTCCTATGTGATTTGGAAAAAATTTAAATTTTATAATTCAAATTAGAAACAACTCCTTATGTTTGAGTGTTTTGTTATGATTCTGCAGGGTTTCTGCCCAGGACTAAATCATGGACAGAAGTTTAGTTTTTCATACGTGCATTCAAATGATGAACATAATGATTATGAAACCATTCAACAGAAAGAATCAACAACTGTACAAAGCCATTCAGTAATTGTTCTTCCTGCCCAAAGTTCTGACCATTCGGTGCCTGATTCCGGCAATGATCATAACGATAGTCAGACTAGTGAATCAGATGTTACTTCTTGAAGTGAGTGAGAGCTCTGATGCTAATAGTGACCAAGGTGCTGACCTGATTTATGGATGATTAGATCTCAGTTAAGCAAGAGGATTGGCGGGAAGGATAAACATTTTCAATTTTATAGTGCTGTACTTCTCCGGGCTCTCCACCTGAAATATAAATCGGAGTTTTGATAGTATGTTCATAATTGAGAAAGCATAATAAGTTTGATAATATAGCAACTGTTGATACGGTGAGAAATAACATGGAGCTGAAAGTGTTGAATGACGATTGAACTGACCCGTTAGATGTACTTCTTAGGTTGTGCTACCAAAGGTCTGAGACTGTATGCAGCCTCTTGATCATCATTGGCCTCGTGTACAAGCGTGTAATGTGATTTATTTTGTTGTATCATTGTCTCTTGTTGGTTCTTGTAACCTATTTTCCCAGAGGTAGTGTACGTGTGATAGGCATTGTCAACATCAAATTAGACCACAATCTTAATCATCCATTTTGTTCATTTATATGATTCCTCCGAGGGGAATGTTGAAAATAGGTGTGCAGAGCCATTTTAGCTGGATTATGTTCTCATGTTAGATCAAGCATTACATGATTCATGGTATATTTCATCCCTCAAGAAATTCTGTTATTTTCGAATGAAAATGAAAGGAAAGAAGATAAGGAAATTTATTTCACTCATTTTATTGAGCTCGGGGGACATGATAGCATCTAGATAGTTATTTAATTTTCTCACCTAACTAACATGAAAAGGGAGGAAAATATGAAATCTGGAAGAAATGAAACAGTTATCTATTTGATCACTTGAAAATGGAGTATGGTGTGCATTGTAGTGAAACTAAGATTATATGTTGCTAACGCATTTTCTTAACATTTTTTTCAATACACTCTAATCCATTGAAGTTGAAATTTAAATGTCGCACTAAATTTATCCGAAGCATACATGATTTAATTATGACACTCATTTGAATTTCAAACAATTAAAGAATGTTTGTGTAAGAAAGTATGTTGATAAACTCCTCTTCAAGGCCATGAAAGAAGCAAGTGGTGGAAGTCTTGTTGAGCCATGTTAATTTGGGACTATGCCAATGATTTTTATTGTATTCTTTGAAAACCCAAAGGGAAAAAGCTTTCATTCAACATAAAACCCACTATGCGAATGATTTGATGAGGAGCAACTCTGGGTGAAAAAGAAAGATCGAATACATTCTTACTCTCGCTCTCTATAGTTGGAAAAGATACCAAAAATGAATTTCTTGTAATTGCATATGTGATTATTGATGTTGTGAACAAAGACAATTGGAAGTGGTTTTAGAGTCTATTTCATGAGACGGATGAGCTCAAATAAGATGAAACTGGCTCTATCAATAATAGGGTGACTTCATATTACTGTGTGTATAAGTCTGGACATATAACTATCAAACTTATCTTAAGGATTTGTATTATTTACATTTTTTTTAAATAACACTTAGTATAACAATTAATTTATACGTTAACCAGCTTCTTTTAAAAAGGGTAATTTGCATAATAGTACTAAAATTTCTTGTGCTAGGATAAGTATTTTCTGACATTAATATATCGGGTCTCTTTCCAATGTGTTTTTTTACAGCACATGAGAGTGGGAGCGTATGTTCCCTTTCTTATGTAAGCAGCATTTGTTAGGTCAAACAGTATTTTGAAACATTTAATGTCTACAACAATTATTTTTCTTTACTTGTGCACTAAATCTTGTTTCCTGCTACACTGTGCAACAGTGAGGACAATTTCTGCTCCAATGTCAGTAAAATATTACTAAGAGTGTGTCTTTCCCTTAAACTTTGCCGGGAAGAGGGATCTAAATTTCTTAATTAGCTAGATTCATTCATAGCATTATTTTATATTGTTTATGTAGTTTCTTTTGATACCAAATAATAAATTTACTATGTTCATATAATTTATTTCATTATGACTAGTGCTCTGTTGCTAAGCAGAGAATATTGCCATAAAACTGAAGTTATGTCTAGTGAATATTATTATTTAACAACCTTTTTGTATGTTAATTTAATCAAGTTAGTTATTACCCAAAAATTTCCTCAAAAGAAGCTATATATGCTAACACCAACATAGATAACAATACGCATCTTATGAAGTTGTTAAGTGGGGACAAAACAAAAGCAATCTGAAAGTGATGCACTTTCATGTCATGCTGAGGATTGTTTAGTAACTTTAATAGATTTTCTCATTGGTCGAGAAGATTTTCTCAGAAAATAAATAGTATATTAATTAATATTTTGTAGCAACTGATGTCTAAATCTTATATAAGACATATTCTAAAAGGCATGTGATTAAAATAAATTATCAAATGGGAAAAGTAAGTTTTATCAATATATCACAAAAGAAAATCATATTGTATCCTGAATTTTTTTTTATATAAATGTAATTTTTTTGTCTAACGTCACAAAAATTACATTGGATCGAATCCAAGGCAAATGAATGTTATAAAAAAATAGTATTAAATTTATGAAACAATGATTTCATAAGTTTGTAAGTATACAACTAAATATTTTGAGAAAAAAAAAAGTTTATATATATACAACATGACGAATTCTCAAGTTAACTATAAATAAATACTTCTAGAATTCTTTAGAAGTATAAATTAATTGTTATTTTTTTCTCTTTTATGATTGAGTCAGTGATTTTTATATTAGTTTGACGAGTTGAATTTTAAAAGATGTATATATTTATTTTTTTTATCGAACTATCGGTCAAGTTAATGTCTCGACTTTTAAAATCACGATGATCATTTATCAGTACTTTCAAAGAGTAATATCGATCTTCATTGAATTTTTTACCGACATTTAAATATACAGTAGGTAGTTGAAAATGTCCACCCAACATAAATATAGAAATAGAGAAAGTCTTACATACAAACATTTGAACACAAATTTAGACACACATTTAAAACATTTTAAAAAAAAATAAATAATATTTATTTTGTGTATGTCCAAATAAATGTTTCCAACCAAGTATTTTTCAAGGAAATAATCATCTTTATGTTTAAAAGTAGTTAAGAAAACATCTTTAAAACGAAACTCTGAAAGAAAAAAAAAACTTTTCAAGCGTGTGCAGACAGCAAAGATAAAAAAGTGAATAATCTTTTTCTTATGTTATTCTTCTTTTCTTTTTGACGGTGTGTTACACTTTCTTTCTTGCTTTCTCTTTTCTTTTTTAGACATTCTTGCTTTCTCTTTTCTTTGGACTAATTATGATAAGAAATAGTATTAGAATATACGGCTAAGGAACATTTTATTATGTAAAGTCACCGAGTAAACAAAAAAAAAGGGGTCAATGAATACTACCCAAGCATGATAATTGGTAGGGTTTGATTACAATACCAAAGTTCCATATCCATACTCTGAGTTTGTTTTTAAAATTCCAAAATTCTTTTACATTTAGTGTTTTAAGTTATATTATTATTTATGAAGTTATTAGACTAATATTTATAAAGTTAACTTTTAAGTTCCGACTCAACTCATTTATATTTAAATCATTTTAAGATTTACGCTAAAAAAATATGTAATTGTTACGTATGTGCAAGAGTGTTAATCTGATAAATTATAAAAAATTAAAAAGTTATTTTTTAATTAATTTTATTAAAAATAAAAATTCTCAATATAAAGATTTTTTGAGGCTCTTTCATCGAAAATAAATAAATCCGTTATGATTCTTTATATTTGACTCATTTCTTATATTAATTCTTTAAATTTTTTATATTTCTAAATTGGTATTTTATGTTGCATTTGGTGTGAACTCACACTTTAAATTATGATTAGTCTTGTTGACCTAAAAATGAAAGTAATCTCTTCAACATTGTTCTTCATGACATCTTCTCTTACTTTCCTAGAACAACCAAATTCACATTAATAGCATTTAACGGAGGAAGGGACTCTTGTTAGCTAGGAATTCTGGACAATTGATGATCTTTAATCGCTTGTTATAGTTTCAAAATATATATATTTTTTAAACTTATTTAAATTTTGGTTTTAATATTTATGTTGTATTTTAAAAATGACTCTTGCTTTTTTTACGAAGAGTATCAGGTAAGAAAGTGGACACGTGTTAGATGTTTGAAAGAATGGAAACATAAACTTTCCACTTTTCACGGAAAACATGGGAGATATGGATTGAAATCAACGGCCAAAAAGGTCCGTATCCGTAGGATTAAATATTTTCCTTTGTAAATTTAAATATAATTTTCAGAAAGATAATTGTTTTGTATAATAACACTAATATTAATACTGATGGTTACGACACTTATTTAACGAAAAGCAAAAATTGGACTTATGTTAAATTGTGATTCTTAGATTAAAACTTTGTTAAACTAATAGATTCTAATGAGTTTTTAGCTGAGCCACTACACTTTGTCTCAAGTTTATCGTGAAATATGGTTTAGAACATTTGATGTTATTCCTAATTTTGTCTCCATCCCCTATTAGTTTTTAAGAACTGTATTGCTTTTTACTAGTTAGTTTTTCCTTTTCTTTCATAAAAATAATAATAATAATAAAAATATAAGCATAGGATACTTTCTAACCCCAAAAGAAGCCCCACAGAAAATATGGAGCAAAAAAGGGACCATAACATGTTATTATAATGAAGCTTCCTCTGATTTCATACAAGTCCATTATAGTGAATGCATGAATGAACCAGCTTCCTGAAACAGCGTCCCTTTATAAAATTGCCGCCACCATTAATTAGGTGAGGTGCATATAGTCCATATTCTCTAATGTATACGCGCTTTCTCAACTCTAATTAACTCACCTTTGACTCCATTTATTCAAATCATAATTACAATTAGAACATAAATAATATGCTATAGTTGGTTGCCTGTAATCAAATTTTAGATATGTCGTTATGAATCTGATTTTTTTTTATTACTAAATTATCTGATTTGTTGAACTATGAACTTTATGTAAGATAATTGGTTATAAAACATAGTTGGTTGTTTTTGTGTCCTTAATTTAATTTTAATTTTAAATAATTTTTCAATCTTTAATTCATTTTTTTATTCGATTTCTTATTTAATTTTAAGTAATAATTTGATGATTTACATTTTAAAATATTAATATAATTTTTTTTATAGAAACCTAAAAAAATCGATCTTCATCTTAAAAAAAATACTTAGAAAAATTCATTATCATCATTATACAAACTTATCTCGCTACCAATATTCTAAAAATAATTTTTAGAATTGTAAAATATT
>JBBPBP010000001.1:3278409-3291564 GCA_037974735.1 Cicer chorassanicum | reverse complement strand
TATATTTTTTAAAAGTTTATTATACGTTTATTTGAAATGATTTAGTGAAGTATCAAATAGTTTTAAAATTTTATAAAAATTTGTGGAGTTAGTCTATTCTATAAATTTTTTTTATTTTATGGTTGGATTAGTGAAATTTACCGTTATATTGAGTGATTAAGCATTATAATCCATTAAATTTAACGCAACTTTAAACTTTTTAACTTTGAACTCAACTTTATCAAGCTCATGAAACTTTATTTCTTCAAACAACATAATCCATTGTTAAGGAATATAAGTTTGATTTGACAACTAAGATGATAAAATTAAATAATAAAATGATAAGAAAATTGTAAATTTAATTCCTACTTAATAATATACTAAAGTATTAAAAATACATTGAAGAAAAAAAAACACACTCCATTGCTCAGCTAACTAGTGGTGCACTCAATGCTGGAATTTTTTAGGGATACAAAATCTTTTGTTGTGATCGATAAATAATAATTATTAAATTTTTGTTTCAAAAAGTTATTTTGAATTGAGGGCACCATATCTTGCTGATGATGACTTCTATCGACCACCTTGTATTATCTAAATCATTGACCAACCTTGCTTCCTAATAATTCCCAAAATGACTTTGTATAACATATATGTTTTCACCAAAATAGTTTAAGTGGATCTTTGAATGAAGTAATTTGAACTTTTAGGTCACTTAAATAATATAATTTATTTTATTTATAATTTTTTGTTTGGGTATAATAATTAAAATTTTGATATATAGAGAACAATTAAACATTATTTTTTTTTACTAAATACATGTATTATTTTGACTATATTTAATATAATTAAAATATATTTTGCGTAAAATGAAAAGTGCAATTGTGAAGATCATTATTTGAGATAATTAAGATTCATTCAAAGAGTTAATTGGTGATCAGATTTTAAGTCCTAAAAAAATAATTAAGTGATCCACATATTTACTACAATTATCATACAATATTGACATAATATAATAATATTATATACAATGGGGGAGGGGGGCAAAATAGATTCGATAATAAACATTATTTTATGTGATTTTTTTAACTAAATACATGTTGCATTTTTCTTATATTTAATTTAAGATCAAATATATTTTGCATAAAATGAAGAGTGCAATTGCGAAGACTATTATTCGAGATAATTAATATTTATTTTACAGGTAAAATATCTTTTTCGATCTTTTAACTTAATTTTGGATAATAATTATGTCATTTATTTTTCTTTTTCAATTCGATCATTTATTTAACTTTAAGTAAGGATTTGATCATTTACGTCTAATGTCAACAATGTTATTTTTTTTTTATAGAAATCCACAAAATTCATCATCATCTTTAAACAAAACTTAGAAAATTAGTAATCATCTTCAATAAAATATATATTTTTATCAAATTCACAGCTCAAATCTTCAAATAAACTCATATTTTCATCTCCAACAACAACAACAACAACATAAAATTCATCAAACAAAGAACTCATATTTTAATATTATTTAGGTTAGCTATTTGATTTGGAGGAGAATAGAATGAATAAGAAGATATTGTCTTCATGATTTGCTGATTAAATTTTAAGTGAGTTATTTATTTGATGGATTAGATGTTGTTGGAGATGAAGATATCAGCGCATATGAAGATTTGAGTTATTGATTTGATAAACATATGAATTTTCTTGAAATTGATAATGAATTTTCTGGGTTTTATTTAAAGATAATGATAAATTTTTTAAGTTTTTGTAAAAAAGAATAATATTATTAATATTTTAAAACATAAATGATCAAATTATTACTTAAAATTAAATAAATAATCAAATTCAAAAATAAAAAAAAAACTAGATTTTATCTAAAATTAAGTTAAAGAACCGCACAAGATATTTTGTTTGTTATATATAACGGTAACATTACACTTGATTCTCTAAATAAAAAACATATAATTTTTTTTTACACTTATCGGTGTTGCATATCAATACAACCAAAATATATAATTATATTTAATCCTTTTTATTTTTTTAAACTATTACAAATATTCGATATCAATATCATTTATATTTGTCTTTCATAAATTACATATAATTAATTTATAATTCTTAAACGAGATATAACTGTGTATATATAATTGCTATGGGGGAGGGGCCCAAACCCCTACTTACCACTATCTTAATCTGTCACCCAATCCATCCACTGTACAGTATACACGTTAGTGGATATTATTTGATCTATACATTTAAAAATATGAATGAATTCAACTTATTCAATTTTCTTCAAAATCTCATCGATTACATATTCTTTTAAAAAATCTAATAGATTACATTAAATTATTTTAAAATATATACTCTTTAAAAAATATTATATTTGTTTCAAAAATATACTTTTTAATTAAAAATGTATATTTAATATTTTAAGAAACTTCTTTCTATATTGTTTTAAAAATAAATAATTATAAAAATAATTTTATTTTTATTATTTTTTCAAAAATTAATTTAAATTTTATTATTTTCAAAAATTGTTTATGAAAAAAAATTAGTGACAGTTGGAATTATGCCTCTTCTGCTGCAGTGGTCACCAGAGCTCCCACATTAACCATCACCCCTATTATTTAATTAATAATTTATTTAGTTTAAAAAAGTAAAAAACTTTTTTTGAAAAATAATTAAAAACAGTATTTACAAAAATAGTATTTTTTTTTTCTTAAAAATTACAATTTTTTATTTCCAAGATAAAAACAGTTTTTAAAAGTATAATTTTTTAAAATAATAAATTTTTTAAAATTATTTTACAGGAACTTTTTTAAAAAATAATATAAAAACTATTTTTCTTTAAAAGTATATATTTTTTGTAAAATAATAATTTTCATAATAATAAATAAAATAGTTTTTAAAATAAAAATTAATATTGTAGATGTATAAATTATTAAAATGTTAAAAAAAAAACTATTAAGTAGATTGTATAGATATTCATCCATTAAAAAGTATTAATATATAGATTGGATTAAATATTTTTTTTACTAGTTTTTAAATTGATTTTAATAAATTAATGGATAATTTCAATTCATTGATTACCATTGAAATCTATCAATTAAATCCATCAATTTTACCACCTCTATACAGAGAGGGGCAATTGAGCACCACTTCTTCTATGAATTGATCCTTCAATGCTTTGAGCAGAGGTTGTTGGTCTCTTTTCTCCTTTTTGTATTTGAGTTAGAATATTTTTTGTACTCGTTGTTATATATTTAAATGTCATTTTAGTTGCTTAAAAAACAATTTTTATATACAGTTGCAATTATATCTAAACGATAGAAGATTAATCACGTCTTGTTCAAATAAAAAAGATTAACCATCTCAATAAAAAAATTAAACCTCCACCAATTAATGTTTAGTACACAAAACACAATTGAATAACTAATTAAAAAAAAAAGGTAGGCATAGTCACAAAATTGGTTTCAATTATTTGAGCAGGAGAGTGCAAAGCATTATTGTTTGCCAAATAGGTGTATATATGATGATATATCTATAAAAATCAAATTAGGAAAATTAATGTGAAGACAGGGAAATACAATTGCACTGTTTTTGATAACTAAAGAAGGTAAGTAGTCCAGAAATGAGAGGACAATAGAATATGGAAAAATAACAAGACCAAGTGGCATGCATGTGATTTGAAAATTACAAATAAAGAGTGACTATAGTTTATTGGGGAGACATATATAGGTCATTCCATTTGAGCAGGTACCTTAAATCCCGTTTGTATATGTAAAGAAAAATTATAATTATGATCATGACATAGTCGGTTATTATAGATCAACGGTTCTACATATCTCCACGTGTCAACATGCAACTGGTCTATAACATGTTGTTGAAATAAGCATGCAGCCACATAAACAAGTTCCTTAATTAACTTATATTATTGAGGGGGCTATCACTTTCTCTCTCTTCTATTCTATATAGCCAAAACCAAGCACCATTATAATACAAGAAGACACAGGAAATAGGGAAGCAAAAAACTATAAACACTTTCAGAGAGAAAAAGTAAAAAGAGTTTTTTATTTTTTTATATATATAATTTTTTGCTAAGGTTTGGTTTTCATTGAGAAGCCAAAAATGGCTACTTTGATTGGAAAGGAGAGTGGTTTGAACTTGAAGGAGACTGAGCTTTGCCTTGGTTTGCCCGGTGGTGGTGGCGGCGGTTCTGAGCTGGTGGAAACTCCAAGAGCTGGTGGAAAGAGAGGTTTTTCTGAGACAGTTGATCTGAAGCTGAATCTTCAATCCAACAAGGAAGATCTGAATGACAATTCTAACAATGTTTCCAATGAGAAGACTCTCCTTAAGGACCCTGCCAAGCCTCCAGCTAAGTAAGTTTCCCTTTTCTTTCAATGCTTTTCTTTTCTAAACCTTTTTAACATTAATTAAATATAAGCAAAAACTACACTATCTATTATCAAATTTAGTCTAAATACATGTATTTTTTTATTTATATTTTTTTAGAGGGAGTAATGGTTAATTATTATTTATGTGTAAATGTTTTTTTACACTATTATTTAATTATAAGTATTATATTATTAAAAACACATAAAATTTAATGATAATTAATTTTTAAGTCATACATATCACTCATGAGTGATTGTGATTTTGATTTGTCAACCGTGTGAAATGCTTTATACTAAAAGTGCATGGATATATGTCAATTAATCTCAATTAAAAAATAAAAACTTTCTTAGAAGTTGGATCTATAACATTAAGTCATATATACATGGACGTCTTAATTTTGTTCCTATAAAAGTAAATAAGTACTTTAATCCGTATTCAAATGAGAAACTCAAGATCAAACTACGCAAATTATTATTATCATGTTTTTTTTTTCAATAATTTTTTACCAATTAATAATATGTATTTCTTAGACGTTAAAATATATACTATACAGTTTGCATGAGGTATATATATATATGAGTGTCATATTTTAAGGGTTAAAAAAAAAGAAGAGAAAAGAATACAAGTTGAGATTTATGGGGATTTGGAATGAATAAAATATTTCAGGGCACAAGTAGTTGGTTGGCCACCAGTGAGGTCATACAGGAAGAACATGATGGCACAAAAGGTTAACAATAGTGATCAAGATGGCAATGAGAAGACAACAAGTAGCACTACTGCTGGTGCATTTGTCAAGGTTTCCATGGATGGAGCACCTTACCTTCGTAAGGTTGACTTGACAATGTACAAAACCTACAAAGATTTATCCGATGCCTTAGCCAAAATGTTCAGCTCCTTCACCACTGGTTAGTTTTATTTAATTATATTTTCCTTAAAACATCTTTTAAATAGCGTATTTATTTATTTGCAACTCTGTTGCATAATTAATTATGGACAAATTGCAAACTCATATAATAATAACTACTTTGTAGTTTTTATAACATTAGAAACTACCTTTAGAATCCACTTTTGTTATAAATAAAGTTAGAGGGAGTATATGTTGAAAATTATATGAGGAAGTTTATACATATAATAATTTAATATATTGAGGGCAGTCACAAAAAAATTATGAATTAGTATTATTGTAAGGTTTTAGATCTTGATCGATGCATGGGAATTGTTGATGATGCATGTGCGAGTAGGATTAATTATTATGATCGTCTTGGGATTGTTACATTCTAGTTAGCTAGGTACATGATTAATGTGGGTGGGTAGCTAGCTACTTGTGATTAATTATAGAAGAATATTAAATTGGTTTTTATGTTTGATAAAATTTGGGTGTATAGGTAACTATGGGGCCCAAGGAATGATAGACTTCATGAATGAGAGCAAGTTGATGGATCTTCTTAACAGCTCTGAGTATGTGCCAACCTATGAAGATAAGGATGGCGACTGGATGCTCGTGGGAGATGTCCCATGGGAGTAAGTTCCATCTCTAGCTATTATGTACATTAATAACTATATTATATGTTTTTACTCTTGAAGAGCTACATATATGTATTGAGCAAATTTATTTATTCTATTTATCCATCAAATTAACCTTGATTATTAAACTTTTTGAAGGATGTTTGTTGAATCATGCAAGCGCCTCCGAATAATGAAAGGATCAGAAGCTATTGGGCTTGGTATGTATATTATTTTATTTTAATTTTAGTAATTATAAAAATTGAATTAAGATTGACTGGCGTCAGTAGTATCAGACTATAGTACAATCAGCGCAAATTGTTTAATCGAACGATTTGAATTTTAAACTTAAAATTTAAATTTAAAAATAATTAAAATTTGAATTGAATATTTGAATGGTCCAATTTTAATTAAACGGTTTAAATGTATTTACAACACTACACTTAAAAGCCCTAGCTACAAGTCATTTTCTGGCTCTTAATTCTAGTTCTAACGTTGGCATTGTACTTTCAGCACCAAGAGCCATGGAGAAATGCAAAAACCGAAGCTGAAGCTGTTCTAAATCATATCCTATATCAAAGTCCCATACCAAAGTGGACCTATAAGAAAAGATATATGATGATCAAGCACTTCTTCCTTTCATGGAGTGTTGTGATAGTTTGGATGTGTCAAGTGTTTTTGTTTTGTTCGTATATAGATTCAAACTTTAATTTAAAGTATTTTGTAATATTGGACAAGAAGCAATAAACTTATAACCTATATACTATAGTTTGCCTTGTTTATTTATGTGATTGCTTCCAAGCTGTCGTGTTTGTTGTGTGCTAAATATATACACTTTGAATTCTAATGCATATTTTATTCCCTTAAGAGATTCTTCTTTTATTTCATTTATTTAGTATTGATTTGTATAGTGCAAAATTATCAATATGTCTCAGCTGGATGAGGAAGGTGTATTAAATTTTTATAATGTTGTTAAGTGATGGAGGGGAACAAGGCCATGTGATATGTTGATGAAGTTTCGTTTATGGCCATTGGTTTTATAGTAGGTCCTTATCATTTAGTTTTGTTAAATCAAATTCGCATTAATAGTGTAGGGTTGGTGAGTGAACGCGCAGTTGGATTTTTATTATTATTTTTTTTAAGAGGGGAATATCAATCAAATTATACATAGATCAATATAATATAAAATATTATTAAGGGTCAATGATGCATATACATATACATATTCCAATATATAATGCAACGTATAAAAGAATTCTCGGATCGGACACTATGACAGCTTCATGTCCTAGCTTTTGATTAAAATATCCATTATTTTAAGGGATTTGTTGTCTGTTGAGAATGCATATAAAAGAATTGAACTTAAATATCCATTATTTTAAGGGATTTTGAAGGAAAATAATACATGACACCTCCAAATCTCTCTAAATATTCCTAATATGCACTTCATATATAGAGGATTTAAATATAATATATTCATAATATGGACAATATGACATTTTAACTTGAGTCAATAATCAATGCTAAGCCAATTCAATATCTAGAACTCTATCTAAAATGAAGTATATATATATATAAATAAAAGTAAAAAATATTTAAAAAGTTTCAATTTGTTTAGTTAAAATTTAAATTAGATAAACTAAATTTTCCAATGTATCTATATATTTTTTTTTTATATTTTCATTTCGAATGAATTATTTATCTATTAAAAAATGCACTCAATTTTTATATCCTAAATGTCCTATAAGACCAACCGCAAATTAGTGTCATGCCCTTTTTACCTCCCTTAACTCGAATCCATGATATTATAACATTACATATAATATATAAGAAAGAGATTATTCATTATCACCAATACAATTTGCAACCAATCAAATATCCTCTAAAATAAAATATAATATAATATAAAAAAAATTAAATAGTTTATGTAACTTCTCTAGATTTTAAATCAAATACATCAAATAATTGACTCTACAATAATCCAACATACAAATATTCTTCCACCATACCTAAGCAAAATAATCGAGCCTAAGAGCACCTTAAGTGTAAAGAATTTAACATTCCCATATTTTCTAAGTTTTGTTCCTCCACATTTTTTACCATTTGAGTATGTTGACTTGTCATCTCTTATTGATTAAAACTAAGTTCTATAACCTATATAAGAAACATCAATTCCTCATTGTTTATCAATAAAAATTATTATGATACATAGTTAATTTCAAAGTAGTTTTTGTGGGATCAAGTATATGTTGCATATGGTAATAATCATCCAAGTAAAATTGATTAAAGTTGTTGATAGACTATTTAAATACTATGTAGCAATTTGGCCCCACAAAAACTAACTTAAGCAACCTAAAAAAAACTATCCCATTTAACATGCTCTAAGACCAGCAAAAGAATGACTAGTTACAAGTGACCCCAGATAAACAAGGGTGGACATTCATATTGGGTTACATGGGCCTCCGACCCTGCCAACTTTCTAATATTATTTAATTAATGAATTTTATTACTCTACACATACTGACATACCTATTACTCTCATTTTTATTATTATAAAATATATATTTTACCAAAAATAGTAAAGGTCCATTTTTGGACTATTTTTTTAGAGATCTATATTAAACACATCTTAATTTCTACATTAATTAATTTTTAATATATTTTTTAAGAGTAATATTATTGAAATATAAAACTTAACACAAATGAAAAATTATTTTATATTTTAATAACACTATTTCTTTTATTCAAATAATAAAACAAGTTTCCACAAAGGATATTTTAGAAAATACAATTTTATTTTTATTACACCAAAAAAGTAAATGTAAGAGAGTATCTACAAACTCTTATTTAAAATGAATTATTTTGTTGTTATTTATATTCAAAACTAAATTTTGTACTAGTTTTAAATTTTGTGATAATATTATTGTTTATAGTGCAGTTTTATATTTGGTAAACTTTTATGGTGCAAATTTTTGGTGAAAAAAGGATCGGTTATAATGATATGGAATAACTTTTTATTATAAAATAGGAGAGGTTATATACGAAGAATGTCACCTTTTTCCCTGTTTGGAATAATATCTCTTTCTGGTTATCTTTGATGTCATTGGGCTTCTCGGGGCAGTCATGTTGGGTACTGGTTTAGAGTACACTTGTCGTACTTTTATTTCTTTGGGCCGAGCTTCGTTACAATTTTCAAGAAAATTTTATCTTATACCCTCACATTTGTACTTATACCCCACAACTTTTTAAAAATGTCAAATATATCTTTGATTCTTTTTTACTATTTTACCAACTACAAAAAAAATCAAGTTTTCCGGTACATAAAAGATTTTCCAAAAATTATCGGAAAACTTTTTATAAGATTTCAAAGTTAAAAAGGTGTCTACCGCAATTTTTTTTTTAAAGTTTTTCGGTACAGAAGGTTAAAAAGTTGTCTATCAGAAATCTTTTTTAAAGTTTTCCGATATAGAAGATTAAAAGTTGTGTATCAAAAAACTCATATACTGAAAAACTAGTGAAAATGTTTTCCGATACACATCTTTTTTAAAAAAAATTAGTTAAAAAAATAAATTAAATAAATAAAAAATTAAATTTTAAAGAACTTCTGGAAAACTTGTGGGTTGAAGTTTTCTGGTAACTTCCGGAAATGTCAAAAAAAAGTTTTTCGGTATTGTATATGTTCCAGAAAGGTAAAAATAAGTTTTCCAGTACATCCGGAAAACTTCAAAAAAGATTTTCGAAAATGGTCTTCTGTACCGGAAAACTTTTTTCAAGTTTTCCGGAGTGTAACTTGTGTACCAGAAAATTTGAAAAAAGTTTTTAAAAAAAAAAAATGAATTTTTTTTACTCACTTATGTACTAGCAAACTCAAATGGTGGAATTGTGAAAATCTGGAACTTTTAATATTTATATGGGGACATTTATGTGTAAGACCAGCTAGATGAATTAAATCTTGAATATATTTGTGTTGAGTAACAAAGATGTCTTTTGCTTGGATGTGTACTTATAAGCCCAAGAAGTAAGCGAGCTTTCCAAGATCTTTCATGTGGAAAGTGGAATGCAACAATTGTTGGATTGTATGGATTGTCTCTTGATCTGAACCGGTGATGACAATCTTGATGTTCGTTGTGTAAATATAGATGGATCATAGTTGTTTTGGATGAAGGAAAAGCCAAGAAATGTTGTTCTAAACTTCTCAAACCACACTTTTGATGTAAAGTGGAGGTTATACTAGTACGAAGTTTGATGTAAACTTCCTCCTTGAGGTCACCATGAAGAAAGACGTTCTTAACATCTAGCTGGTGTATTTGCCAAGATTTAGATGCAACAATGGCAAGAATAGTGCACATTGTAGTCATTTTGGCTACATGTGCAAATGTCTCATTATAATCGAGGCCAAATTCTTCCTCATTTCCAATAACCACTAACCGAGCCTTGTAGCGATCTATGGATCCATCTGAACGAAGCTTTATAGTGAATATAAATTTGCTGCCAAGAGGTTTAACAGATAAGGGACAGGGAACAATATCACATGTTTGATTATCTTCTATGCTGGAAGTTCCACATCTATAGCATCTTGCCAACATGTTATGCTACATAGCTTGTTAATATGAGGAAGGGATGGAAACAGAAGCTAAAGTTGTTGTCAAATATAAAGGTAAAGATGGATCATACTTTTTTTGGAGGATTACGAGTGTGAGTACTGCGACGTAATGCTACTGGTTCTTGTTGAAGTATCGGATCAACAGCCACATAATGATCAGGAGGAGGTCGTGGTGGTTTTGGCATCTTTGGTACACCAAAATAGGCTTAGGTGTTGAATCTCCTGCATAATTGTTAGAAAATAGAGGTAAAATAGATGTGGATGTAGGAGAATGAGTATCTCGGTTAGCAAAAAAAAAATGCATTCTCTTGAAAAATATCATTTCTAGAAACCCAAATCCTATTGAGATTAGGATCACAACATATAAAACCTTTTTGGTGGCTTGAGTAACCAAGAAAAACACATTTAACAGATTGAGTTGTAAGCTTGGTGTGTTTTTGGGGCTGAAGATGAACATAACAGACACAACCAAAGGTACGAAGATTGCTATAAGATGGTTACTGTCCATATAGCCTTAAAAATGGGGAATCATTGTTAAAGGCTTGAGAGGGAAGCCGATTAATAAGATGGACAACGGTGGAGAGATATTCACACCAGAATCGAAATGGTTTAAGGGAGTCCAATATGAGAATACAGACAACACCAAAGAGCATGACCTTTGTGATATAATGTCATTTGTCTGCTAGAACTCCTGAAATAAAGATGTATATTCCCCCTCATTGTCAGAACACAAAATTTTAATTGTAGATGAAAATTGAGCCTGAACGTAGGCATGAAAAAACTTAAATGCAGAAAATGCTTCAGCCTTAGAGCGCAAAATATAAACCCATGTAAAACGACTATAATCATCAATAAAAGTGATAAAGTACTTATAACAAGCATGGGATATAACAAGTGTTATTCCCCTTAAATCACTATGGATCATGTCAAAAGGTTGATTTACATTTGTTTGAAGAATTGGAAATGGTAGAATTTTACTTTTACCAAGTTTACAAGAAATGCAATAAAATTGAATAGCTCTAAGAGATATGAAATTTTTATTGTCAAGAACCGCATATTTAATCAAGTCATAAAGTACATTTGAGTTTGGGTGACCAAGATGCTTATGCCATGTTTAGAAGTCAACAATTGCACAATTACAAGAAATAAAAGACATAAAAGAACTTGGGGACTTCAGTGAATAAAGAGGAAAAAAATGTCCAGCTTTAGGCGCTGTCGCGATCATCTTCCCTGATTGTTGATCCTGCACAAGACAACCAAATTTTGAGAATTCAACTCTACAATCATTGTCAACTAATTGACCAACTGAAATAAGATTACTAGTAAGACCAGGGGAAACATAAACATTGGTGAGAGATAAAGAAATATCACCAATTTTTGTAATAGGCAAACTGTTTCCATCAGCAGTTTGTATTTGGAGATTACGAGAGTAACTTGTAACATTGTTAAGGGCAACAACATTGTTGGTCATATGATTATATTCCCCTGAGTCAAAATACTAAGGAGAATCAGGGGAAGTAACATTACCTGAAAGACCCAAAGCAGAAAAGGCTAAAATGATCATTTGTTTATACAGATGTAGTGAAGGTTGTTGCAGTTTTCTTCAGTGGTCTGGTTGGACATTTTTTAATGATATGACCATCCTTTTTGCAGTAATTACATAACTTTTTAGGACAGTTGGAAGCAAAGTGTCTATGTCTTTTGCAACAAAAACATTGGATAGTACTCATGTCTCGCCCACGAGGTCGACCTTATACCACATATGCCATAGGGAGTGAAACCTTTTGTTGTTCCATGATTGTCTGAGTGAGTAGACGTTGTTCCTCACGAATCAGCTCATTGAGACAAGTATCCAAGGATGGAGCAGTAGCTCAGTTCATGAGATTGGACCTTAGTCCCTCAAAATCATATCTCAAATTCATCAAAAATTGACAGCGTTTGGTAATCTCATGAACTTTTTGCACAGTAATTTGCCCTTCACTTGACAAATCTTTATAGACAATGTCAATGTATTCAGCCCAAAGATTCATAAAATAAGAATAAAACTCAAAAATGGAAAGAATTTCATGTTCAAAACTTGCAATTTCATGTTCAAGCTGGAACCGCCGAGCAACGTTATCTTGGCTGTATATTTTCTTCAAGTAGTTCCACATGGAACTATGATTTCAAGAAAAAATAAAGCAGAAACAATAAGGAAACTATGATTGACGTTGACAAGAAATTGTGATTTCAAGAAGAAAAAAAAAATCGAGGAACTCAAGATTTGATCGAAGAAAATAGAGAAATCTGATTTGGATTGCAACCTAATTTGATACCCTATTATTATTAATTTAAAAGAAATATGAGAGAAATAGAAGAAAAAGAAGTGTTTTTTTTTCATGTATCTCGTTGGTTGGTTGGTTGGATAAAAATTAAAAAGAGAGAATTGTTATTATTTTTAAAAAAGACAAATATCTGATTTAAAACAAATATATAAATATTTTTGATATAAAAACTGATGTATTAATTAAAATCTGCGGGTTTCATATAATTAATTTGCTAGTTTTATTTTAATTTAATATTAATTAAATAGTTTTAATTTAATGTAATTAATTTGATGGACCTCTTTTGAAGAAAGTATGAAATGTGATTTATATATATATATATATATATATATATATATATATATAAAA
>JBBPBP010000001.1:3252604-3262795 GCA_037974735.1 Cicer chorassanicum | reverse complement strand
AGTAAAAGTTTACGCAATAGAAGCATAATGTTATTGGTGTCACTTTTATACACTTAGTAATCAAATATTACTTTGATGAGTTAGTTAATAATTAGGTTTCAATAAATTTTTAACATCTCGAATTTTGTGATTATACGATTTTGGATCGTATAATTTTTTAAGTAAATTTATCCTCATATTTGTCATATTTTACAATTTGATAGTTTTCTCTAATTTTTTTAATTGTATTTTTACATTGACTCGTTAATTGACGTGAAAGTTAAACATTTTTTTTTGTAAATGTAACTTTTCTTAAAATATTTAAATAATAAATTATAAAAGAGATAACACATGTGAATCGTTTAACTTTTTCGTTATAAACCAAAAGTCAATAACTCTAAAAATAATATTTCAAACTCCAAATCTTCATGATTCAAGTTCGTCTTTTTCCTCTTCATTTTCTTCAAGTTGAAATAAAATAGACACATCAATTAACGTTGTCACATGTAAAATTGGGGGATTATCAAATTGAAAAAATGAATTGAGAGGCTAAAATGGCACAATCAACAATTGAAAAAATTAAACTATAATTTATTTTCAATTATTTTTGTTATCTCCAAATCTTATTCATTTTTTTTACAAAAAAATTAAATGTATTTCATTAAAAATTAAGAATTCAATATAAAGTAGAACATAATTAACAATTTGCGGGAGCAAACTACGGATAAATTCATATTTACTTTCATAACTTTTTATATTATATAAGTCTTATTTCGTTTTCATTTTCTATGATAATGTCCTTGAATCAACTTATTTTAAAAGCTATTTAACTTTTATATTTGATCCTTCTCCTTTAAATCTCCTCAACCACTTCAATTCTTTTAGAATATGTTTAGAAATTAAGTTTTAGAACCAAATAGAGAAATTTTTATTTATTTTTTTCTAAATTAATAAAGTTATAAAATATAAATTTAGTGTTCTAAAACCTTTTTAAAAGATCATTCTCAATCGTAATTTTGAGGAGGAAGATTTCTCTCCCCTCAACATGACTTCATTTTTTTTCTATGAAAAAAAAGATAAAATATAAAGAAAAGGAAAAAAAGAAAAAAAAAACAACATAGCAAAAGTTAGGGGAGACAAAACCAAAATCTAAATTGAACAAATTTAAGAGCACCCTCTAGTTGAGAGTTATAATGCTACGCGGTTAGTGAAAAATTTATTTGTTTTCGAACTTTTCGCCTTTACGATTTAGTATAACCACAATAAGATTAAAATAAATAATTATTTGACTTTGGTCATGCTTAAATTATAAACGTAATAATTACTAAAATTTCCGATTGTAATTTCCAATTATCATATCTTTTTCAAAAGCCAAAGTCAGCTAATCTAGGAGGAAGACGGATTAATCTTGTAGGCTATGGAGCTAAGCCCATTTACCTTTAGCTTTGTTAACATCCGTTAAAATCAATACAAATTTTGCTAGACAAATTTCATACTAACAGCTTTAGTTATTTATAGCTAAGCTTTATTTTTTTTTCCACTTAATTTATAGCGTAAGTCTAAATCTCTAATAAAAATGTCTTGAATTATTAAACAAAATAAAGTGTTGATTATGACTTATAAAAAATAGAATACAAAAACCAACAAATAACAGCTATAAATAGAAAAGTTGTAGTCATGATTATTGTAATATATTATGCAAGCTTATGTATTTACTCCCCCAAACTGCATATGGTCATTACTAATTGAACTAAAATTCAAGGGCATTCAACATCTCATTTTATCTCTTCCTATCATATCATTATTTTTTATTTTTTTCTATCTGAAGGCATATAAATCTTCTAGTACACCAAAAAAATTTTTTTTTACTAATATATATGCTAAACTGTATATGCTAGTACATCACACATGTGACAAGCATGTGATCCATATATATACTCTTTATGTTTCAAAATATAAATAAAAAAGTGAATATATTTGATTAGTGGCAGAGTCTAGAATTATTTTTTAAGGACATTGATCAAAACTCTAATATTTATATAAAAGTAAAGTGTCATTTTAGTTTCTTAAATGTGTGAGGTGCGACCACTAAATTTTGAATGTATCAAAATTAAATACATCATCAAACCTCTCTTTGTTAGTAATTTTATAAATCAAATTTAATAATAAAAGACACACTTAAGGATTAAACTAACTATTAAAAGTCATAATTAAAAACCAAAATGATTAACAAAATTTACATTTATTTATGTTTTTATTCAAAAATTACTTAATAATTAACTTATCATAACGTCCTATAATAATTGACCGTATAACTTAAAAAGAAATTTATAAAACTTGGGGATTTGTGGCACTTGTCGGTCCTTTTGACTTCACCCCCGATAATTTGATCAATTGGAACCAAATAAATCTACTTTAGAGAAGGAGGGAGTACTTTCTTTTACTAATGATATACATATGCACCTTGGACATGTTTAATTTAATTTCAATCAAGAAAGGACGTTTAGGCTGAATAAGGATTAAAAAAAAAAAAGAACACAACATATAACAAATTAAGAAAGTATCAGATATTTTATTATTAAAGGGTAGGATTTGCCATTGATGATTGGTAGTGTGATTTTGTACCAAATTCAAAATCTCTTACTCAAATACATGCCGTTTCTTTTCTCACGCACACGACACTTTTTATAATTTGTCACAATTCCTATTAAATTTGTACTATGCATAGTAATTTGATTATTGATTTTTGACTATAAGATAAAAACAAAAAACACCTCAACCATAGTACAAATCGAACGAGACAAACATATTCGATACTCCAAGAATCCCACTTTTTTTTCCATAGTCAAGAAATCGACCCCATTATAGGATAATTCAAAATTCTCGAAACCCTTAGTATCAACAAATTTTCTTTGTTATTCTCGCGGGGGTTAAAAATTAAGAATTATCTCGTCGAGAATGTTGTGAAACTTTGTCACGTTTTTTTATTTTTTATTTTTATTCCCTTTTGGTGACATGCACCATGTAAATTACGTGACTATGGAAGACAAGTTTGATGAAATGTGTATTTTGTTGTGAACGTGTGTGTCTTTGTCAGTGAATAAAGACAATAACAATGGTAAAGGCAAAGGTGAATCATGCGAAGCTCTCTGAATTGCTCACGTGTCGTTTGTGTAATAAATATTTCAGAGACGCCACCACAATTTGTGAATGCTTGCATTCTTGTAAGTCCTTCATTCCTTTTTTCATCATAATCTTTTTTCTCTATTTCTATTTCCTGCTATATTTTTATTAATGATCACAGTTGAATTTTCACTTGTGCTACTTTCACCTCTGTTTTTTTCAGTTACACTAATATATATTACATAAATGGAATTCACGTAACCTATTGAACTTAATTTACTACTTATGTGAACGCAAATTAAGTTCGTACAAGTTTCATGAATTCAGTTTACGTAATCTATTTGTGCGTAAATTGGAAAAATCCATGGACGAAACTAGCAAAAGTGTTGAATTTGTTATTCTAAGCTCGTGATATGTGTGTCTTAGCAGTCTTGTTTTAATTTGGTCTGTTTATTTAGTGACTTAAATGGAAATCTTTGTAAAGTATATATTACTTGAGTTGGCTTCCATGCTAATTACAAATTTACTACAGTTTTCTATTATAGGCACTTATATATACATAATGCATGTGGTAAGTGGCAAATATTCTTATAGTGTTTTTACAATTTGTAATCCGAGTTCAAATCCTGGCTAGAACATTTTTTTGTCGAATTTTACTTACATTCGGTCGAACTCTGGATTACAAGGACCTCATTCCCTGGAATCAGATGGTTAATACAAAAATAAAGCAAAATGTGATACTGTATGCAATCTGCATGATGAATTTTTGGAGTTGTTTTGATTGAAATGGTGATATCTTTTCATGATGTTCATTTTAAAAGCAGAGTATGTTTTTATGAAAATATTTTAAATTTTATATGTTTAACTGAAATGAAATGAAGCATGTGTTTGATTTTAACATTAGACATGGTTACAATCAAGAAGGAGCAGGGTATGCAGACTTTTTCTGGTTATAATAGTCAAATATCTTCTGTTTAATTTATCAGTAAATTCTTGGTATGATTGAACATGAGAGTCTGCTTAAAACTAAGCTTCAATGTTCCTCACTCCCTAGCTTTCTGATGTTTTCATCTTATGTGATGAATATAATTCAGCGCTGTCAAATAGCCGTTATAGCGTTATACCATAGCGGAATTTGAACAAATTACTAATGCTTCGCGATACACTATTTAATACAAAGTATTGTCAAATAGCCGCTATTGTGGCGCTATAGTATTGTAACGTAACAGAATTTGAACAAAATGCTATCAATATAATTCCATGTTTATTTTTATTTTATTAAATTATCATTCTCTTTATCCATGCCTAAATCTATGAGTTTAATAACAGTTTGCAGGGAATGTATAGAAAAGAAGCTAATAGATGAGAAATTAAATCACTGTCCAGTATGCAATGTAGACTTGGGTTGTTCTCCATTAGATAAACTAAGGTATTATTAATTCACCATCAACATGATATGGTTGAAATTCATTTCATTTCTAAATCTCCCTTTTGTATAATTCTCCTGAACTTGAAATTTATATTATATCAAAAATCTACAGGGCAGATAATAATCTGCAAGGTATGAGGGACAAATTTTTCTCCAATAAAGGAAAAAATGTTAAGAAAACTGTGTCAACCAAAAAGAAGAAGAAGTCTCAATCCTCAACAAAGTCCAATAGAAAAAAGGCCAAAACAGCTTCAAAAAAAGTTAAGAAAGATGCAAGTGAAAAGGAGGTGCAAGAAGAGACAAAGCAGATGCAAGAACTCTCTATTACTCCACAAGAACCAAAAGTTTCTGCTTCTGAAATGGTAGCTGATGTTAAGAAAGAGGAAAGAAAACACTGTGGGATAGAAATTTTGGATGAAGTTTCTACAATTCTATCTGCTAGAAGAGCAAAAGCTGTAGCTAGAAAAAAGTTCATTAGAACTGACTTAATTCCTACAGTTGATGAAAAGAAAGATGATAAGCTCCCTCAGCTTGAAACATTCAGTGAGACTCCAAAAATCAGATTTAAGGTAAAAAGGGAGAAGGATTTTCTGGTCCTCCATTCTCTCTTTGGTTCTTATTTTTGAATCTTTCCATTGTATACATTAGGAAATTAATGTTATTTCATTCTCTTTGTCTTCAACTTCCGTTTTGAAATATATTTGCAATGTAGAGTCTGTTTAGATTGACTTATTTGAGCTTACCTATTGGCATAAACACAAGCGAAACTGTTTGAGAGAATATATAGAAACAACTTTTTCAGCTTATTTCCATAAGCTCTCCAAAATAGCTTATGAAAACAGTTTATAACTTGTATGAAAACATCTTGACTTTATGTCACTTATACACAATCACTTATATGATAACTGTTTATGCTATAAGCGTTAAATTAAGTTTTTATCCAAACAGATTACTTGACCATTTTACTTGTGCAATTGTGTACTAACTAGTATGATCAGCAGATGTCTTCAAAACCAGAATCAAGTCAGAGAATTGTGTTCAAGAATGTTTCAGGGGACAATGCTGAGTTAAGGAAAGGAAAAGCTATTATGTATGATGAGCCATTGAATTACCTGGTGGAAACTAAAGGCAAAAACAAGTCTCCGAATAACTCTACCATGCAAGAAAATGGTGTCATTCCAATGCTTGTGGACTCTAGTGACAATGATTCTCATCATGTGCCTAAGGTTCAAGTTAAGAAACAATGGAACCACCAAATAGAACCACTGTGGGATCTAAATGAGTCTGTTCCTCCAAATAAAGATCCCTTGAAGTTTAAGCTTAAGTTGCTGGACAGAAACCAAGAAAAAAGACTCAAATTTATTGAGGACTTGAATCTTCCAGCACAACCTGAGAGTGAAAGCCACAAAGAAACTGGTCCTATTTGGTTCTCCTTGGTTGCTTCTAAAGAGAGGTATGATTACTTTTCAAAGCTTGTTAATATTCATCTATTGAAAGTTTTTATTTATTTTAAATATTGTATATCTGATATTTGAATTTCTGGATGCAGGGAAGTTGGTGCAACATTGCCACAAATATATCCTTCCTACCTAAGGGTCAAGTGAGTTTATTTCTTTTCATTTTCTGTTATGAGTTTTATTTTTTGGTCAATATGATAATCTTTGTATATTATAAGTATTCCTTTCTTTTTCTTATCCTGAACTGAGCATGTAGTGTGACAAAATTATTTATCTGTCTATGTTTCTTTTGTAAAGAGCTAGTTTTTTATATTCACTTGTATGTGCGAGTGTTGTTAAGTAGCGGCTATGGCAGCTCTGTACATTATACTATAGTAGAATTTGAACAAATTGTTATTGTTCCGGTGATACGCTTCTAGTACAAAATGTTGGCAAATAGATACTATAGCAGCACAATAGCATTGTTGTGTAGCGGATTTTAAACAAATCACTCAAGTTTCCGTGATCTGCTTGACAACACTATATAGGCTCTAAACCATACTTTCCATATCATTCACATCATTTGGGACATTTTCAGTTTCTGAGATATTCAAAATGATGCCATGCAACTAGAGGAATATACTATAGTGAAATTTTGAAAAAGTTAATTCTTTTTACAGTTTAGGCACAATTATCTACTCTTTACTATTGCTACAAGTTAATAGAGATCAGATTTGGATATTCTACATTTAATTGGTATTCAAAAGTTAGTTTAGTTTTAATTGAAACAATAATTTATAACAAAAATCTTACAAAACAAATCCTTGTGCTGTGTCTAGTATATAAATTCTATATTTTGAGACAACCTTTTGACCAATCTTAAAATTATTGTTTATAGGAATGGAAATTTATCTGTTTCCTATATCAAAAAGTATCTTGTGATGAAGCTTGGTCTTTTTAGTGAAGCTGAGGTAAATTTGTTTTCTTCACACCTTTATGAACCAATGTATTGCAATTTATTCAACACCTATTTTTTCCTCCACCTGATTAATCACATTTACAAATGTAGTTAAATCAGTTGAGTAGATAGTTAATTTAATTCATGATCAAAATTATGATTAATTCAACTACATAACTAACCATAATTTTGTATATGATTTAAATTAACCATATTTAATCAATTGAATTAACTACAATTATACATGTGCTTAATCAAGTGTCACATATATAGAGAAAATTGGGTGTAAGTGAATATTTTTTATTGCAATATTTTGAGAAACTAATTGTTAATCACTTATTATTTTTGTTAATACAGGTGGAAATCTTTTTAAGAGGTAAACCGGTTTTATCATCAATGCAGCTGCAAAACTTAGTGGAGTTTTGGTTGGAAACAACACCAAAGAATGGGAAGATTCATACATCTGTTGGAAGCTCAGCTAAGGATTATATTATGGTCCTTTCGTATGGTCGTAAAGCTTGAGTTGAGGACTCATACATAAACTATTTAGAGACATCTTTGGATTCAATTTTGAGAGTGACAAAGTGGTTCTTGAATTATAGAATTGATTTTTTTACATATTTAAGAGGTTTGGATGCTCTTCATTTCTGTTTCTCTCCAAATTTTCCCAAAAGTGGTTATTACAGGGTGACATTAGGTGAGTCCAAGTATTAATTATACATTTAAAATCATAGCTAAACTTTAGTTATGGAGAGAGAAATGTGTAGCATCCATTTCAATATTTGAATATTAAGTGTCTCTAGAATTAATTTTAATTTTGATTTTTTTGTCTTAACAATCGATTTCTGCTTTAAATTTATTGTTAAGTTCATTTTTATATAAATATACACCAATATAATAAATCATTTTACATTCAACTTATTTTTTTATCAAAATCAACTTTACATTTTAAATTTATTCAAAATTAATTTTTTTGCCACTTCAATGCCAAACACAAGTTTTTTTTACTTGCAAGTTGCAACCCCACATATACTGCAGTATATGTATTTTGTTTCCAGCGTTGATAAAGGTTTTCTTCTTTTATGTTAGGGCTTATTTTTTGTTTACGCTTCTTTGGCGATCATGAGACTTCAGAGCTGTTTCTAAGATATTATTTTTCTTCTAAACAATTGCTAAAGTATTTAGAAAATATATATATATATAAAATATGACTAATTAATTGTTTTAAACTTATTATTCATAAGTTCATCTGAATAACTTAGTGTAATAAATTTTTTTCTACAATGTTCCTAAAAATAGTGATTGATGAATTTTTAATCGTATTTATGATGTTTGATATTGCAAAGAGTTGCTATCAGTTGTGGCTGATGCAACTTATATTGAGTTGCTAAGGCATCCAACATCATATATTATATTAGATTCGAACCGCTAACATTTTTTTAGTCTACAAGTTTTAAATTATATATAAACTCTTATATGATAGTTTAATTAAGTTTTGTAAGAAGCATTAATAACAAAAGATTGATAGTCTAATAATTTTGTAAGTTCTTAACAAATAGAAAGAAAAAAATAATCTGCTTGAAAACATTGTAGGAGAATAGTTCAACGTGGAATACACAACCATTTCAATCCTTCGAATATTCAACTATAACTATTATAATTTCTAAATTGATTAGTTTAAATTAAATTTACGTAAATATCACAAAATATGTCTTTTGTTGGTGAGAGACTAATCCTCAAATTTATCTTTTATTAATTGATTAACTTTATGTGTTTTTTAGAGTCAATTTAATCTCTATATTTACTAATTATAAAAATGTTTTTGCAATTATTTTGATATATTCATTGACTTCAGTAACGTCTCACACAACATTATTTCCTCAAAACATACTCCGTACAAGAAAAATTCAAGTGCTATGGCATTAAAATAAAAATTGTTTATTTAACATCATATTTGAGACACCGTATTTGATGTCCCATTTAGATGTTCAAACACCATTTCCCTAGAATAATTCATTTTGCATGTAGAGAGTTCACAAGTAGATTTATTTTAGTTCGTTGAGCAATCAATAAACTTTATTTTAAATAAACTTTATTTTATAAAATTGATTAAATGATGTATGTTTAGAGATAAGAAATTTGATTCTAATAGCAAATTTTATATAAAACTTAGTGTACATTTTATCATCCTGACGCAATTTTTATCACTTTCCCTCAAACTGAGATTTGACGACAAAATCAATGTTTCAAAATTTACTAAAATCAGATTCCAGACAAGATAGAATCAATTTTTCATTGTGCATTGTATATCTAAACACACAAATACACGGTGAGACTTATACAAGCAAATAATACCTCTCTGCCCCTAAATATAAACCTTTAATAAAAAAAATTGTCTCTAAACATAAATACTTGTCAAATTATTAGATATATTTATTACGTTTAGACAAGTATTAATATCAATGAATATCTCGAAAATATAAGAAGTCAAAATTAGTTATATATATAGATAGTATTTTGGCTACATTTATACATAATATCAACATATTAACTATCCTATCAACTTTTACTTTTTTTTTTTTTTTAATACCAATGAAATATACAATAGGTGCAGAGGTGCTTATATTTAATTTAAGAAAAGATGGAGTAATTAATAGAGAAACAAGTTCACTGTGAGAAAACAATAAACTACCACAATAATCAGGTCATCTAGGAATATCATAATGCTGCTAGAAAATGGCCAACAAGAGTACATTAGCTTGACTAATATATCCTAGAACCGATAGGTACACTAATCTATGTCTGCTAGTGATAACTTGAACATTACTTAGAGCCTAGAGGAATGAGAACACAATAGTGAGGTATAATCAGAAAATATATAGGATATGTAAAGGGAAAATCTCTGATTTTTCTAGGATGATAGCCAATCACTAACAACATACAAGCAAACAGGAGCAATTATATATACAGTAAAAGATTAAAGTCAAATGCTCCTAATTTTTACAAATTACAATCTAAAAACAAAAGGCATCAAATCAACTATGCAGGTTGAATGACCACTACCTTTGATTCATTATACATGCCTTCTTAACATGACAGAGAAAGAACCTTGAAGAAAATAAGATGGATTCTAATTTCCATTCCAACCATACATATAAAGTGAAACATTTTTTCAACAAACTTAACAATCATAATTTGACATTAGAGATATATTATATGGATTTACTCAGTTTTAGACATCATTAGAATTGTGCTTCACAAAAAAA
>JBBPBP010000001.1:3236195-3249619 GCA_037974735.1 Cicer chorassanicum | reverse complement strand
TGCATAAGTTTGATCGTTGATTTTTAATATGTGATGATTATATTTTTATATATTTTATGATAATATATGGTTGTTACATTTCAATTATTAAAATGTAATAAAAATATTATGATGTATTTATATACAACGAATTAAAAAAAATAAGTGACAATTAAATCAAATTTGTAATTAAAGTTACATTTTTTTATTGTTGGTTTTTAATTATAAATTCTAAAAATGCTACAAATTAAATAAATTCTAAAAATGCTAAAAAATAAATAAATTCTAAAAATGCTACAAAATAATGTTACATAAGATATAAAGATGTAACGTCTCTAATGTAATATTTTGAGAATTTATTTTAATATATTATAAATTTATTTATGATCCAACTCGACCTAGCAAGCTTATCTTTTGATCTAATTTCTACTTTTGAGTGCCACCGATTGATTAGATCTTTCCTTACTCCAAAACAATGAATGATCCAAAAACAAGTAAAACACGCAAACCATTTCATTGAATCAACTCAGTTGCTATTGTTGACACCCCCATCAATGATCTGTGTGCTGAAATGAAAGCTGTATATATCATCTTTACAATAGAAGAAAAGTCTTCATTCATTTATAACATTCATTTTTTAGTTAAAATAACATTTGATTGTGAGATAGAAGCACATAACAAACCTATAAATAACTGAACATTTCATTCATTCATTTTCATTATACCTCACATTCTCTCTTATATTTATATTTTTTATGCTTGTTCCAATGGTTGTTTCAACTAAATTGTTCACCCTTTTATCAATTATCTCTTTGATCATCTCCACCTCCACAGCTGAAACATCTTTGAGACCAAAAGCACTAGTTCTTCCAATCACCAAAGACATTTCTTCAACTACACCACAATATGTAACTCAAATGAAACAAAGAACACCACTGGTACCAATCAAACTAACCATTGATCTTGGCGGTGGCTACTTATGGGTGAACTGTGAAAAGGGTAGTTATGTCTCATCCACTTCAAAACCAACCCTTTGCACCGCATCTCAATGCTCACTCTTCCCTTCACATGGTTGCAATAGTGAAAACATATGTGGTCGTTCACCAACCAACACTGTCACAGGTATTACTTTTCTCAATAGAATATCGATCACAGAAATAACTTAAATGGAAATTATATTGACTTGTGCGAAAATGGTACAATCATTTACATCAAAAAATACATAACACTTATAGTTATACATAAGACTTATATAACTATAGCTGATAATTTATATCGTTTAAGCTAATAATTCTATTTGATAACTATTTTTTTCACGAGTATATAATTTTGTTTAAGCTTATACTGCTTTTAATAAACTACTTGAAGTAGCGTTTAAAGTTATAGGATATAGCGTTTCATTTTTATTTTCTTTCATTTTTTCTTTATTGTCTTAATTAAAAAATTTAAATATTAAAAATATTTGTTTTTACGGTATTTTAGATTTTTCAATTAGTTTAACTGTTAATTTTAGTAAACATTTCAAATTAAATTAACTAATTTATCAATTATCCACTATTAGTTAACTTATATGTTAGCTGCTATAAATTCATCCACTATTAGCTAACATATCCACTATTTTTGGTAAATCAGAACTTTAGTATAACTAATTATTGTGCTTTAACTTATATAACTAACTAATTTGTCTGATAACAGGTGTGTCAATATATGGAGACATTCATTCAGACATTGTTTCTGTTCAATCCACAGATGGAAACAATCCTGGTAGAGTTGTTTCTGTTCCAAATTTTCTCTTCATTTGTGGTTCAAATGTTGTACAAAAGGATCTTGCTAAGGGTGTCAAAGGCATGGCTGGTCTAGGAAGGACTAAAGTTTCAATGTTTTCTCAGTTTTCATCAGCTTTCAGTTTCAATAGAAAATTTGCCATTTGTTTGGGTTCTTCCACAAGCTCAAAAGGTGTACTTTTCTTTGGGGATGGACCTTATAATTTGAACATGGATGTTTCAAAGACTCTAACTTTCACACCTCTTATCACAAACCCTTTTAGCACTTCTCCAAGTTCTTTCTTGGGTAAACCATCATTTGAGTATTTCATTGGTGTGAAATCTATTAGAGTTTCTGGTAAAAATGTACCTTTGAACACAACCCTTTTGAAAATAGACACAAAAAATGGTGTTGGTGGAACTAAAATTAGTACTGTTAATCCTTACACTATAATGGAAACTTCAATCTATAAAGCTGTTGTTGATGCTTTTGTGAAGGAATTAGGTGCACCTACTGTTAAACCAGTAGCACCATTTGGAACATGTTTTGCAACAAAAGACATTAGTTTTTCAAGAATGGGACCAGCTGTGCCTTCTATTGATTTTGTGTTACAGAATGAGGATGTTTTATGGAGTATTATTGGTGCTAATTCGATGGTGTCACTTGAGAATGATGTGATTTGTTTGGGTTTTGTGGATGCTGGATCAAATCCAAAAGCATCTCAAGTTGGTTTTGTGGTTGGTGGTTCTAAACCAATGACTTCAATCACTATTGGAGCTCATCAATTGGAGAATAATTTTTTGCAATTTGATTTGGCTGCTTCAAGGCTTGGTTTTCGTTCACTCTTCTTGGAGCATACCAATTGTGACAACTTTAATTTTACCTCCTCTGTTTAGAACTTGATTTTATTGTATAATCTATGCATGTTGTGTAAACTAGGTGGTGAATAAGTGAGGTTCTATTGATGTATAGCCTCACAAAATTTAATTTCTTTAGTTGCAAAATAAAGACTAGTATTTGGCCCACATTTACTATGTGATATTAGTTTCACATTGACTATAAAGTGTTGTTGATATTAAAGTATTTAGTCCGTTATTGTTCTCGTGTTTCTAGACTTCCTAATAAGTGGTATCAGAATCTAATTCGACTTATTCGGAGAACGAAAGTCACATTTGAGGGGGGAGGTTGTGGGGTTCAGATGTGATCCATTTACCTATTATCTTAAAATTTTGAGGATTAAAAACATTAGTTGTGTTATTGCTTCAGTAACTCCAGACTTTCCAACAAAATATAATAGAGAAATGCATCTTACATTTTGAATTATTTTTCACTTGATTTTTATTCTAACCTCAGTTTGAGTCATAATATTATACTAAAACTGAAGGTACAATTAAGGTACATTTAAAATGAAAAATAGACATGAATGAAATGATTTTCTATTTAGAAGAATGAAAACACTACTATTCAACATTACCATGAATTAAAGTATGCAGTTCAACTCTACACTAGTACTCACTGCAAGTCTGCAATTGGTAAGCTATGGAAAAGAAATGGTGACATCCAGCTATGATTGTTTATTACTTCAGTTAATGCTGAGTACTTTTTTTAAAATCAAGATGTCATTCAGGGACACTGAAGAGGTATTCAAACTAGAAGATTTATAGGTTAAACCCAAAAATTAATATAACCTACTAATTTATTATCCTACTAACATTAACATTTGTATATTAAAAAAAAACTAATATCTAGAGATAATTATGATCTATTTAAGAGATTGATCTCTCTAATCAAATAATTTTAAAACTGGTCAAATATCAAACATGATTATTTAAAAAGAAAAATAGACATGAATGCTAACTTATACATTTTAAGATATTAAACGTAGAAATTTTATATTAGAACTTGTGTTATTAACTTTTTAAAAGTTAAAAAATTATTTATTTCAATAAAAAAAAAATTCTACTTTTGAAATTATTAAAAAGTGCCCTAAGGACACACAAAACCTAAAACAAAAATATTAAGTTATTTATCTCAGTGATTGATTCCACATTGGCGGCTATGTCATCACTTCTCAATCTTCTTTTATATTTTGAGTTGAGCATTATCATCATTGACTTCAGATTCATTGCACAAACACATAACATTTTATTTTCTGCTACTTTCCCATCATGGTAGAGGCAAATAACAGTTCCACTTTCATATGACAGAAAAGCTGAAGTACAAGCCTTTGAAGATTCAAAACTTGGTGTGAAAGGCCTCTTAGAATCAGGAACATGTACAACAAAGATTCCACTCATGTTCCATTCTCCAAAACTCAACTTGAACCACACTTCTTCCAACTTCATTGTCCCTATCATAGACCTTCAAGATATACACACAAACACATGTTTGCATGTTGAGGTGGTTGACAAGATCAGAAGTGCATGCAAGGAGTGGGGATTTTTTCAAGTGGTTAATCATGGTATTGAAGTTAGTGTTTTGGATGAGATGATTAGTGGAATATGTAGGTTTCATGAACAAGAAGCTGATGCAAGGAAAGTATTCTATACAAGGGATAAAAATAAGAAAGTTAGATATTTCTCTAATGGTAGTCTTTTTCAGGACCCTGCTGCTAACTAGAGGGATTCAATTGCATTTTTTATAAGTCCTGATCCTCCTAGTCCAGAAGAAATATCACATGTATGTAGGTAATGTTTGTTGTATTTTTCGATTCAGTCAAACTCATTGAAACAAAACGAACTTGACTTGTAAGGCGGTGATTGTCTTTTTAATAAACTATTTTTATGTTTTACATCTTTTCAATGCGTAACTTGAATTTTTTCTGTACAGACTCGTCTCATGTTAAGTGTTCTATTTAGAATATTTCTGCTTCAAATTATTTGTCAATTTAGATTATTGATAGGGTATTAATCATTTTTTCAAGCAATACCCTTATTTTCAAGCAATACCCTTATTAATTTGTATCTCAACTACTATATATATATATATATATATATATATATATATATATATATATATATATATATATATATATATATATATATATTAGTCCTTCCACTTGACTCCTACTCCACTAAAGACTTTTTGTTAACAAATATTATTGTGCCAAAAATGATACTAATTAATGATTTTGTTGAGAGATTCACATCATATAAAATATAGTTTGAAAATGTGGTTATAAATGGGAGGTCTTCCTTAACTCACATGTCAAGTTTGTATGATTGCATTCGCAGAAACATTGTGATTGAATATTCAAAGAAAGTAAGAGCTTTAGGCTTTACAATCTTTGAGCTATTCTCAGAAGCTTTAGGCCTTGAACATTGTTACCTCAAAGAATTAGTCTCAGAAAAAGGACAATTTCTTTTGGGTCACTACTATCCTGCATGCCCTGAACCTGAATTAACTATAGGCACTTCCAAGCACACTGATACTGATTTCATGACAATTCTTCTGCAAGACCAGATTGGTGGTCTTCAAGTTCTTCATCAAAATCAATGGGTTGATGTTCCTCCAGTGTATGGATCTCTTGTTGTTAACATTGGTGATATTCTACATGTAAGTGATGTTAAATATATACACTTTCAGTTATATAATAATAAACTTTTTGTATTTTCTTGTGACGTGACATTTATAGTTTTTTTCTTTTGTAACAAAGAAAACTTAGAAAAATTGTATGGTAATGATAAAATTTAACGGAAGCAGGGCTAAAACACTTATAATTCAATAAAAACCAACCATGCCTCATCATAGGGACCATATGCTATTGGTTTCTACTATATATATTTCATTAACTCTGTCTCAAAGTTTTTACATCAAGATATCTTATTTTTGGTGAACATCTCTCTCCTTACCGACCGACTAGTCTCGATCCAAATTCTAACAGTCTCAATGTTTCAATTGTTACTTTCATTGGAACGATTTATTCATTTTCCTACATCCATTTCCCTCAATATTATCATCCATCTTTCTTGGTTCATTAGACATCTTATTCAACAATCAACATAAAATTATCATGACCATCTATAATTAATTCCTTTGTATTGCAACAATAATGGATATATTTATCAATCTCCTTTGCAGCTTTTAACAAATGACATGTTCACAAGTGTTTATCACCGGGTTTTATCCAAGCATACAGGTCCTAGAATTTCCATAGGAAGCTTCTTTGTGAACACATCATCTGAGGGTAAATCCAAGGTTGTTGGTCCCATAAAGGAATTGTTATCAGAAGAAAATCCACCAATCTATAAAGACGGTACTGTGAAAGATGTTCTAGAACATTACTATGAAAAAGGCCTTGATGGAAACTCTTCAGGTTGTGAAGTAAATATTGAGAATTAAATTGAAGCATTTAATCATGGTTGTTTACTAGTGCCTTCCACTATAATTTTCAGTATGTAGTGATTATCAAGTACTAAAGACAAAACAAGGTAAAGGCACCTTGACTTATGCCTAGTGAGAATAATTTAGTGTAGAGTACTAGTTTATGGAGATTGTATACAAGACTGTCAGAATAATTTATTTATTGTTGTAATATACAATGTTGGCTATTGTTTCAATTGGATTTTCATAACATTTTATTGAGAATATAGCCACAGAAAACAGTATAAGCTTAATTAATGGCACCATTTTCTGAGAAGTATTGCAGCTCCTACTAGATTTATAAATAAGGACAGCATTAACCTCCGGTTGCGCCTGCGAAAAAAAAGGAGATTCTTATTTATTAGTAGCATACAAATCCATCAAAGAGTAAAAAAATAATGTGAAAGAAAAACATCATTGTGAATCAGTCAATAGAATTACAGAAATCAAGATTTCTCAATAAAGAAAATATGAATCATAATGAAGTAGAAACTAAAGAGTACTACAATACACTAATGAACATGCTCCGTGCCGAAGACAGCATCAAAAAATTTGCAAAAGTGAAGCATCATGGGTTAAACACTATTGTATAGCACTGACATAGACACGGACATCATACACGACACTAATACTGACACGTAGATACCACTAATAGTTTGAGAAAATAAAAATGATCAAATATAACCACAGTTGTTGGTGTCATGTCAGACACCTGACACGTCTTTAATCTGAAGTGTTAGTACTCACATATAGTTATTTCCTTTCCAGATATTTTCAATACTAGTGTATTAAGCTATTGAAGTATCCAGTTTTGAAGTTTTAGCTTGAGTACAAATATTGTCACAAACACTTATTCAAATAAACTGCTCTAGAGATTTATTTTTGTGAGTTTCCATTTTCTTCTCTTTTCTTATTTGGAAATATAAGCATCATGCTTACCATCTTTCCCTGAACTCTGCTCCATGTCAATCTGCTCTTGCCATGGCCATTTTAGATTTGAAGATGAGGAACACTGCTGTGGAACAGAAAAAGAGTAAGTGCTTGTAGAACACTGTTTCTTACATGAAGAAGAGTCAGCTGTAGAACAAGTGTCTTGGTCAGTGTTTGACCCCCTACTATCTTTCTCATGATTTACTGAATTTTCCGGGTTCTTTCCGTTCTCTTCCATACATTTTCTTCTTTTCCTAATAGGTAACTCATTCTTGGGATCCTGAACAACCTGAAGGGCTGGCACCTTCTGATCATTAGCTGAAATAGAAGCACATGGAGCCTTGCCACGAAACACAGCTTTTGGAATGTCTAGATTTTCAATACTGTGGGAGTTGTCAACAACAACTTCATCATCCCTTGCTTCTGAGCTACCAGCTTTTGCTGCTGCCTCGGTTCCCCACATCTTGAATATGGCTTGAGTTAGTCTTTCTCTGGCCAAATCTATATCAATTATTGGCTTTGGATAGTTTTGACCCAGCTCAACTCCTGATGCTCTAAGCACATTAAGTGGTGCGTTCCAAGGATGATGAATCCACTCAGTTGGCATCCTTGCTAACTCGGGTAGCCATTGCCTTACATATTCTCCTTCTGGATCAAATTTAGCTCCTAAAATCTGTTCATACAATGAGTCCAAAATTAGAGAAGAGTTGGAATAGCAAATTTAGTTCTAAAGAAAGCAGTTAAATAAACACACAAGAATACAACTATTGATCACGGAGTTCGTCCAATTGGGACTATGTCTCCAACCTGCTGTGACTATAGTAGTTTTCTTTCATGCAATGCATTAGTTTTATACAGAGTACAAAGCTTTGTTTAAAAACTACATTCCAGTTTACAAGTTTACCGGTGAATATGACCCATACTCAAACAAGAAGTGAAAGTATTTAGTCTTATTGTTAGGCTCTTTCTAGAATCTGAAGTGGGTAGAATTTACTCAGATGTGATGTAGACAACAAAAAGAAAATTAAAATCTGTTCTCTTTATATAAGAATAAGTAATACCAGTCTTAGTTAAGAGGGAAATGCATCGTAGCAAAAGATCTTTTTCAACTGCTATAGTGATGCTAAGAAGTTAGGATTACGACTACTTATCTACAGAGCTTTTGAAAGGAAGATAGAATCATGAAAGCCATGAGTATTGAATCAGAGAAATAGTCAAAATAAAATTTCAAAATACAAACTGGTATGACTACTATTACATGAATCAGAATATAAAAAAAAAAAACCTCCTATAATAAAAAACGAATATCAAACAACCTGTGTTAAACACAAATAAGATATGCATCGAGTGATCCACTTTGACAGATATAAAATGCACTGAAGTGAGTATGGAAACAAAAAAGATAAATTTTGCCAAATATAAGTTTTTGCTTCTACGTAGGAAAGCTTAGCTTTCAATGAAGGAAAAGATGACAAACCTCAGGATCATCCAAGCGCTCAAGCTCGTGACCATCTGGTAAGCCTCCTGAGATATACTGCCAGCCAAGGATATCACATTCAAGGTCAGCATCCAAAAGTGTGTCCCAGAAATACTTCATTCCCCATTTCCAAGGTAGAAGCAACATTTTCACAGCAAAACTCGAAACTATTATTCTTATTCGGTTATGCATCCATCCTGTAGCCCAAAGTTCTCTCATTCCTGCATCAACTAAAGGATATCCTGTCCTACCTTGCCTCCAAGTCTTAAAGTTAGCAGGATCAGCATTCCAAGGGAAAAAACTCAAGTGCCCAAGAAGTGCTCTCTCATGAGTGAAGGGAAAATTGAAACAAAGATAACGCGAATACTCTCTAAGTCCAATTGCCCTGAGGAAAAGAGTAACACTTTCTTCACCAACACTGTTGCCTTCATTTGCCCACGATATCTGCTTCAAACGTGCGGTCTGAAAAACTTTCCTCACACTCAACTCTCCAAAATGAAGATACGGGGACAAGAGCGAGGTGGAGTCTCCACCAACCTTTTGCTTATTCATCGAGTAGTGAAGTAGATGCTTGTCCATAAATTCTGTTAAAGCCTTGTCAGCATTGCTCCAACCTGGAGACCATGCTCGTCCTAGTAAAGCATTGCTTGGTTTTTCTAATTCATTTTCGAGACCTAGATCCTCTATTGAACATTTCTCAAATTTTCCTGTCATCAACAGCAGATGAAAACTTGATTACATTGCTGCTAGTTTCCTCAATGATACTTTATCAAACTCTAGCAAAAACTTGATACAAATTAACAATCATATTGTTAAGAAACAATTGAATCAAACCATGGTAATGTGCATACCTTCAGCTGGAATTAATTGCCATGGAGGGATAAGTGAAACAGGTTCCATTTGCTTCTGCAAGCATTTCTGCCAAAAAGGATTGAAGGTTGTAAAAGCATGTCTCTTGTCGTTGTAGACTTCCCAAGGCTCATACAACAGATCTCCATTGTAGCTTTTCACAGATATGCCAAGTTCCACTAGTTTTTCTTTGATGTTGTGGTCGCGAACAAGCGAAACAGGGTCTGATAAAATAATCATGGTACAAAATGTCGGTCAACTGACTAGCATTGAACTGTAAACAAACATATCTGGAAATTATTATTTTGTTAATTATAGAGAAGTTCTGCTAATTCCGGTTCATTCTAATGTCTCAACTAATCAAAGCTTCCCTCTAAGAAACCAAATTAATTTTTGTTGTAACCATAGATTGATGCAAAGTATCCACTGACTTTGCCATAACTAATCTCTGTTAGAGAACCTGGCTAGCCCACCTCTAGTGGGTATCCCCTCTAGACCACGTTTTTTCATCCAACATAATGTTGGTATATTCAATAATTAATTAGACAAAACATAAGTGATATAATGCCTTAAACATGCAAAGCTTAGCTTACACATTTGAGTCTCAACAAACATGCTATAGTTTACATAAATACTTCATATTATCTTCTATATTTAAACCTCCTCCATGTTGTTAATAAAAAGAAAGAAAGAAAAAAAGAAAAAAGCCAGCTTGATTCATCAACTTTTAAAGATCCAAAAATATTAAGGGGAAACAAACATGAATCAGATCAAAATTAGCAAAAACATTTAATCCATAATTCTAGTTCTAATGAAGTTATACAAACTACCTTATGGACAGCACCACTTACCATAGAGATGATTAAACACTACTTTTGTTGCTTGAATAGCATTTATACACTCCAAAAGAGCATTGAGGGTACTATCAGTCTTGATGAACACAAGTCTAGCTCCAAGAGATTTCAAGGACTGATCCAAGTGAACAAGAGACTGTTTCAACCACCACCTTGAAACTCTTCCTGGATAAAATTGTTGTTCCTCTTTAGGACACCATATATACACAGGGAATACAGAACCATCCCTTGCAGCTGCAGCTAGTGCAGGGTTATCCTCAATTCTTAGGTCCCTTCTAAACCAAACAACGGTTCTGTTGCTTCCCATACTGCTTCAAAATTTCATTGCATGGCCAAAAAAGTTTCTTAAACTCAAAAACATTAAATAAAAGAGTTCATAATGGTTTTTCGTATCTAACATAAAATATCTAAAGAATGAAAATTGATACCCTAGATATTGGATCTGAAATTTTGCAAAAAAAAGATATCTATAGCAGCATAGGATAAGAACCTTGAATCACTTCTAAAATTGACCTAACAAAGTAGTTAGCTTATCTGTATTGTCCAACTTGCATACCACTTTGCTTTCTGGAAGGGAAGGGTTCCCCACAACATGTCACTCTCACCAATTTGAAGGGTACAAATTAAATACAGAATAATAATGATTATAATAAAGGAGGCACAATCATAAACAATAAAGAAAGTAATCAAGAAACAAGTGAAATAAAATAAACCGTTTTGTTTGAATATTAAAGAAGAGATGAGAGTAATAAAGTTGTTGAAACTTGAGAAGTATATAATAATGAAGAAGTTGAGACAGGAAAGCACCAAATCTTATCAAATAATGAAAAGGTGTAGGTAGCAATAGTAGCATGGAGAGGTGGGAAAAGTAGATGATGATCACGTGGAGGTCACATGGGAAGGAGAAGGGGATGTATAGTGATGATAGTGGGAGACAGACACATATGAATGTATGATCATTAGTAGGGACCAAAGGATAAGAACATGAAACATGTCACTACGAGGGGCTACTAGCACCTTCCATTATAAGGATCAAATTTCACCAAACATTATTTGAGGGGTAAAACATGTAAATTGATCACTACACAATTTATTAATAAGTGAAATACAAATTAATTGATATTTCTTATAGAAAGATAACAGAAGTTGTAACTTGTACGTTGATAATTGTGTATGAAATGTCACATATTTTTCTCAAAAGAAATGATGTAATTGATCATTAGAAAAATTTGGATACATTAGACTTTTTGAATTAGATTCATTGTCCTTTTCCTAATAATATAAAACGGTTAAGGCATTAATCTTTAAATTGAGCACCATTATTTTATTTTAAATTCTTTTCATAAAAAAACATGGTCGGTTAAGATGTAAAAAAAAAAAAAGTTATGAAGGTGTAATTTTTTTTCCTATAATATTAAAATATGATGTTACTCTTTAAAAACAAAAAAACCTAGATTGAAGAAAAAACAGGTGCATTGTGAGAGAATTTTAGAAAAATCTAAATTGAAATATGATGACTGCACATCTTAGTGTCAACGGGGATCCCATTCGTGAAACATAATATCCACTCTTAGAGACCATAACGCCAAATTAACCACCAAAGTACGTGCATTCCATCATAAACCTAATTTTTTTTTTAATCTTTGTTAGGCTTGTTGATCAACTCTATATCTACATAATCAATTCACATCTATATAAAAATCATTCATGATAACCAATTTTTATAATTAATTTATATAATTGAATATGATTTTACCAGTTATATCCATAATTAACGTTACTACAACCAATAATTTTTTCAAGAACGAATATAGGATTGAATATATAACATCCTCTCAATGAGAGTTAGAATTTTATAAATAAATTTGTGTCAGTTTAGACACAAACTTGAACTGATGTAAATCAGTCCATTAGTGGCAACAACACTCATGAATCTCAACAAGAGTTTGCCACAATGTTGAAGAATGGTTCTAGCGACAACAGTCTAAAAAGGTTGGACAAAGAATACTCAAAAGCCTAAAGAGGCAAAGGAGAAAGAATACTCAAAGTCTTAAGAGTCATAGTAAAGAACACTTAAAGCATGGAGAGGCAAAGTAAATAATATTTGTATGTTATTGTTAAAATAATGGATTAAATCATCGACGATACTAAGACAAAATATCCCTGCAAAGGGAAGGCTAGATGTAGTAACTACTTGTGTTGCGAGCTAGTATAAAAATATATGTGTCTTCCTCTTTTTTTATTTCCTTTATCTTAATTTTTTTATTATTCAACTTTATTTTCACTAAACCTGATTTATAAGAGTAAATTGAATGTTTTGATAAATAAAGTATTTGTGCAAAGAAATTGAAATATAATTTAAAAATGGCACGACACAATTAATTGTGCAAAATTAATATTAACTTAAATATATTTATTTCTCCTTATTATTAAATATGAATATCATTTGTTTTTTGAATGTGATTTTGAAATACATGTGTGATTAAGAAAGAAAGGGGAAAAAAAGAATTTTTTTTTATTAATGTGCTTGACAAGAGTGTGATTTTGTTCCTATGTATCTCCCGGTGCGATGAAGAAATCAAAACTATGTAGTTTTTGAGTAGAAAATACAGCTGTGTTGATTGCTTTTAAAGAAATACGGTTTGTTGTGGAAATTTGAATTTGGTTAAAAAAATGTTGTTGATTTGATGAATGAAAAAGACCATGAGTTTGAGAAATTGATTATGATGAGTATGTTTGCCTGTTTGTTTGAAATTAGTTGAAAATGTTTAAGATTACAATGTTGTCACAACTCATACGTTTTAAATTATGACCGACAAGATGTCATATATTGATCAATCCAATTTTTATTAAAAGATTATTATTATTATTATTATTTTGAAGTTTAAGATCGTCAAGTTGTCACAATCAATATTATAAATATCTAAAATTAATAAAATGTCTCATCTCAATGAATTTTAATATTTATTATTAATATTTTTATTTTGTTTTAAGAGAAATTAAAAAGTTAAATCTCAAAATTTTAGAAAAGAGTAAAATAAAATTGAACTTAAAAAATAATTTTTAGTCAAAGAATAAAAATAAAAATAAAAATAAAAATTAGTGGACATATCAAAGAGAAAAAAAACATTAGCCTACATAGTTAAAAAAAAATAGTGAAGTCTAAACTTTCTTTTATTATATATATATATATATATATATATATATAT
>JBBPBP010000001.1:3220029-3236163 GCA_037974735.1 Cicer chorassanicum | reverse complement strand
GAGAAAAAAGAAAAAATGGATAGAAAGAGGTGAGGGGGCTGCGTAGAGAGAAAAAGAGGAAAAGACAGAAGGAGAAGAAAGGGAAAAAAAAAACAAAAAAAAAAAGGAAAGGAAAACAAAAGAAAAGGTCGTGGAAAGGAAGAGAAAGGGGAGTAAGGAATGCTGACGGCGGCGACGAGAGTGGTTTCCCATATTTTCTTTTTTTGCTTGTTTTCGTTTTTTGTTTGCTTTCTTTTTATTTATGTTAATTTATCTAAAATATTTTGATTTTATTCATCTATTTTGAGTTTATAATTTCTAATGTTATGAACATAATTTTTTATTGATATATATACGGTATTGTATACATTATGTAATAAAAAGTATTGTAAAAAGTATGTAACGAAAAGAAATTATATGTACATAATATTAATAGTAAAAGAAATTATAATTGCAGAATATTAATATTAATGAGATTTTAAAGTACCTGCTTGTATCTTGTATTTCTTTTTTCTATATGTTGTTTCTCTTTTACTTCTCAGCCTCTATTTTTTCTATTTTTATATCTTCAATAATAAAAAATAAAAAAACAAAAATTCATTTTTGGTGATTTTTCGCTCTTAATTTATAGGCTTAAATAATTAATCTGTGCGTCTATGAAATAAAATTGAACTCTGGTTTCTTTTAGCAAAAATTAAGCAACATGAAGTAATGAGGTAAAGATGTGACTTTATTATTTTTTTATTAAGCATAGAGGTAGTAAAAATAATAATCTTATTAGATTAAAAAACAAAAAATAAATAAAGAGGGGAGGGGGCGCTTTAGGAAAACTGGAAGGAGAAGGAAAGACTGGCAAACAGAAAAAGAAATACACGCAAACAGAAAAATAAATTAGGGAAGACGTGTGGCAATAGAAAAAATAACATCTTTTTGTTTTTTTATTTTTTTTATTTTTGGTAATGTAATGGAAATCTCGATGTAATTATGGACTTAAAATTAGACCACATTTATAAAATTACAATTTTTAAATTTAATAATAATAAGTGTAAAATGTTTTTTAAACATTTTTTTTGAATTATTTTTAATTGGTCGAACAAAATTGAAGTACTACAAGTTAGATGTGGTATTAAAAAAATTTAGCTTGCGTTTTAGTTTTATCCTCTCATACTTTTGTTCTTGTTTTCCTTTTATACCTTCTCTTTGTTATTTTCTCAAGGTCACAGTGGGGTATGGAAGATCTTTACATTGACCTAAAAGCATTCATCCAAGTGAATTAGATATCACATCTTCATCCAAAATCTTATCACATGGGATATATGGATCATCTTACTTATATAGTATTCAACATTCACGTTTCTATCTAATGTGAGACTCTTACCCACACTTGATACACCAAAAATCTCTCCCTCAAGTATGTGTGTCTATCATTCACCGGGGTATGCTCCCCTCAAGCATAAGCGTTTTCATCCACATACTTTTCACCACCGTTGACATCACATCAATGGGACACATCGTTTGACCACTATTGGGTATGGATCATTAAACTTATATAGTGTTCAACATCCCTTTTTCCATCTAATGTATAACTCTTACTAACACTTGATACATCAATATTGTCACTTAATGAAATTATATATCTAAGTTACTATTTAGTACATTAACTATTGTTCATGTTCTCTCACTTTAATATTTATTAGTGAGACGTCTTTGGTTTCTTAAAGTCAAAGTCTAATTTGAAACTATGGCAAGTTTAGAAAGCCTTCATATTATTGACAATGAAGAAGAAGTAAGGACCCTTCATAGTTAGGCAAAACAAAAACAATGAGCATCTCCCTCCCTCTATTTTGTGGGAAGAATACTTACAAAGAAACCTACTTAAAGTCAGATCATAAAGGAGAAAATGCTTAGTATTTGACAACTGGGGATAACATTATCATCAATGAATGGTTTGTATTTTGGCATAAGTTCGTGCAAATACGTGTGAATATTGATGTACGTTGGTCATTGAAGCGAGGAGAGAAGATTAGGAGGAATGATGGGGAACTAAAAATGGAAAAATTCAAATATGAACGTATAACATTGTTATTACCTTTGCAGTTTGTTGGGGTCATGGAGACAATATGTGTTATAAGTTATTTCAAATGGAGGACAACAAATTGTAGGGCTCAAGTGTGAGTAAATATGTCCTACATTGACTTAGAATAAGCTATAAGTTTAATATATAAGAGTGGTGGGTCATATATCTAATGCCTTAAGATTTTTAGTAGAGATGTGATATTAAAGTCTCTTATAGTTTTAGAACATTTGGTTCGTTGTTGTTCTGAAACATTTGGCTCATTGTTGCTCATGCGTACTCTCGAACTCCTCGACACACAAAAGTGAAAGGTTGGAGATATGATTTAAAAATAGAAAGAAAGATGAACAATAGAGTTGTATACTGAATAGTGCAAGTGGTTCTACAATGAGTGTTATGTGATAGCACCAAAAGGTCCAAAAAAATATAACTGAACAGAGAAATGGGAACAATTGCATCGAATACTCATGATTTGCATTCAAGACCTAGTGCAATGAATGTGAGAGACATGGTTGGAGCCAATAGGAAAAATAAATATAATTTGTTACTTGGATGGAAATAAAAAACTATATTTGTAAAAACAATGACAGCTGAAAAGCCTAATGCTATTGCCCATTGGCTATATATTATTCAGGGCCCATTTGCCTTGTAAAAACATTTCATTTTTCGTCTTTTTAAAATTTGTGTTCAATCTACCTTGATGGGATACTTTTAAAAGTAATTTATTATAAAGAGAAGATAAAATATTAATCAATGTATATACATTTCCATAAATGATGAAAATGATTTTTTAACATTTTCATTATTTCTAAAAATATAAATTATTGTTCACTTTAAAAGTCTTTTACCTTCTTATTATTCAAAAATAAAATAAACATTCATTTTAATATATATATATATATATATATATATATATATATTCACAAAATAAACTAAAAAAACAAAACATTTGGACAGCTACTATATTGATAGTATTCCTATTTTGACTGAAAAGGTTCTCTCACCACAATGAGACAAAACTGAAAGGCGAAGCAATTACTTGCGGTATTCTAAAGAAAGGCAAGAGAGGGAACCAAAATAACAAAAGAACCATTTGACGCCTGAGTTAATGTCATGAAAGGGCGAATGTTCAATTGTTGTCCTAACTGATAAAAGAATGAAAAAAAAACCTAACATCTAAATTAAAAAGACCCAGGTCAGGTTTTGCGACCCATTTTGTTATGTTATTAAATACACTCATTGTGGCGGCCCATTTTGTTATGTTATTAAATACACTCATTGTGGCCGCCGCCGTTCTCTTTCGTACCACCATCGCATACCCAACCCCCAACAAAAAGAAGGTATGGGACAAGATGTTCTATACGTGCACATGTACCCAATATTGGTACTTAAGCATTTTAGCATACACAAATGCAAGCTTCAATGCAAGTCAGTGTCGTGTCAGGTGTTCGTGTTTGCATCAGTGCTTCATAGCTAATGACAGATTTTATATTGCATCAATTTAAGCCAAATTTTCAATATCCATAACCATATTAATTCCACCTGAGAAGCATCATGGCAGTAACAGTAAGGAACAACGCAAATTCCTCTGCAGTGGGGTTTCTTAGACAGGAACCCAGATCAGCCTTCACAGGTGCATATGTTACTTACTTGAAGTAAGCTATTTATATGAAATGTGTCAGATCACACAAGACCATACTAATACTTAAGGGCATCAGTTAACAACATTTCTTGAGGCCTAAGATATCCTAACTACATAACTTAGACACAACAACCCTTTCAGTTTGTTTAGGTGCTTAGTTTGCACGGTCTCGGAGGACTTCGAGATCCATCTCTGTTGGGTCTGTTGCTTGAATCTCATAATGGATGCCCTGCAGCTCCCTTCTGAACCTGTCCTTTGATGTTGCGTAAAGCATCTTAGGGCGAATGCGAGCTACCGAAGGAGACCTGTAAAATATCAATCCATTATAAACTCAAGTAAAACAAAGGCAACAATTTTTGTCAAATTATAACTGCCATCTGGCTTAATGCAACAGCAGTAAATAAAAGGTGAATTTTCTCAGCAAGTGTGGAAAGAGATGACCTCTCCATATGCAAAAGCAGAAATTAACAGTGAGTCAGATTTTGAACCAGCGTTTTTTCAAGACTGTCAATCTTGCGACTGTGCTTGAAATTAATTACAACATCCAAAAGAATAATCAACAGAAAAATGAAGAAATGGTAGAGAGATAGTTTAAGATGCCATATGCAGCCATTTGTGACACAATAGTTCATATGAAATGAAAGGCAAGAGAAAACTAACACATGAATTTGGTGACAGACAAATATAATCAAGTACTGGAAATTGGAAAGATAAAACCTAGTACCAAAAGAAAAGGGGCTTAAAACAGTGTAACACACCGGTAGATTATTGCAGGGTTGCGTCAAATAAAAAAACCTCTCAAAAGACTATCGATTATGCGAATGGTTCAAGCATTAGTAATACCTTTTGTCAAAAATCTAAAATTCTTATTCACTATTCTAAAATTCTTGAAGTGATTTTTGGAAACATGCTTAAAGTCTAACATGTAGTCCCCAGCTCAACAAGGTACTGTAGTTATTGAAGTTCAATTTTGCTTAATCACATATAAAACAATTAAAGTACTACTTACCCCTACTCCGATTGAAAATATAGCTTGCCATGCACCCTAGTAAATTACTAATATGTTTGCTATCTAATAAAGCTTGTGCATACCACTGGCTGCTATTAGCATGCATATTAATAGATTATACAAAAAAGTCAGGTTCTGAAATACATGCAACAATTCAGATTTAAGGATTTGTCAGAACACTTACTTGAAACTGGTGCATCTAAGGTAGACCTTAACAAGAAGATTAAGAATAGGCATTAAGAATAGATTGATTAAGAGGAACGAAATCTAGATAGTATACTAGAGAAGTGTATCATTGTACAGAATTTACATTGTCATTCAATTACCACTTTACCTGTCAACAACACATATTAAGAAGAGCAAAGTGATTACAATGCCCTCTCCAAGATTTTCTTAGCTTATAAAATAAATCAGTGTTTTAAGACTTGAATGCAACATATAGATATGTAAATGCAAGTATGCTGAAAGTAAAATGCAATATACACATATGCACTCACTGTATACCAAAACCAATGTAAGAAAATTAAACAAGTTAATATGCAAATTCTATGATTATACAAGAAACTAAGCAACTGACCATGCAATAAAAAAGATTTTGCTCTTTTGGCAGTTCTCAGCAGTCACAAAATCAAAGTCAAAGACTGCGTATCGGCAATCATTTTCAGGCAAGGATGCGGTGAAATCATCATAGCTCTCAGCAGGGCCTCCAGTTTTTTCAACCACAACCTCTTTCTTCTTCTCATCAATTTTGAAAATCACATAGCGATGAACTTTCTTCCTCTGCAATTCCTGGAATGTGCTTACGCTATGCTCAGCGACACCCATGCCAGAAGATGCATTTCCCTACAATGAAGTTACACATTAATTACATGGAAATTCCAATCCTTTTTACAAATCAATATTATCAAATCCCCCAAAAACAACCAAGTAATAGGGTTCAAGTGATTAATGACCTTCAGGGAAGGTCGAATCAATCGGGATCCGGGAGTATGTCGGTTTGAATTCTGACTGGAACAATCCTTGACCACTTTTTACTTACCTTTCGACCGACTCCGGATTATCAGGGCCCCTATCCCCTAGGAATCGGAAGGTAAAGACAAAAAAAAAGTAATAAAATCCTTCCAATGAAATGAATCCCAGCAATCAGAAAAAACAGCATGTTTGGCAGAGATTTTTTTCGAGAAAATAAATGCATTTTGATTTTAAAAGCTCTCTATAACAAGAAAAGAAAACTACATCACCAATCCAGAGCACAAAAATGTGCATGCAGTAAGTGTTCAAAAGTATGTCAAAGTTAACAACATGTGCTTACTTGTCTTGCTTAAGAGAAGTTTCTGATACCATAGACAACATAGAAATGAACAAAAGCAAAAGCAATAGCAAGGAGAAAATTTTATTCAAATATAAACAAATTTCTTTTGAAAAAAAAAAAAATATATGTGACAAACAGTATCTGCAATATCTTTATAATTGTCTCATTAAAAAAAATATCTTTATAATTGTCTAGTAAAGATCATCATCGAATTAATGTCTGAGTGTAACAAAAAAATATATAATTGAAAAATATATATATGGTATTGAAAACAAGAAAAACCACAGCTCAGAATAGGAGGAACCAACCACAAAACAAAAATAAAATTAAAAATAAATAAAACAGAGATAAAATTTGTAATGGGAAAGAAAATCAAAATCAGCCGTGGAACCAACCAAATCCGACAAAAATATAGCGTAGAAAAACACCAACATTCGATGAAATCAATCTAACAACAGCACGGTCTTGAGGAAAATTAAAAAAAAAAAGAAAAAAAAAAAGGTAAATATATATTGGCGTAGAAGGAAGAGGAAAAGAAAGCTTACCCCTCCGACGCCGACTCCGCTTCCGACTCTGAAAGCCATAACTATGCAGCTGCTGCTACAGTGAAGAGTCAAGAAATTAGATGGATTTGTAGAGAGAGAAAGAGAAAAGTTTTTGTGGAGGCCAAAAAAGGAGAAAATGCAAGCGCAATTCTAGAAAAATATGGTTAAAGAAACATATATGAAAAGAAAATTAAAAAAATGTCTACATTGTAATTTTTCTAGACTTTTTTTTTTTAACTAAAATACTTTCCCTTTTTTTCCAAGTCGACCTAAATATATACAAATAGAAAGAAAAAAAAAACACAAATTTAATAATACTAAAATTGAAAAGTGGTGAATCTAAAAATAAATTCACAACATTATGGTAACAACGTAAAATTGTAAAATACTTAAAAATGTGACACAATTAATTTTTTTTATATATTCATATCTTTTAATGTATAGCATTGGCAATCAAGTTATTGATTGAGTCTGCAAAGTGATTGAAGTTGTTCAGTCAATTTAAATCAACCAACAGCATCACAAGACAGAAAAATAAATACCATCACATGAAAACGATGAACAAAATAATGACCCACATAAATATCGAACAAAAACAATGAGACGCATAGACGATGAATAAAGGAAAAACGCACAAAATATAAATTATGTGGAAATGATGGATTTAGTAAAAAGAATAGAAAAATTTGATGTATGATTTTGAGTAAAAAATAACTCCGAATCACCTCTCTAAATAAATAAAAAGAAGTGTAAAGGAAAGAGTGAGAGATTTGACGACGGTCGGGTCATTGTGAATTTTTATAGACTTACATATTTATTTTTTTCCTTTATTTTAACTTAAAACTTAATTTTAATCTCTCAATTTTTTTAATAGAGTTTTTAATCTATTATTTTTTATCTAAATCAATAATGCCACTTTATTAAATATCATTTTACATTATTGATGAATATGACATGTTATGAAAATAAATCTCAAATTAAGTTTAAAAAAATCTGTGTGATTTAGAGTAAAATTCTGAAATTAAAAATATGAAGAGTTAATTATATTTCAATTAAAATAAGAAGATAAAAAATTTATTTAAATGTTTTTTATAAAATTATGTTATTGGAACGAAACATCAATTATGTTTGTTGACGACTAATATTTATCAGATATTTGATCCATCAAACTTAGGATATCTCTCCTTCCGATTACATTATGCTTAATTTTTTTCTTAAAAAAAAAAAATCTATCAAAAAGAAAAGGAAAAGTAAAACCTAAGTAGAAAAACCGCAACACAAATAAATAAAATGTGCATTTAGGAATGGATTCTACGTCGACTAAAAAAAAAGAATGGATTCTATGAGGTCCACATTTATGCAGCCTAAATCAATAAATCTAGCCGTTGAGTAAACATCAAACGATTTATATTAATCCAATTGTCATGATCAAAATATTTTTCTTTTAAAAACTAACACACCATTTAAATATGTTTATATTTTCTAAATGGTGAAGTTTATGATGAAGTCGGTAGTTTATTTTGAACTATCTTTTTATGGAATGGCCATCACGTCGAAAAAAGATAATTATATGTGATAAAAAATTTGTTAAAAATATAAAATAAAATAACTAAAAAGTAAACAAAAGAAAAAAGTAATTTTTTCTTATATGATTGGCAATAATGCGTTAAATATTAATTAAAAAAATAGGTCAGAGGAGTCTCATTCTTTATAAGTAAATGGGACAATCTATGCTCTTGCCTACCGCCTCTTCTATTTTCATTTATTAAAATTTATATTTGATAATAAATAGAGATTAAAATTTAACGAACGAGACTAGGGGTGAACATGGGCGCGGGTCGACTTGCCAATCCGATCACCCAATCCAACCCAACCCGATTTTTACCCGTACCCGATCACTTTCGGGTCCCACCCAGTCCAACCCGTTGAAATCCGCTTATATTTGGGTCGGGTAATGGGTTTAACAATTTGAACCTGTCAACCCGTCGACCCGACCCGGTAACTAGTTATATTTTTTTTAAAAAAATTGTTTGGTTAGTTCAATAGGGTTTCATTACTCTTCTTCTTATTTAGATTTTCAGCTTTTTTCATCCAATTTCTGCCTATACCTTCTTCAAGACTTTTTGAAGAATTAGTTATAATAAGATATTATTAACAAGTGATTTTTATATGAATGTTGATGCAAGATGTTCATGTGCCTAGGCTAAACACTCGTTTAATTTGTTTTGACATTCTAATATCGTATATGTCTACTCATAAAATTCATATCTAATTTTTGAATTGTCTCTTTCAAATGAGCAATTTAATTTGAGTTAAATACTATTTATTTAAATGTTATATTTTGTCATAGTTTTACGTAATAAATGTATGAACAGAAAGCTTATGCTTATAATTAATTTAGTTTAAATTTTTTATATTTATTAAATACAATTTTTTTTAGTTAAATATTATTCATTTGAGTTAAATATTATTTATGAGCAAAATTGATGCTTATACAAAAGCTTACGATGAATTTAGTTTAAATTTTTTTATATTTAAATCTATTAAACACTTTTTTTTTAGTATTTTATTTGAAAATAGTAACTATAAACAAATGAATGGTACTTAGTAAACTAAAATGGTTGGTGGACTATATGTAACGAGTGGCTAATCGTTGTTGGGACATAGGTTGGTCACGGCCACTCCAAAATTTTCTTTAATCTTTTAAAAATATTTCTTATTTTATTTTATTTATAATACTATAATTTGTTAAATAAAAATTAATATAGATTAAAATCAAGTTTATCCTTGTCATTGTGGAAAAACATTTGATAGGGACACGTGAATTTTATGTTGTTTTAATGTTGGGTTCTATAATTGGTATATTTTATGAGTTGAATTGCGGTTATTGAGTTATGTTGTCGAGATGTATGTTTCAGTCTAATATGTGAAGATAACATACTATATGTGCATTTTTTCTTGTTACATGAATTAATCTAACCAAGTGACATGAATATTGGTATGTGTAGATCTCATACTTTGAGAAACTTGTTAAGTGCTTGTACTTGAAGTTGACATTTCTTAGAATTGATGAATTTTCATATTTTATTGATTTACTGTTGTTGAATTTATTTATGTAATTAAAGATTCTTGATTTATTTTTTTGTGTGAGAGGTTGACGAGTTTTTTAAAGAATTGCATAATTTGATTGAAATTTTATAGTTTTGAGACATTCAAGTATTAAATATATTTTCATTCAATATGTTTTTCTGTAAAATAAAAAAATAGGTTATTATTTATGTATGACCCGCCAACCCAACCCAACCCAACCCGTTCTTGATCGGGTCGGTTCGGGTCGGGTTAAATAAAAAAATTACGGATTTAGAACTTAACCCAACCCAAAAATAATCAATCGGGTCGGGTTTTGGATTTTATCAAAACTCGCCCAACCCAACCCACGTATACCCCTAAATGAGACTAAACTTTTCCGTGAGAGGTGCAAGAACCACCAACGCCATGGGATTTCCTCTCTATGGGGAATGTTGCATTCCCCTGTCTGTGCTGATCAGTTTTTTCCTCTCTAAACTTCAATGGAATTGGCTTTTTTTGCATTTCTTTTTTTTGTCTTAGCACTTTACATTAATGAATTACTCTTCCTGTCTTAAAATAAAATAATTGAGTCTCAATTATTTCACATATATTAAAAAATATATAAATTTAAGAAAAATAATATTACGTTAATAAAATTATCTTTATTATTTATTGATGCATTATCGATATAACAATTATATAGTAAAATATATTGCATTAAAAATGACGCAAATAGTATTAATTAAAGAGTATAATTATAAACAAATGTATTGAAAATTAAAATAATCCTTCATGTTGAGACATTTTTTTTAACAAATTGATCGGTTATTGTTAGACGGATGGAGTTTATATATTAACAAAAAAAAACTCATGACCCACCAACGTGATATGCTTTAAGCCAAAGACCAAATAAAAATTTCCTTTTATTAATGGTCTAGCTAACTTTAGATTTTAGAAAGATGAGATGTATCATGTGATAAGAGTTTTAATATGAGAGAGTGAGATGATTAAAGCGATTATGATTGAAAAATGTTATATGATAACTTAAAAAAACCACATGACTTTTTATTTTAATCTTAATCATTCTGACTTGATCAATGACTAAGATTCATTCATCTCACACTCAATATAAAAACTCTCTCATTTGATATGTTTCCTTATAACACAATCATATTATCGGGTAGAGAGAATGGGGACAGGTGCTACGGTCCCCCAAGTTTAATATGTTCTTTTAAGTTATATGCAATCAATTATTATATAGTCATAGGATAATTTAATTATTAAGCAATTTTTACACAAAAATATAATTAAATATGTATTTTATTAGTCATTTTAGTATCTGAATGTGTCTTTTATTAGTAAAATTAATTTTTAAATGTATTTTTATTAATCAATTTAATCTATAAAATAACTAACAAAAAAAGAGTTTAATAATGTATTTTATTTTAATATATTCTAGATTACAGTAGTCACGCCTCACACATTTAGTAATTAATATTGTCAATATTATTAAAATTTTACAAGAAATAGAACATACAATCTTTTTATCATTCTACTCTTTAATTCTTCCCTCCAAACTAATCTTACATCCTCTAACTAGTTTTTCAATTTTCATATCAACCGCAAAAGAAAGTCCTGAATGGACCCCTGGAGTTTTAAGTCAATTCCTAATATATTTATCTTAGTTTTAAATTTCGTCAAATCTACTATCAACTTGGTTATTTGTCGGAAAGGATATCTATGCAACAAATGCTAAGAAACCGCCAAAGGAAAATCAATGAAATAATAACTGAAAATTATCCATGAGTTAACTACTTAATTTACGAGGACTTTACTGTATGGTATTGTTACTCCATCTGTCTTTATTTATAAATAAAATTAAATTAATAAAATAAATAAATTTAGTTTTAATTATTAACATATTTTTATTTATACTAAAAACGGAGAGAAATAATTGATAAATGAACGGTCGCCGATGAAATTTGAAACTAAATAAACCTGGAGAAAAATATTATATCATATCCGTGGTCTTTGAATTTAATTAGTCTAAAGTTAAAATATTCAGACTATAAGATGGTGTTTGTGATTTTATTAGAAAGTACTCTATTGTGGAAAGTCAATATTCACTACCAACTCTGATGAATATTTTAACTAGATTAATTATAAACGTACGTTTTTTAGTTTATCGAGTGTTAATATTCTTGCTTATACAATGTATTGAGTCGATCTTTGATTATTATTTTTGTGACGGTCTTTTTAGATTCTTATCAATCACCTACATTGTTACTTAAAATTAGGAAATATAAGCTACTGTTTATAAAGAAAAATAGGAAAGAGAACAGTGGATGTGGCCTCGATCGCCTCGCACGCAAACCTCAAATTTTTTTATTCACAGAAATTGATACAAATCGAAGGCATTATGATGAGATCCGATTCAATTAGTTTCACAGAAATTGATACAAATCAAAGGTAAACGTTAATTAGTTTCAATCAATCGAGTCATAGACTTTGATTCAAATGTGAAATCTACTTATATATCTCACTTACTAGTCTCCATTTTATAAAAGAGATATATAAAATGTATTTTATATGAATATATATCTTTCTCATTGTTTTATCATCCAACTAAACAAAGTGAAAAAAACTTTCACATTTGTCTCTTAGTTATTTCGCATGAATAATATATTATCATTATTCGTAATATTAATGCTACTTCCTCTAACAAAACAAACCAACCAAAGATATTGGATTAAAATGTCTAACATATAAAACCACTAATAAACATATTTTTGTGTTATGGTTGGTTGTTTGAGGAGATTTATATGTACCGAATATTATTGATCATTTGAAAAATCAAAATTCATGTTAAAGACTCGTGGTTGATCAAATTTTAAAAATTGTAGCTTTTAAAAATCTCAACAATTTTAGTCTTAAGACGCGAAATTGACGGTTTCACTTTTAGTTCAAACAAATATTTATGTTTACTAAATGTGTTAGTAGAAAAAATTACTTCTTCAAAAAATAAAATAAAAAAACTACTAATATGAAATAACAAAGGTAGTTTATTTTTTTTGCCCATTTACCATTTGATTAGATTTATTACCCGTATTTTTTTGTTTTTGTTTTTCACGTCTACTTTTTTTTTTTGTTGATAGATGAATAAAATATTATTGTTAAGTGATTGAAACATGAATCTTCTGTATTTATTATATTCATGTCCCTAATCAAATAAAATATAACTTTGTCCTTTGATCATTTAGTCTGGATTCAATTTTTTACTTATGGTATGAAAAATTAATGAATATATTAAAAATGTTAATCCCTTGAAAGAAATATCAACTAAGTTGAAAATCCGAGTGACATCGAGAAATACATGGATCTACTATACAAACACGTTTGTAAGGCAAGACACATTTTATTAATTTAATTATTTAGTATTTTATATCAGTTTGGGAGAATGAGGACGATAGGAGAGTTAAAAACGGGCTGCACGATGCGACTTGGCATTATTATAGTATTTATAATATAATATAATATATACTCTTAGAAATCAAAGCACGTGATTGTACAAGTGGCTGAATGAATCCACGAGTGCAAGTCCTTATCTTTCCCCATATGCACATAGAATAATCAGATGACGATATCACGTCCACGTGTAATATAAAATATATATATTTTTTGAATTATTTTTTAACTTATTATTTTTTCACTCATATTTTAATCTTTTCTTAAGTAATGTATATTTGAACGTTTTAACATGACCAAAATTGATGACACAACCTTTATCAACAACAAACGATATTGATGAGACAAAATTGAAATTTAGTGTGTAGTTTTAAATCTCATCCTAACTCAATTAATGTAACCCAGTAAGCAACAAACACTAAGTTTATAGTTAAATGTTTTAGAGGTTATGTTTTAATTTTTTAAATTGAATTTTTTATTAAAAATTTATAATTTTAATAATTCAAAAAATGAATAAAATAAATTTTGATCTCTATAAGATTTCAAAATTTTATTTTAATTTTTATAAAAACTTCGGAATTATTCAGTCTTTAATTTTTTTTATTCACTTTTAGTTTTTAATTTTAAAAATTTCTTTTTTTTGTAAAAAATAATATTTTTAATCTCTATAAAATTAAAATAGAGACTAAAAATGAATAAAAAAAATTTATGAACTAAACTTAAAAGATCGTAATTTTATAGAATTTAAAAATATATTTAATTACAAAAATTCAACCTCATTTATTATATTATAAAAAATAAAATAAAAAATAGGACCCTCATCAATGGGACCATATGCTATTGAACTACTTCTACGACCAATAGTTGGCCATGTATATTATCTAAAATAAGTTATTTAACTCAACTATTTAATACGTTTTACTCCCTCTATAGAGTGTCGTTTGAGATTTTGACACATATATTTAAAAAATGTAATAATTAGAAAAAAGAGACAACTTATTTTATCAAACTATTCATTTTAATTATCGGTTAGTTTTTCATTATTATCAATATAAAATATTACCTTGTAAATTGTGCACGAAATAATTTTTGAAAGATAGTATAAAAAAATAAAATTACATTGAAAATTGAGATATTATTTAATTACTTTTCGGCTAAAGTTTAAATTTTCAAAATTCATTCTCCTTAGAATTTGGAGAGTAAAAAAAAATTATCTAAATATACAAACAATTAGCAAATCAATCACGTTCACTCATTTGTAGTTCTATTGCTCGGGTTAAATAAAAATCATCCAACGGTTTAATACTCCCTTCGTTTCAAAAATATAAATATTTATTGCACATTTTATTTTTATAAAATAAATTAATAGAATAGTTAATATATTTATTTTTTGTTAAATTGGTGTTTATATTATGGGAGAAGGGAGTAAAAATCTAACACTAGTAATTTAATTCAATTTGTCTTCGTGCTTTCAAAAGACTCGTTGACTAAGTAGACAAACTTCTAAATTATTAAAAAAAAAAAAACAATTCGGTTGACTGGCTATAGTAATTTGATTTATTTGTACTACATAAATGTTTAATAAAAAAATATTTCCAAGTCTTTTAATATATAAGATAATATAAAATTCATTTTTTATATAACATATAATATTTTAATTAACTTTGATATAGATTGTAAAACATAACAAAAATTATCGACATAGTTGTGTTTAATAAAATGAGTTAAACTCTTACAATACTGTGAACTCGAATTATTTCCGCTGAAGTGAACACATGAATTTTTTTTTTTGTTGATATCATAAAAAGATCAAATCCAATTTTAAACAATATTCTATCCTATTGTATCCTATTACCATAATATATACTAACAGATTAAACTCATGTCATTACATATTCAAAACTATATGTTTTTTAATGGTCAATATATAAATATTTTAATTATTAATTTGTCAGTATTATATGTTTGAGGTGTAAATCAAATTCTAGATCACCATACTACTCTACTCTTTAATTGATTCTTCCGTTTAAGCCACCAAATCAACTTTAACCCTCAGGAAGGAGGTATAAAGCTAATTGTGATGCAAATTTAATGGATGAAAGTTCTTGGAGGTTTGACGCTATTATTCATGATAAGTGAGGTGAGGTGATTTCAATTGCTACTTGAAAGCGAACAGACATATTGGAGGTGACGAAATCAAAAGCCTAAAAGTCACAGCAATCGATTAATCGATCACTAAAAACGAAATTTCTAATAGTACCTACACAATGTACATGACAATTCAATTTGTATGATAGAGGATTTTGAAGGAAGAATATCAATATAGAAATTATGTTGATAGTATTGTTGAAACTATTCAACAAGAACTAGATTTTTTCGCTGATTGTAATTTCTGTTTGGACTGTTTAAGTTAATAATAGAAGTATTTTAAAAAAAAAATTATATCTCATACTATTTGCGTAAATTACTGTCTTAATTTCATTCTTAATAATATGATATATTTCTTTCAAGTAAAAACAATGTATGACATCAACATATTATGGGAGGGTGACTCTGTAAGGGAGAAAGAACGTTATGATACTAAATGAAGTCTAAAACAAATTTTGAAACATTTGTTTTTATATTTTGATAATAAGATTTTGTTCAAATTATTATTATACTTCTATTTGAATTTTACCGTCAATTTTTTAGATACAAAATCATTTATTAATTGATTGTAATTAACTTCATTTAATATTTTTCTTATATTCGATAATAAAGTCAATACATTTAATATTTATTGAGATGTTTTTGATATTAGATAAAAGAACAATAAAAACAAAAATAATTGAATCTTAAGTCGAAAAGCACTATAAATAGAAAAAGTAAAAACTTATAAAATTCATATAAAATAAACTAGACAATCAAGATCACAAAGACTATAAATAAAAATTAGATAATTAAATTAAATAACTATGAATTAAGACTAAAGATTAAAGAAAGATTGGATGGTAAATACTTTTATTTAAGAGTTAAGTGGGCTAAACCCATCCAAACTCT
>JBBPBP010000001.1:3193452-3219802 GCA_037974735.1 Cicer chorassanicum | reverse complement strand
TTCAATAATTTTAATCATTCATTCAAATTTTTAAATTAAAAAATAATGATGCGATATATTTTAAATGATATGACGTTTGATACAATGACAAATAATGATTAACATCCATGAAATTATTATAAAATGATTTAAAAACTTTCGTTTTAACTTTCGAAATTATTCATTTTTATTATTTATTTAATGATATTAAATAATTAATGTATCTAGATGATTATACATCATGAGATTGTATGTTATATTACCAATCTTTAGTTGAAAAATCATAGAACGGAATCAAAACTATTGAATTTTAAAATAAATGGACCAAATTTTTGAATTAGTGAAAATTAAAAGACTAAAATTGCAATTAAATCTTTTTATTAAACATCCTACAATTTCTATTGGGGATGATGCAAGCGTGACTTTGTTCCTACACGACCATTTGATTTGATGATTCTTTTCATCTTACTCTGCTTACAACAACATGGTCTCAACCTAAGGCTTTTCACTCAATGAGTTTAACAGCTAATTCATCATGGCACGTGAAACTTAACAATTCAATTATTAGACTTGTGTTTCATGTTTATAGCTCACATGAACTGAAATCGGCTAATTTATACACACAATCAATCAAACTTATCATTTCTATTGTAATTCATGCTTTATTTTTATGTCTCACATTTTACTTATATTTTCTTGAGTTTAGTAGTTTATAAAAAATCAACTTAATTTACACCTAACACTTTTGAGAAGAGTTAAAGAACCTACGACTGAGAAACAAATTCCCTCATTGACACAATTATTTGAAACAAAAAGAGAATCACAAATGAGAGTCATTTACACATATAAACATCATCCCATGATTTGTTGAATCTGCTTTCTCATTTAATTTTAGGTATCATTTTTCCTTGTTTGATGACAGTGACTAACTAGTGACACAAGTATAAGAAAAATACCATGTACCCAAATACTTATCTCAACAACCGTTGGTTTGGATGCTCATAGATTTTCAAAGATTAGTTATTCAAAGTAGTTATTTTTTATTTTTTTATAATAATAATAATAGAACTTATATAATTATAGCAATATTACTAATGGGGTTAAACCTAGAGAAATGATTTAGACTCCTATAACATAATTAACTAATTGAATTTGATTCCCGCTCAGATATATTCACCTTTAATATTTGATACGATTCAAATAAGATTATTTCAATGGATAGAACCTATGAAAAACAAAAAAAGAAATCAAAGTCAATTTGACGTTAGAGGTGAAAGTCGATTTTACAGACTAAATCCAAACAAAAAAACTTACAAAAACTAAAATAAAAAATATTATATTTGCAGAGACCAAATACATATTTAAACTAATAAAAATTATTTAAATGAGATGGAAAATTTAATTAAGAGATATAGAAAAATAAAGTCACTAAAAGATAAAAAAAAAAAGTCAAAGTTAGAAGATTTTAATTCATAGAATAAGTGTATAGATATTTTAGGCTTTGACCTATCATTTTGAATTAAACAAATAATTTTTCTATTAATTAAATCTAACCGTCGCTTCAAAATTGTGCCCAACTTAATCGTGTGACGATACTTATCATTAAACACTTAATATACAATTAATATGACAGGTTATGAAATCACTTTACACTCACAAGTCTCCCTCTTTAATTAAATTACAAACAATTAATAAGATTTGTCTCCTCTAAAATACAAAATTAGTAAAATTAATAATTAAAAATTAAGATTATATATATATATAATATTAATAATTTTTTATCAATAATAAATATTATTCAATTTATTTTATAAAATGAGTTGTTTATTTTAAGCTAAATACTATTCGTAATCCCTTAACTTAATTTCAGTTAATTATTTAGTCATTTATATTTTTTTTTTCAATTTGATTCTTTATGTTTTTAAATAATTTCAGCATTGCTCTTTAAGTGGAATCCGTTAAGAAAAAGTAAAAAAATTCCTTCTTTATTTTCAAAAAACATTATCTGATATATTTTAAAAGTATTTCAAAAAAAAGTTCGGTTAATCGAAATTAAAATTAAGGGAGCAAGTGTATTTAGCCCTTTACTTTAAATAGAGTTATCCTTGTTTTTGTTTTTATGTGTCCGTGACAGGAAAGACGAACCTCTTTCGCGGAAACTGCTAAATAGTTTGAACAGAAAATAATGTTTTTTTTTTGTTTGTTTTGTTGGACTATTAAAAAAAAAGTCATGGCGTGCGGAATATCCAAGATAAATAGCGAGCATATGTCATTGGAAATGAAGTTGAAGAAGGAAAGAGAGTTAGGAAGTATACTAACTAGGAAGAGTGAAACTAATTAATACTGCATTCTTCTTCCATACTATAAGATCATCAAGATGGTAAGAGCTCCTTGTTGTGAAAAGATGGGATTGAAAAGAGGTCCTTGGTCTCTTCAGGAAGATCAAATCCTTACTTCTTACATCCAAAAACACGGCCATGGCAACTGGCGCGCCCTCCCTAAGCTTGCAGGTACTTAATTCATAGGAGAATATATTCACTTATATGTTCAATATTTACTTTTTTATTTAATGTAAAACTTTTATTCATACTTGATGTACCAAAAATGTATGATAAACTTAGCCTAATTTGTTTTTATGGATAAACTAATTAGTATTCTGGTGTGCAATTGCCGAGACTATAAGCCTAGTCTTTTTTTTAGCAAGTGCCATGAATTTTTCATCTTTTGATTATTATTTTTGTGGATTGATTTTTGTAATGTCATATTATATGTATTGATTTAATTCTTTTGGATTTGTTTTGATGAATTTGGTGTGCAGGCTTGTTAAGGTGTGGGAAGAGCTGTAGACTTAGATGGATTAACTATTTGAAACCTGATATCAAGAGAGGGAATTTCACAAATGAAGAAGAGGAAACTATCATTAAGCTTCACGAAAAGCTAGGGAACAGGTATATATACATATTCACTAATTTCCTTTCTTAGATCAATATATAACATTTATGCTAACAAGTCCAATTCTTGGTTTACATGATGCTGTCCTGTTTTATATGATCTGTTTAATGTTTAATTTTCTGATATTATTAGGTGATTGTATATTTAATAAAGAAATGGATTTGGCTTCATCCTTCTTTTAGTGGTGGGGGCCAGAGCCATTATTAATTGTCAACTTTGGAATAAATTAAAATCAAAAAGTTGTGTTAGCTAAATATTTAGTAAATCTATTATGGAGATCATTATATTGTTGTATAGTATCTTTCATTAAGCTTAAAAAATTAGATGTGATCCCACGTTTGGTGCAAGTGGTATTAAAAAAGAGTAAAGAAAACTTATCGATTCAAAGCATAAATCAATGACATGACACATGCATCTATAAGCCTATAAATAATTATGTATCATTATGAAACAATACAAACAATATGATCAATTAAGTAGTCGCTATCACTAGTGGAAGATAGAAAAATTACTCTATGATAATAAACATTAGACCAATAAATAAATGATTTTTATAAAAAAAAGGTGAGGTTGTAACTTCAAGAAACTTGTTGATTAGATCTGTGCCTTAGAGTGGCATTATATGGCACATGCAGCTATATACATGAGATTCACTGTGTCAGTGTAATCTATTAAAACAATCTCAAATTTTGTTGTTTTCTGTTTCACTATATTGACAAAGAAAACTCAACGCGAATCTCGTGCAATTATTATTTTGTAAATAAAAATATTAATGGTCAAAATTCTTATTTGCACAACAAAATTATACATTTGTTTTTCTCTATCAATGTTTTTATTTCTTTCGGTCGTATCAACAGTTATAAATGATGTATTTTTATACAGTATCAGAATACATAGTTGAATTTCACTCTTAACAAATGAATATTTGATTTTTATTTTCAGGTGGTCGGCAATTGCGGCAAAATTACCAGGAAGAACGGACAATGAAATAAAAAATGTGTGGCACACGCATTTGAAGAAAAAATTAACAAATACAAATTCAGAAACCAAAAGGGTCACAAAAAAACCAAAAATCAAACGTTCTGATTCAAATTCAAGCACAATAACTCAATCAGAACAAGCAAGTATTAGTTTTCATGAAATAGAGACATCATCATCAGCATCTGCATGCACTAGTTCAAGTGATTTTTCATCTGTCACAGTTGGTGAAAGCAAAAATATAAAAAGTGAAGACATAGAATCAATGGAAACCATATCGCCAATAATTGATGAGAGTTTTTGGTCAGAAGCAGCAGCATTGGATGAAACGTCCACTGATATGTCATCAAAAAATTCTTTGACAGTTTCAAATGAGATATTGCCATTGCAATACTCTTCTAACTATGATGAAATTTTCCAACAGAGTCATGATTATAATTCTAACGTTGACGATGGCATGGATTTTTGGTATGACATATTCATCAGGACTGGGGATCAAATAGAATTGCCAGAGTTCTGAATTTTTCAAATAACATAAATAACTTCAAACATTTTTTTTCTACTATTAAAAATTTAGACGAGTTGGGTATATTTGTCAGGGCAGACTTCAATGTTCAAAGAGATTTTCGACAACGAGATTCTAGTTTACATCGTTACATGATATATGATATGATGATATGAGTTGCATCTTTATCAATTGGACCATGGTAACTTCAATTTGAAAGTAGAAGGAAAGAAAGGGTATATTAATTTCAAATGTGAGGATTTCATTGTCTCTTAGCAGCTACAGAGTATGGAGCTAATGATATGTTATCATATGTAAAAGAAGGAAGTACTCCAAGTGAAACATTGAATTTTTTTAATAATGTATATTATGCTAAACAACAAGTCCCTTAACATTTTTCTTTTTTACAACTTATTGTTTAATTAGGTTTTTAGGTTGTAGAGTTTGATTGTAATAATATACCAAATGATGTACTAAATTTAGTATGTGAAAGTATTCAGAATTTTGATATTTGCCCTTATAAGCTTTCTTATAAACTACTATCTTTCATGCATTATAAAATACTAGTTTGATTGGGCATAAAAAGAAATCCAATAATAATATTTAAACACACGAGAACGACACAAACATGGTTTATGACGTGTAAATATTTAATCAATTAAGTTTATTATGTGGTTAATGAGTAGTCAATTTTTATGGGTATTTTTCACACCATGCTTTTTTTTTTTACTAAAAAAATTATTTATTTAAATCGATATAAATTACATCGATCAATAATATAATATAAAATTGATAAAATCAAAAATGATGAATTTATGAACAAACTCAAACAAGTTGAAAAACCAAAATAACACCGTAACAAGGCAGAAAATTAAAACAAAAATAAGAAAAGAAAATGAAAAAAATCAGTTATTTAAATAAAAAAAATGAAAAAATAATTTAAAAGAATAATTTCAAATAAAAAATTAATCATAATTACTCCTCTTGGATGAAGAAAATAAAAATCGAACAAAAGAGAAGAAAAATGAGACTGCTAAGGTTTTTGCTAGTGTATTATTCACACTATGCTATATGTTTAACTGTGTGCATATACTCGATTCATTAAGTTTATTATGTAGCTCGAGTAGAAAAAAAAGTTCGATTATGTAGCTAATGGATTGCTAATTTCTTTGGACATAATTGATTTCTTTTATCATTATAGGTCAAATTTCTTGTAGTAATCTAAAACATAAAATGTCAACTACATTCAAATATTTGATTAATTCAATTTATTACTGATCAAATATTTATACATCATTAACCAACTCACACAGTACTTAGTTGATGAATTGAATTAATAATTTATCAATTACATAATTAACTAAATTAATTAAATATTTATCATTAATCATGTATGTTTTAGTGAGTTATAAAAGACAAAATTAATTCTGTAAAAAAAAAAGTCAATCCAATAACCTCGCAGTGAACAATATTAACAACATATTCACACATAAAAATTGACAATTCATTAACCACATATTGAATTGAATTATTCAGGTATTTAAATGTGATTAACAATTTATTAAAGTGTGAAATGATTATGTGTTCTGTATTTGTGTTGATAATGTCTCTTCAAATAACATTGCTTTTCTTTTTTGGGGTCAATTTTAAATAACATTGCTTAAAGAATAATAATTACATGCAGTACAATGGAAGATCAAATTTGAACAAGTCCACTTTGAACTTTAATTTTGATGAAACTTTTCCTTTTTGGATGAAACCTTTGAACTTTGTTTAATTGCAATTTGCAAGTGATTTGGTAGATGACGGAAAGTAAAATTTTGGGCAGCCTAGGTAACTGTTCATCAAGACAAGTGGGTGTGGCAGTACATTTTGGACCACCGTACTATATACAAATTTATAATGCAATTAAATATTAATTTAATAGTACCAAATTGAATCATGCATAGAGTAATTTACTAAATAATTGAGTGTAACTGCAGCATATACTCACAAAAGCTGCATCAATTTCTATGTAAAGTTAAGTTGTTTAGTGATCGTGAAATGGTTATAATAATATCAATGGTTCAAGTAGACCGTTGTAGTAACAGACGACCGCAATATTTCAGGTAAAAAATTAAATAATCCAAAAGGCATGAAAAAAATATGTTATATTCTCTTGGATTTTTTGTTGGTGGTATGCTGCAAATCTTGAACAAAAAGATGATAAAATTAATGACGATGAAGGTTGCACAAATAAATTTCAAAGCGTGTGTATCACATTAAGCTTTAGGTTTGATTCGCCCCCACCAATCTATATATATTAGATGCAAATGGGTTAACCAGCGAATCCCCTTCAGGATACTTTGGAATCCTTGAAGTGAATTGCACATTCACATCAAGCCTATCGATCAATGATAGTTTACAGAATAAAGTTCCTTCATTTACTCTCGTGTACTAGAGAAAAGAAGAAATGACTTAGAAATATTTTTGACAGAAATTTAGTACATGTGACATGAAACTTGTGTTCTTTTTTCTGCCTCTAAAGTATCTCTATTTATAGAGAAACTCATACCAATTAGTGAAAGAAAACAACTCTTGAACTCATACCAATTGGTGAAAGAAAACAACTCTTGAGAAAGATTGTAACCTTTGGTAACTTAAGAGATGCATTGATTTGAATTAAACCCAAACATTGCAACAACTTGACCAAGTGATACATTAAGTTAGTTAATCTTGCTACATTAATATAGCTATTAGAGAATTTCAAATATATTTTGGAAATTCCCCTCACATGTTCAATATTTAAATATCAACCTACCTCATTTTATCTTATTGACAGGGTTTATATATAACCATGGTGAGTTAGTAGTTGGCCATGAAAAATGTTAACCAAGTAAAATGACCAATACCACTTCAATGTCTTGAATTTATATTTGTGAGGAGACTTTACAGGCTGATACAACAAATTTGGAGACCTAAAAGGGTTTTCAAAATGAGACTGGTTTTTTTTACATAAAGTTGAGATTTTTTTAAAAAAATTTAAGGCCGTTTTTGCCACAAAGATTAAACTCTTTTTAAACGTGAAATAATAATATAGAAATTATAGATCTTAAAAATTAAAATTAATTGGTTTCTTTTATATATATATATATAAACATTATTTATGAGTTTTAAACATAAAATAAAATTTTAATTGTTTATCAAAATTGTTTTAATATATATCCTTTAAATTGTTAAAAACATAATAATAGTAGCAAGTCTGAATTTGAACTATGAATAAAAGACTAAAAAATTTACACTTCACTAACTAAACAAGCATACAAGCGTAAGTAAATTTGTAACATAATTAATAATATCATAAATTATTTAATTTTAAAGATTTTCTTTTGTTAAATAAATATATTTTTGATGTCTAAAGTCCATACTTTAGTGGTTTGGTCTTTGAGCCGGTCATGAGATTTTACTATTTCATAACCAAAAATAGGTTATTTTCTTATGTTTCTAAACAAGTAAAAAAACCATTTTGAAATCACATATATACATCACTAATATTTCTTTTGTTAGTAATTTGATAAATTAAATTGACCAACAAAAAAACATTTAAGAATTATTAAATTGACTAATTAAAGACATATTTAAAAATTAAAAAAATAACATATTTAAATATATATGATTTTGTAATTTTAATACATTTAAAAAAATATTGTGACAATTTCTCACACATCAAAAACCAAAATGGTTGTTACTCTTTTCTAAACTATATTGTTGAGGCAAACACAAGACAAGGTAAGATCATGTCTAACGTTAGGAATAATATTGGGCAACACAAAACTATTAACACCTCCAATTTTCACTACTACACCTATATAGTATTCTGAAAGTTTATCTTTGAAGAGCTAAGTTTGCCCAAAAATTTAATTTTAGACAGCAAAATATGTATAAAAAATACATCAATGATCATTATTATGGCTTTGTGTACGAGTATCTCATTCGGGTAGAGTATTATTTTCACTGGTCTTGTTATGAGTTGAAGTGAAACTATTCATTTGCATACTCGTATATTTTAGTACTATAGCACACAACACAAGCGTCCAAGTGCACTTAATTTTCAATTCTCAAAATCATACGCAAAAGACAAAATTAGTTGAGCACTTTCCAACATTTATATTGGCTAAGAAACTTGCTAGAAATTATTGTTTGCTTCAATTATGCCTGCAGATGGTTTTCCACATACATTCTTTTTATCTTCAAATAAGTAATGATGTGTTTTTTTTAAGTCATTGTGATGATGAATTCATATGAAATCAAATGAAAATGTGTTCCGGAAAGACTAATTATTTTATATAAGTCATCTATGATGAGATGGTTATTACTTATTACAATTCTAAATAAAGATTATAAATGAGAGAACGCATTATTGTTAAGTTGATCAATTGATTAATAATAAATACAAGAGACTTTATTTATACATATGAGTCCATATGAAAACGAAGAAGATACAAGTGTAACTATCATAACCACCATAACTAACTCTTAACTAATATCAACATACTTGTGGTCATATAGCAAGGCCAATGAGAATGATTGCGTTTTTATTCTATGAATGAAATATTGCAAAGTTTTCATTGACTATGCACATATGCAATGCAAAAGTCTTCAAAGGGGTGACATGCCTATTTAGTTCTGTTCATAAAAAAAAAATTCCTCTTAGTTGGAATAAGTGTTCACACTTTAAGTTTATGAATTCGCATATTATTCATTAATCTTATGCAATCAATTATCAATTACTTTGTGAAGTGAACTAATAATACAACTAAAGAAGTGTATAATTTGAAAGGAATAAAGTCGAATGTAAATTAATATGCAGCATTAGTCTAATTTAGTGTGCTCTAACACTTCCTTTGTTTGGGAATCATACAAAGGCACATTTTTATTCTGACACGCAGGAATTTGTGATTTTAAAAGCTTTCTTTGTTCATGTTCATGCGTCTAATGTTCTTGCATTAAGGAGTGTTGTAGCATCTCACATCCTCAATTGAGTCAAGTGTAATATTGATGACAATGCTAAAGGTTGTCCAGACACTGTAGCTTGTGGAGGGAACTTCAAAGATAAAAATGCTAATTTTTTAGGTGGATTTGTTGTCAATCTACATATGTTTTTCAAGCTGAACTCCATGGGTTGATGAATGCTATTGAGATAATTTATAAGAATCTGAGTAAGTTTTTGTTAGAGACAGACTCTCCGCTAGTGACAATGATTTTCAGAAATTATAGTATTGTTCCTTGGCACTTAAATAATAGATGGTTGAATTGTATCAAGTTAACAAAAACATACAGTTTTACATTTCTCATATTTTTTGATAGGGCAACAAGTGTGCTGACAAAATTACATCTATTGGTATTCAGCATAATGGGATGCTTTGGATGAATTTTCTACTCTTCTTTTTTTCTGTCAGATTTTACCCATTTGAGTTTTTTTGACAAAGTTTTTAATGAGGCAAATGCTACCCTGATTTTCTGGCTTGAATTTTGGTATAATTCCCTAAATAATTTTGTATCTTTATTTTTTAAATAATATTTCTAGCGTACTACAAATAATAAGTAGCGGCCAACATAATTAAAATGTCTTGATTTTTCATGTGATATTGTTGTACTCTTTTTTGTTTAAAAAATAATAATAATATGCAACATGTGGTTTATTATATATCCATATAGTCATTATTGGTTGATACCAATTGTCAAACATATAATTTTTATTTAATTATTTGTCTATAAAACTATAGTACAACCTTAAGAAAAATCAGACCGCACACCAAATATTGGCTTTAGGCCTCATATTTTGTTGGGTCGGTCCAGTCATGAATCCTGACTCAAATTACATGTTCAAACATCCTAATATAAGAGTTTAGACATTACAGTACAAGTGGTTTGCATAAAAGGCAAAACCATCCATCAATAGTTTCTCAACATCTTAGAGCAGCATTATTCAAAAATTGACAAACAATGGAACCTCCATTGGACACTAAACAACGAAACAAGCCGTCTAAGAGAGGCATGAGTAAGCCAAAGCCTTCTCCTCAGAAAGCTCTTCTGCTGTCAAGTCCAATTTTTTCCTTGAGAACTCATCAATTGAAAGTCCTGAGTTCAAAATTAGAGAAAAAATTACATCAGATAAACACATCTAAAAAATGATATTATGGCTAAATAAAATAAATTAAGAATTCAAGAGAAAAGTTTGGCCCAATTTAAAGATTCAATATGTTTCACTGCATTTCTTTTTGCAGAGCCAGTAATTTATCAAAATCTTACCTTGAACTATTTGCCATTCCCCGTTGCGACAGTTGACGGGAAATGAATATATCAGTCCAGCCGGCACATTGTATGATCCATCAGAATAAACTCCCATGGATACCCAGGTTCCCTGATGATATTGCAAATAAAAGATAAACTTGAGCTGAAGCCATTCATTATAAAGAATTTGAATTAAAGATTCAGCAAAAGAAATAACCAACCTCAGGAGTTCCAAGAACCCAATCTCTAATGTGGTCACAAGCAGCGCTAGCGGCAGATAGTGCACTTGAAAGCTTTCTAGCTTTAATAATTGCAGCACCTCGTTGTTGGACGGTAGTTATGAATTCCGCATTCAACCTTGATGATGTAAATTACATAAATGTTTCAATAAATACAAAATATTGGATAAATAGCTTAATTAAGCAATTATAGCACAAGAGTTCTTCATATAAGTACTTATGAATAAGCTATTTCAATAACAAACAATACAATAAAGTCAAACTGATTTCATATAAACTACAAGTTGTATTCATAAGCTATCATGGAGAGCTTATTGACATGTCATAAGTTGTTTCTATAACTTCTCCTAAACAGTCTTACAAGTGTTTATATTTGTAGATAATTTCAAATAAGTCAACCCAAACAGACTCAAAAATAGTTTAATTTCTCAGTCATGATATTAGTCTATCTACATACCACGCATCATCAGCTATGAGTTCACGGACAGGCTTTTCTGCAGAAGCGGTTTTAACAGTAGCGTGGTTGACATCAGGATACTGAGTTGATGAATGATTTCCCCAGATTATAACATTTTTCACATCAGAAACTTCGACGTTCAGTCTTTCAGAGATTTGACCCAATGCCCTGTTATGGTCCAATCTTGTCAAACAAGTAATGTTTTTTTCGGGAATAGATGGAGCAAATTCCTTCAAGATCAACGCATTGGTGTTTGCTGGGTTGGCAACAACAAGAACCTGCATCATGAGTCTAAAGATATGTAAATATTCCAGGAAATACATTATGCGAGATTCATGTTTCCAAAGATATGTAAAAATGAACTACTTATTTTCTGTTAAGAAAAGAAATATATTTCATCAGAATGGAATCACTAGGACTTCACCATACATTATCCAAATACACATATGAACCAGTACATACAATAGTAATATATTGGCTTTACATTAATCACCATCACACATAAACCATGATGATAATAGTGTTCAATCAATAGATCAGCCGACACATGTCAAGGCTAAAAAGGTGCACGAAAAGGGGGCGGGATATATTTTTTTGACATAAATGTGGCAGAACTAGAAATGGAGATTAATTAAGAGAAAAGCTTGAGGATTCATATATATTTAAAGGATCACCTTGCAGTTTGCAGCAGCATGTTTTTCAAGAGCAGAAGCCTGTGACTTGTAAATAGAGACATTTTTTGTCATGACATCTTTCCTCTCCATACCTTCTTTTCTAGGGAATCCACCAACCATTACAGCAATATTGACTCCAGTGCATGCCTCAACTACATCAATTGTAGCAACAACTCCTGAAACAAATGATTTTCATAATAATAATAATACCATTAATCTTGTGAACCATTCAACCAACCAACAGAAATCAATGACGTTTAGCAAGGAGGGAAAGTGAAACCTTTAAGAAGAGGGAACGCAGCATCTATCAACTCCATTTTAACGCCATTCAGAGATTCGGCTGCAGGTGGGATGTCAAGCATGTGAAGGATGACAGGCTGGTCAGGGCCCAGCATCACTCCCCTAGCAATCATAGGGACAAGAGCATACCCAATTTGTCCTAAAATTGGAAAAACATTTTGTCAGTACCAAGAATTTTATGTGTCCAAACATCGATTTAGATTCTCTGCCTTTTGGCTGCAAAAGGTATGATAACATTAGGCAAAATTTAGACCAAAAATCGTCTGTAAATCCAATCTTTAAACAAGAGAAAAGCTCACTCAAACAAAAAAAAAAAAATCGAAAAGTTTAAAGAAAGTGAATTTAGAAAGTCGGTATAACAGTACAAAGATAGATTTAAGGTCCTGATAGTTGTACAAAATATGATATTATTTCCAATAAACTAAAAAATATGAAAGAAGTGGGCAATTGGAAACCAAATAGATGTATATGCATACCAACTTAAAAAAACTATCTTCACTCCAAATTGGTACAACTCTAATAAAAAAGCATAGAGAAATACTAGAAACAATGGAGGTCTACTAAAAGATGAAAAATAATTGGATCGGATCCGATCCGAAAGAATAAAAAAGAGGATGAGTGATTAGAATACCTGCAGCACCGGTGACAAGAACGCGAACTGGATCTTTGGCCATTGGTGGTTTTAGATCGGAGAAAGTAAGAAGAAAAGAATAATAAAGTCTCAAGTATGAAGACCACAACTACTATGATTACTATTTATTCGCGGAGACAACAATGCCACGCTATACTTGTTAAAGTCATCATCATAATTAAATTCAATTAAAGGCGTGAAACGACACAGCTTTTGGACATTGCTGATGGCTCATGACTCATGGGTCCATGCGAAGAAAGAATATTCTCTTAGTTTACCATGCCTCATCCACGTATATACTCATTCAATGCGTCTCATTTGCACTCTACATACCTTTTTTTTAATACTACTCATACGTATATCATTTTCAATACAAAATAACAAAGTCGATCCAATGGTTTGAGTTAAATACATTTATTGTTGTAAGAGTCAATGTTCATATCCATTCTACATTTGTACTTGTTTGATTTTATGTACAATAACGGAGTTGGAAATGAAACATGGGGTTACCAAATTTTTTAAATTTTAATGAATAAATAAAAAAAAAGTAAAATATCACGATTAACACTTACCAGAGAAAGATAGTACATCAAATTTCGACGGATATTTTTAATAATTAAAAATTAGTTTTTAAAATTATAGAATACTTCCGAGTAAACAACCATTTTGTCCTTCAATGTCAAGTGTTTCTACTATAGTGATTGAATGTATAAAATTACAAAATATCTCCAATTGTGTCTTTTGTTAATCAATTTTATCTTTGAATATGTATTTCTATAGTTAACTTGGTCAATAAAATTACTAATAGAAGACACACGCATTGATGGTTTTGCAGCCAAAAATCCTAAGGTTTTCATAATTTGGGGTTTACCAATCCACAATTCTTTTAGTGTCTTGAACTAAATAGTAGTTGAAGGTGATCTTTGACCAAGTAACAAGCAGTAGTAACTGCCTGCCCCAAAAAAAAATTATTCAATTTTGCATTGGATAGCATACATCTAACTCTCTCCAAAATGGTCATGTTCATCCTTTCTGCAATGCTATTTTGCTGAGGAGTTAGTCTGACAATTCTATGCCTAGCTATTCCATTGTCCTTGCAAATTTCAGTGAATTCCCCACTCAAGTATTCTAGACCATTATTTGTTTTAAGAACTTTAACATGTTTACCAATTTGATTCTCCACAAGTGTTTTCCATTGCTTGAAGCACTTAAATGCTTGATTCTTAGGTTTCAACAAATAAATCCACACCTTCCTAGACCAATCATTAATGAAAATAATGAAATAACAAAGTTCTTATGTTTCCGCCAAATATCTGAGTTCACATAATCCACAATTGACTTTGTGTTGTGTATGGCCTTAGGAAATTTTGTCATCTTTTGTTTGCCATAAAGAGAGTGTTCACAAAATTACAATTTCTCAAAATTACCATTTCCCAACAATCCTTGCTTATATAGTTCTTCAAGACCTCCTTCACTAACATGAGCAAGTCTTAAAGTGCCATAGTTTTGTTGAACAAGTTTTTGACACTGAAACTAAACCAGCTAGATTTAGAATGGTCTTACCTTGTAAATGATATAGGCCATTTTTTTCTGGATCCTTGCATCAACACAACAGATCCTTCACCCACTCCTTTGAACTCAGGACAATATTTTCTGAAGTGCCCCTCTTTACCACAGAAGTAAAAAAAATCTTCTTTGCATTTGTTTTTTATTTATGTTTACCGTTTCTTTTACCTTGTTTCATTTTTGACTTTCCCTTTGCAAATAACCCTTCAACATCTCTTCCAATGTGAGAGTTTCTCTCCCAAACATCATAGTGTCAACTAGGTTTTCATAAGACGGTGGAAGTGAGCATAGTAACATAACTGCTTGATCCTTTTCATCGATCCTCACATCAACACCCTTTAGATCAAGAGTTGTCTTTGTAAACAAAGAAACATGTTCTTTGATTCATGAATCTTCTTCCATCTTCAACTAATGCAGCCTCTTCTTTAAGTATAGTCTGTTGGTTAAAGATTTAGTCATGTAGTTCAGCTTTAGCCAAACCCCTGCTGCAGTAGATTTATCTGCAACTTCTCTGAGGACTTCATCACCTAATGAGAGACCAAGTAAAGCATCTTTAAGACCTTGATGAACAACAAAACCCCTTCATCTTGATTCTCCATAAGTTGAAATCGTTGTCACCAGTAAACTTCTCAATGTTGAATTTTGTGGAACCCATCGCGGAATGCCCCAAGAACCATAGCTCTTGATACCAGTTTGTTATGAATTCAACCCAAAAACTTTGAATGATAAACGCAAGATTGAAATAGAAAGGATTAAAGAAGAAAAAACATATGAATTATCGAGGTTCGGATCAATAATCTCCTACGTCCTCACGGATAGTTGCTTTATATTTCTTGATCAACAACCATGTAAAGTACTAGACTTTTCCAGCTCTCAGAATTTTGTTCTATGTTCACTTGAACTCCCCCCAATTGATCTAGAAAACACTTACTATCATTAGCATGTTTTTCAACAAGCTACAAGCCATGACATATATAGTTATTATTTCCCTCCAATTAATTATAACAATAACTAATTGTAACTAACAAACAGAAACTGAGATAACCAGAATAAAAACTATCACATTAACTTAATACAAAGTTTAAACTTTCACTAATTTATAAGCACAATTATGATCCACTAGACTTTGCCGTCATTAAACCACCTTAAAATATATATATTGTTTTGCAATTTTCATTAAGAGTGTCTTTGATACTTAGAATTCGAGCTATACCTACAAATTGCAGCTTTTCACGTAAAAATATAACTACAAACTGTGACTACTAACATAACATATTAACAATTGATATTTTGTCTATCCCAAATAAAGACATCTCAAGGTTTCCAAACACTTCTTACTTTTTGAGGTAAAGCTCAAACGGATGGATGTTGAAAGCGGCACAAAAAAAGAAAGTTCTACTTTTCAATCCAATTTGTATAAACTTAGTTTATCACATTAATACTGATGCATAATTGATGGATATTTCCTATGAACAAAGATTATGAAAAATAAAAACAAGAAAAAGAAAAGGAAAAAGTATTCCTTAGTCCTTATATATATGTGACTCAATAAATAACAAGAAAAATAATCTAAACAACTATGCTATGTTAATAACTATGAACCTTTTAGTTCAACATCAATTTCAAGCACTTCTTGCTAGCATTTCCTGGAATTCAATGAGAGACCTCTCTTTCTGAAGTCTCATATCTTCATAAAACTTTGTGATAAACTCCTCTGCTCTCTCATCAACATGAAGCTGAGGTGTCTTACCAACAACAATATTCCATGCATCTTCAATAGTATCTAAGTTGCCACCAACCATGTCTTTGCTTCTGCTTGTTTCCTCTAGTACATGAGCCTCGTTGGTGTCTTGCACGTGCTCGGAAAAGAGGTCATCGATGCGTATGCTGGATTTGTCCTTCTTCTTATGTACATGATAGTTAGAAGCAGCATTCATATATGATGTTTTGGAACCTTTAGAGGGTATTAGATGATGGAAGGTAGCAATGAGGCGTTTAATGGTGGCTTTGAAAGCCTTCTTAGCAGGTTGAAGCTTCTTTCCTAGCTTCAAAGGTGACATTTTTTATTTGAAAGGGAAGGAATGGATTGAAAGCAAGAGAAAGATCTACAAATTTGTATGATAAAGAAAGTTTTTCATGCACTCAAATATACAAAAGTGCTTAAGTTTGTTTTGTATCATGTAATGTCTATCATGTAACACAATAAGGGTATATTTGGAATAAAAAATTGGTAATAGGAATAACAAATTAAAGGAATTGATTTAATTTATAAATGATATTTTTTAAAGTATAAAGTTTATATTACAAATTGATTTCAATTTTCAATATGGAATCATTTAAAAAAATATACTCAACTTTTTATTCAATTCGATTTGATTTTGTTTTTCGGTTATTTATTTGCCTATTCAGGTAGGATTGTGAAAATGAATTTATAATTTTGGTTTATATAAAAGGTATTTTTAACATAATTTTTTTTTGTTTTTTACTCAAACATAAAAGTTAATTTGTCAATCAATTGAAATCCTAATTTTTACGATATGCTCAACATATTGATTTTTTTAATCAAAACAATTCAAATTAAATGAAATCACTTCCAATTTCAGTAATTCCGAACACAATCATTTGTTGATTGAATATTTGATATTAGTCAAGAAAGGATCGACACAACTTGCAAATATCATCACGAGAAGTAATTTTATCGTGTCAGTTTCTGAAAAAACCAGAAATACATTTCAAGACATCAAACACTACTCCTTCCGTTTATAAACCTTATGGACAAGGTCAGAGCAATGCTTCAAGATCCACACAAAATTTTCACACCACGTCTCAATTCAAAATTTAAATTTATTGGATATATGGTTAACTACTCTTGAACCCAAACGTACATATTTTAAATGTTTCTTTTCTAGATATTATTTCAGAAGTGTATGTGTGAATCGTTTGTCTGAATACATTGCATAATTAAATTGTGTATTTTTTTTAGGAGTGATACATGTTTAAACATAAGAAAAATGATATATTTTTTAAGAAGAAAGTTTCCGACAAAGATGAAAATTGTAAAGCATATATAGTTTATTTGATTGAATTGTGTGTAATTCTAAAAACTTGTGTAAATTGTGTGACTTGTGAAAATTGTAAAATTTGTGTCAATCGAAGTTCTAACTTTTCCAACTTGTCGACTAAGCTCTAAAAAACTATATAATTATAATATTTTAGTTAATATTTGTCGCTCTCCTAATATTTTGTGCAAGATCCGCCACTGTCTAGAGCTGTCAAAATGGGCTAGCTCAAATGGATCAACCCGCCCAGCCCACTAAAACACAAAGCTTGGACCTAATAATTTCAAGGCTTAATTGCAGTTTTAGTCCCTCTATTTATATTGATTCATGAAATTGGTCCCCCTATTTTAAAAGTCGACAGTTTTGGTCCCTCTCACAGATTTTTAAACTAAAAAAATGACGATTTGATATATTTTAAATGATGTGACATACAATTCTATGATATAAAATCATTTAGATCCAATAATTATTCATATGTCATTAATTAAATTAAAAATACGAAAAGATGTTGAAGTTGAAAGTTAAGTTTTTACGACGTTTTATTCCAATTTCATGGGTGTTAATCACTCTACATCATCATATCATATGTCATGTTATTTAAAACATCTTACATCATCATTTTTTAACTAAAAAATCAGAGGGAGAAACCAAAATTGTCGACTTTTAAAATAGGGGGACCAATTTCGTGAATCAGTATAAATAGGGGGACTAAAACTGCAATTAAGCCTAATTTCAATCTGTAATTTTCTATGACTTTTTAGTTCAATCCAAATAAACTCATTACCGATTCGGGTTAACCCGTACGAGTATCGGGTAGCCCGTAATCCGCATAACCAATTTTTAGAAAATAAAAATAGTAAAATTGACACACATAAACAAAATATCCAAAAGAGATTAACCCACTTAACTGATTATATATATTATCTTTTGTAATAAAATATTATCTTTAGTTGGTTATATATTTTTAATATTCAATTTCTTTATTTTGTATAATACGACAATGACAATGAAATAAATTAAAATGATCTAAGTGGACAATTATTCAGCACTTTGAAAAATGTGAATATTGTTCAAAGAATCTAAAAAGACTTATTTCAGAGTCACATTAGAACTATTTAGCAGTCTATTTGAATTTGGTTTGAGTTTGTGCTATGTTAGACAAATCTAAATTCATTTGTGTTATGCTAGATAATATTTCTAAGTTGTTTTGGACAATTTGAATTTATTTTAATTTGAATGTTGTTTTAAAATTTTTGAATTGATGTCGTGTTAATTGAAAAATCCAAACTTAGTTTGTGTATAAAGAGTAAACCATATTTTTTTTAATTGGACATTTAAATTGATTCATATTTAATGCATAAATAGTATACTATAATTTTTTTAAATAGACATCAAAGAAAAATTTTAAATAAAAAATCACAAAAAAATTAAAAATATAATAAGTAAAAAAAATATTATAAAAAAAGTATAAGTTACCCGTCTAATATTAAAACAATGTTTTTTTTACAGAGTCCGAAGAATTCGGTTTCGACAGCTCTACCACAATCTTCTATAATGATATTTTTTTTTTTTGTAAAGATCTCAACATTAAATCTAAAAAAAAAATAAATCTCGACATTAAATCAATAGGGCGCTAAATTATAGGGTTAGGTGTCATTGAATAGTAAAAAAAAATCCGAAACAAATAGTCCAATTAGATTAAATCCTATTATAAATATCCACAACCATCCTTAAATTTTTATTTCTACAACGTCGCTTAAAGTTTCTTGGAGTTCACTCTTCACTTCAAGAACCTACTCTTTTGATTTGGGTTTTTATTTTTTATTTTTTGCAATGGTCTCTTCTATTGAAAAAGAAGCACTTCAAATCTCAACCAATATCAAGGTTCTAGTGGTTGATCATGACATTGATCTCCTTAATGAAGTTCAGAAAATGTGTCTTAAATTACACTATTGTGGTTCGTCAATTAATTTTTACCAATTAATTTTTTAAAATTAAATTATGTTAACATGTTAAAGTTTCAAACTTTTTCATAAAAAGTTAATTCTAAATTTATTTATTTTGTAATGATTCTTATTTTTGTGTATTTTTATATTTGTTTGTTTAGTTACCACATGCCTTACGGTTTCTGAAGCATGGAATATTTTGAGAGAAAGAAGAAGATTTTTCGATGTGATATTACTCAATGTTCTAATGCAAGACATAGATTCCTATGATTTTATGCTACATGTTACGCAACAAATCAAAATTTCTGTCATTGGTAAGAAAATATATAATTAATATTATAAGAATTATGTCACATAATTAATTGTTATATGGTTATATGTGACATTATTAATAATTATATATGTGTGTGACATGTGCAGTGATGTCCAGTGATGGCACAACAAGATCAGTAATGAGGGCTATAGAAAGTGGGGCATGTGATTATTGGATTAAACCATTGCATGAGAAACAAATCAAGAACATGTGGATACATGTTGCAAGAAAATTAATGAATGAAAATAAAAAACAAGAAATTAATAGAAAGAATCTGGAGTTTGAAAATAATAAAAGAAAGGGGGAAAAAGATGATTCGGAATTAGGTTTAATTGATGCAACAAGTGAAGAAGTAAAAATTGACCCAAAAGAGGGTTGTTCAAAAGAAATAGTAGTAAAAAATGATTATGTTATTGAAGAAGACAATATAGATGAAAATGAACCATCAATAAAGAAGGCACGTGTGGCATGGACGGTTGAGTTGCATCAACAATTTGTTAGAGCTGTGAAGCAACTTGGAGTTGATAGTATGATTCTTAGACAGTTCTTAATTTTATTTTCTGTTATTATTTTTCAGCTTTAAAAATTGTTTTTAATTTTGTTTTTGTTATTTTTCAGAGGCCGTACCAAAGAGAATTATGAAAATAATGAATGTTAATGGTTTGACTAGAGCACATATTGCTAGTCATTTGCAGGTTTGATTTTGTGTTTTTAATTGAATTTTATGTGTTTTCATTAGTGGTATATTGTTTTCGTAATAACATGTCAATGTTGTGATTAATCTCTTTTGTCAAAAAAAAAAAATTGTAATTGTAAAATGAAAGGTCTCATTCAAAGAAACTTGGTGAATTATGGTTCTGAAAAGTGACCCTCTTTGGTAATTATATATAAATTAATGAATTTTATCATATGAGTGTATTCAAGTGGTTAAGAATCTTATCAAGAAGTAACTCAAATAGTTAAACTTGTTTCAAGTGAGTTTGAAAAGTAAGTTCGTATTCAAACTCTCATTACTACGTACTAAAAACTAATATTTATCCATAAAAAGAATAGTTAACAAATTTCTCTTAACATCGAATAAAATAAAATATTTAAGTTTAATTTTTAATTATAACAATATTTGATTAGACTTATTTATATCTTAAGTGGAGTTTGAAATATAAAGACTATTTTATGTGTATTTGGTGGTTAAAAAAAGGAATTGATGTATTTATAGTTACAATTAATCTTCTCTATTATTATAGTTGATATTAAATTTGGGAGTAGATTGAAATTTTTACTCCTTATCATTTCACTTTTAACCTTCTTTCTATCCCTTCAAAATAAAATATCTACATCATTTAAAAGATCTAAATTCTAAAATAGTGTGGCATGAATATAATTAAGCCTCTTAAGTATCTGGTTAGAAGTATAATCTTATTCCGTTATATTTAAGAAAATATATATTTGTGTCTAGTGACTTTTAACTTTTTAAATGAATCTCAATATTTTTATTTGGTGGATCGGTCTTCCACTTTAAGCTAGATATCCTGCAGGTTCAACCAAAAAGGAGCTAAATTAAAATTTGGATTTGTTCAGTTATTAAGTTTTCTTAGTCTTTCAAATTAAATGCCAGTCACATAGACACTTGTTGCATAAACCATAGATATCAAATCTTGTTTCCATTAATTAAAACATAGACAATAATATTAAATCCAAATTTTAACTTAGCTCATATTGTTTTATGGTTTCAAACACTAATATCTCTATATTGTTTTACCCATAACATTGCTATTATATTGATTGGCAGAAATTTAAACTTTATTTGAAGAGAGAAGAAACACAGAAACATCTACGACAGAAGAAGCAGCAGCAACAACAACAACAGAATGAAACTGCAAAAGCTATAGATTCCAACAACTCAAATGGATCTCAAGGATCTAATTATCATGCTTTAGCTCCTACTAATCATGCTTTTAATCCTCTAATTGAAGTTCCAAAACATGATCATCACCAAAACCAAAATAATAGTAATGCTCAATTGAAAACATCAACAATGTGGCCTAATTTTTCTCATGATTCATATGGCTGCAATTCTTCTAATCAACATGTTTGTTCCAAGACGCTCCTACATCATGAATATGCACCATCATCATCATCATATGGAAAATGGGTGCCAACTGAATCATCAAATCATTTAGTTGATCCAATTAATATTAGAAACCTTATGTTGATGAAAAATGTTACAAATACAATGCCTATGCAGCAGGATACATGATCAACATCATCATCAAATTAATCATAGTAATAATTCAATCATTGATATTCAACATCAAAATATCATGATGATTTCAGGAAATAATTCAGAGGAAGATAATAGTCCTGTTTTTGTGAATCAGAATTATGTTATCATTAAGTAGTACTATTGTTCTTGGTCATGATCAAAATAATCAAGGTGGAATAATTTTCTTAGCGAACAATCCAACGAATCAACAGCTTTCTATGTCGTCGTTGAGAATCGGTGATTCGAGATCTTTGCCAACTCTTTTGCCTTTTTGTGTTGCTGATTTTAGTTATGGAGGAGTCTTTGATGGTGAGAAGGAGCCAAATGGTATTTAAGGACTATTCTTCAAATGGTAGTTACTTCTTCATAAAAAAGAATTAAGATGGAATTTTTTTACTATATAGTTCACAAGATTACTTATTCTTGGGATGATATTGTAAACATGACATATAGATTTAATACATTATTCTTTATAATTTTGTGAAAGATGTTTTTTTTATTTGGTCAGTTATTAAAAAATACTTCACATGTCTTAATGGGTTTGTGTTTGGTGTATGTATAATTAAAGAGGAATATACCATCCACCACCACACCTATATCTGCCACCCCCTCAATACACATGAAAATATAATTTTATCCTTTTAATAATTTATAATAAATTTCAAAATTGATAGTTTCGGAAGTTTCAAATTTTCGAAATAAGGATTATATTTCAAAAATTTGGAAAGTTTCGAAAGTTTCCAAATCTGGAAAGTTTCGAAAATTTCCAAATCTAAAAAATTTCGAAAGTTTTCTAATCTGGAAATTTTCGAAATAAGAAATAGATTTCGAAAATTTGGAAAGTTTCGAAAATTTCCAAATCTGATAAATTTCAAAAGTTTTCAAATCTGGAAATTTTCGAAATAAGGATTACATTTCGAAAATTTGGAAAGTTTCGAAATTTTTAAATTATGGAAAGTTTCGAAATTTTCAAATATGGAAAGTTCCGAAATTTTTCCTATTTCGAAAGTTTTGAATTATTTAAAAGTTTCGAAAATTCTGAAATTTTCTATTTCAGAAGTTTCGAATTGTTCGAAAGTTTCGAAAATTATGGAAATTGTCATTTCGAAACTTTAGAAACTTTCGAATATTTTGAAAAGAGGGCGACAAAATGAGAAGTTAAAAAAGTTGAAAATTTTGTAAAGGACAAAATTGGATTTTCACGTTGATTGAGGGGGTAGCAGGTTTAGACGTGGGGGTGGATGGTATAATTCTCATAATTAAAGCTCTCAATTTCAAGCCTATTAATTATTGGATTCAGCCCACTAATTATTGGTTTCAGTCCACATGTTGGAGGGACAAAAAAATTTATAGTTTAAAAGGCTAAAAAAAGAAAGCCCCAAAATTTAAAAAGCTCCTAAAATTTTGTAGGCTTAGATGGGCTTATGGGCCCACTTTTTTAAAAAAAATCGATATTTTTTTGAAAAAAAGATTTCAATTTTTTAATTTTATTTGTTTTCTAAAAAAAATTCGATACAAAAACTTTGATTTTTTTTATGATAAAAAAATATATACAATTTTTTTAAAAATTTTTTGTCGAAATTTTTTTGATTCGAGAAAAAAAAAACAATTTTTTCAAGAAAAATAATTATTTGATTTTGCTCACAAAATTTTTTGAGAAAAAAAAAATTTTAGATTTTCTTGAGAAATTTTTCCGATATTTTTTTGAGAAAAATAAATATCAAAAAGTATTTCAATTAACAAAACATTGGATCTATGAGCCCCTCACTTAAAAGCCCATAAAAAATAATGAAATAATAGATTGGGGTCTTAAAAAATTTATTTCAATTAGGAGTCTAATATTAGGACATTAGTATGAGATTTTTGAGAGAGATTAAAACTTTGGAGTTTTATTGACGGTTCTATATATAATCATTAAATAATATATTATATAAAATTGTTTGGTAATTTTTGTTATTTTATATATTAAAAAGTACTCTTTTAAAAGAATCTTACTGAAAAAGTATTTTTGATCTAAAAGTTGTTGTGTAAAATATTTTTATAAATACTCATTTTTTTCTTACAAATAACCATAAACAACTTAACTATTTTTTTTCTAATTTGGATAAATTAAATATTTATAAGGCAAGAAATTCTTATAGTATAAATAAAAAACTCAAAATTATCATTTTTTATATATACCATAACAAAGGAAACTCCAAAAATACATCTTTTTGTAACTACCAATTTTGGTAGACCATTTTCTTTACTAATTTGCTCTTGACAACACATTTTTAACTTTAACTTTAAATATTTATTATATTAATTAAAAGAACTACAAAACAACTACCATTTTTATGGAATATTTTTATGTATAAGCTTTTCGTTACACAATTCTTTTTCAAATTTCAAGAAGTACTGGAAATGGTCCAAAGAAAAAACTGTAGCAACATTAAACAATTTAAGAAGAGAGCATTTAAGTTTTTCTGATAGGATGATATCCTTTCAATTACCAATTAAACGATATTTACATAATCCTCTTAGGAAAATAATAAGTGTTCAAACAAGACCAACTAAAAAAATTAGAATTGAAGACTCTAACCATATGTTTGGATGCAGGTTCATCTTATGTTTTTTGCATCCCACTGTGATTTATCAAAGCTACAATTGGATAAGTGAGTGGAAAGAAACATATCATTGTGAGATTTTGAACAATGCTTGTGTACCTATTCTTTCATTTACATTCAGTTAAAAACTATTTTTTCATGCATGCTTAAAGAACATCTCAGAATACAAAAAATTTAAATGAAATAAATGATATGGAGATTTTCTTACATGGTTTCTCTTCATAGCTTGCATAATGATCGCAAATTGTTCCTTCAAAATATCAAATTCGGTAATTTTTGCCTTAAGAGCATCAACCTCAGCAAAGTATGAAAAAAAATCAATTTATTATTATTGCCTCAGTTTTAGGATCCAATCTATATTTCAAATACATAGTCAATTGATCTTTGTCAACATTTTTCTTCTTCTGAATATTTTGTTCAATACTAAGAGTCAATTCATAATTATCGTTAAAGAACTTATACCAATAGTCCCTCCACTTCTTTCCAAACTTAAATAGATATATTATTACTCAAGAGACACATAATTATCATTGAAGAGACACATATCACCAAACAACCTTCATTTCTTTTATATCAATTGTGTTGTGGCGCATTAGAGGACAAAGAGAATTTCATTATCATTGCATTCACTTGAGGAAAAAAAATGTAAAAATAAGAATGATAATTTTTATAATCGAGACATGTTGCATAGAAGTGAACACTGAAACTTGCAAATGCATTAAATTAAAAGTTAAATATATTTTCAGTTCTCTATACATCTTAACTTTTATTTTTAGTCTCTCTAAAAAATTTCTTCTAACTTTATTCCTTTTAAATTTCGGTTACTAATTTTAATCGCTGTTTTTTTAATAAAAATTTATGTCATATATTATAATTGACCTTTTTTAATAACATGTCATTGTTAAAACTTTAAAATATCAATTTAACTTAATAATTTAACTATTTAATAATTAATTTAACAATTTATTCTTTAATTAAAATGGAAGTGTAAGTATGATATCATCTTTGCTATGTGTGAAAAGAGACTATCTTTTTCAAAATTTGTTGACACATGGTTATGACATTTAAATGGTTCTGAGTCTACGGTTAAAAACAATAAATAAGTAACCGAAAGAATAGGTGGTTGTGGATTACGGACTCAGTTAACGCATTAGTTGCAATTAATGCAGTTGCTTATTGACACTAATGAGTAATGACCTTGTTAATTCTTTGGTGGCAGCCAAAGAGAGATTTGGGTAGACCAAAATAATCGGTGTATCTAGCTTTTTTAAATAAATATTGTATCTGTGTCAAAAATATAAGTAAAAAATGGTTAATGTTTTTTTGTATAGATACGCTATTTTTTTTATTTTTTTTTGTTTATATTTCGGGATGGAGTAGTATTAGATTACATTTGTATTTATAATTTGTTTATTTAATCTAAACTGCATTTAATAAGAGAAGTTTGAAATTAGAAATATGGATAAAAACTTATCATTTACTTGTTCCTCTTTTTAACATACTCCCACCGGACTTATATATAAACAAAAGTAGGATCAAATAAAACATCATCGGTTGACACTAAATTTTGTTTGTCTTTTTTTATTATTCACAAAAAAAAAAATAACAA
>JBBPBP010000001.1:3176680-3193285 GCA_037974735.1 Cicer chorassanicum | reverse complement strand
GATATATGTTAGGTTTTTATTTATTTTTATTTATTACTTTTTGGTCTAATAATAATATGATAATAAAAATAATAATTCAAAACTTTTTACTTTTATTTAATAGAAAATAAAATAAAAATTAAACATAAAATTAATAAGTATGAGATTTTTTTAGAGTAAATTAAATATGATTGATTAATGATTTTTAGAATTTGAGAAAAGTTTTTAAAAGAAAAAGTAAAACTTAAGGGCTCAACTTAATTGGTCATAATAATAAACATTTAATTCTAAAAATTAGGTAAATCTAATTTGTTAATATAAATAAAAGTATTATGAGACTCTAAAAAAAAGGAGATATTAGAAAATAGATACCCATTTTAAGTACTTGAATCCGCCCACCAGAAAGTTACTACTAGTTATCTGTTGTGTCATTCTTACACAGTCTTCTCCATAATCACCAATTTCAAAAAAAGGAAAAAAAAAATCGTAGACGAAGATAGGAGATAAAAGGGGAGACAAAACAATCTCGGAAATTCGGTTTGTAAATTTCGTTTCTCTGAAACAAACTAGTATAATAGTTTTGTTTTGTTTGCTATCTTTGTTGCTTTTCATGTATCTTTTTTTATGAACTAATGTCTTAATTTTTAATTATTGTTTTCATGTTAACTTTGTTCATACAGCAAAACTATTTGTAATATTTTTTTTATAATACTATCATGTTTGTCGTTTTGTATATATGATGTTATAGTTTAAACAAAACGCATTTTCATATTCTAATTATAAAATAAAATATTAAATTGAGAAAACGCATTCTTCAACAATTAGTATTATGTGTAAAATCGCAAACCCTACACAAACACTTATTTATGGTTCTACCCATTCATGTAAACTTAAAAATACTTAGAAAAATAAGATAAATTAAAAGGATAAAAATGAAAACAACATATTGTTATCTCTTTCTCCGTATCGAACTCGTCAATTGTTGGATCACCTAGTTGTTTTCCAATGAACCGTTTGGTATTAGTCTCATGACCCTCACACAAATAAAAAATAATAACTAAAATCGACCAACACACGAATATTTTATAAAATTCCAACGTTATGATTCCTCACTTTGGAAGGTCAAGACTATTTGTAATATTTTTTTTATAATACTATCATGTTTGTCGTTTTGTATATATGATGTTATAGTTTAAACAAAACGCATTTTCATATTCTAATTATAAAATAAAATATTAAATTGAGAAAACGCATTCTTCAACAATTAGTATTATGTGTAAAATCGCAAACCCTACACAAACACTTATTTATGGTTCTACCCATTCATGTAAACTTAAAAATACTTAGAAAAATAAGATAAATTAAAAGGATAAAAATGAAAACAACATATTGTTATCTCTTTCTCCGTATCGAACTCGTCAATTGTTGGATCACCTAGTTGTTTTCCAATGAACCGTTTGGTATTAGTCTCATGACCCTCACACAAATAAAAAATAATAACTAAAATCGACCAACACACAAATATTTTATAAAATTCCAACGTTATGATTCCTCACTTTGGAAGGTCATGACTAGTATTTAGGATAGTTTTCATAACCATACTATTTGACATTTGGGCAATGGGCATCACATCAATTTATGGCTTGATAAATGGATGTTTGAGGGATACTCTCTCATGAGTACCTCTATTGGGCTAACTATAGACAACACATTGACTGTAAAGGATGTCTTGACAACCACAGGGACTTGGGACATCAATTTCCTAAACAATCATCTTTCTCATAACAGGGTGAACTATTTGTTGGCTATTCCAACACTCCCGGATACTGGTGGCCCAAACTCCATTGGTTGGGGTAGTACTAATACTCATCGTTTTCACTGTCCATAGCACTTATAATCTCCAAAGGGAGCAAAGAGAGACTATAGATAGGAAGTTGACTCGTTTGTAGAAGTGGAAGGGTCTGCACAAAATCCAAACTTTCACATGGCTTGCTACCCATACGCGCCTCATAACAAACTATCGTCGTAACCAGTGGGATATCAGTGTTTCACCTATGTGTTCTGCTTGCTAGAATGGAGATGAAATAATGAGTCATGTTTTGAGAGACTACATTCATGCCACACAAATTTGGATCAAGTTAGTAGATCACACACATATTATTAATTTTCTACTTTAACTTGCAAGTATTGGATCTTTGACAACCTCGAGCATACAAGAATGAGAGCATGCAATAACAAGTGGCAAACAATCTTTATGGTAACTTGCTGGAAACTATGGACGTGGAGGAACAAAAGTATCTTTGATGATGGATTTCATCGTCCAAGCAATCCAACTCATGATATTATCAAGATGGCAAAAGAGATAGAGATGCAATGTTCCTCACTAAACTGGTAGACCTCAAAAAATTGACATTGTCTTCATTGGCTGAAAGAAACTGCAAGAATGGTGGATCAAACTCAACGACGACGCACACAAAAGCTCGCTCAATATTTGCTGGTGTGGAGGCCTTCTTCGTGACAACACTGAGAAGTATATGATCAATTATGTGTGGCAAATTGGGGCTTATGACGCCCTACATGTTGAGATATGGAGTATGTATATAGGTATGGAAATGGCTCGTCAACAAGAGATTACACACCTTCAAGTGAAGAGTGATTCTAAGGTCTTAGTTGATATGGTAACTGGTAATTGTAAAATCAATAGAAATATCTCAATTCTTATTATTCGCATTCATGAACTATGGAATATGAATTGGCAAGTTGAGATAAACCACATCTGGCGGAAAGGAAATCGAGTTACCGATTTGCTTGCTAATTTTAGTTTGACTTTACAATCTTTTGATTTGTGAACTATGAAGCATCTTCATACAAAGCTCTAGAGTGTTTTTTTTTAATGATATTTTTGAAGCTTGCATGCCTCATAATGCTCCTTTAGCTTTGTAATTTTTGTTGGACTTTGTCCTTTTTTATACCAAAAAATATGTTTAATTAGTCTTTTGACCCCCTATCTTTTTTTAGATTTCATTTTGGTCTCTTAATTAATTTTCGTTTCGTTTTGGTCCATCAGCTTTGCTTCCATCAGCCACATTGGTTATTTCTGTCAATTTTATTCAAAAAACGTCAAGTCTGTTGACTGGTTATATGAGTGTCACTTTTAGTGTGCTGACTGGGTTGTATGTTCATCCATTTAAAAGTCAAAATTAAGGTTTCTTCTTCTTTGGCAATGTCACCTTAGTTTTACAAAATTACAACATTTTCGCAAGAAATCCACCACAAAAAAGCCACTGTTACTGCTTAAAGAAGAACAAATCCAAATCAAAACACCAAAAATCATAATTCACAATTTTAAGGCCACTACTGCATCAGGCCTAAATCTTTGATAAAAATATTCAAGAGTTGTTTTCATGAAAACTTTTCTTGATAGTGTTATAAACCCTGCTTAGTGGTTGAAATGAAATGGTAATTTTGCTTTAGATACTTTATACTATGATGAATATAGCTGAAAGAAGAAGAAGTTGTGTAAAAAGAAAAGAGAAGAAGAAAGAGAAATGAGTTTGAAAGTCAAATTTTGAAAGAGTGACTCACACAACCCAATTAAGTCACCAAAGATGCACTCAGCATACTTAATATTTTTTGAATAAATTAATGAAAATAACTAATGTGTCTGACAAAAACAAAATTGAGGAGGGATCAAAACAGAATAAAAATTAATTAAACAATATAAAATAAAAGACCAAAGACTAATTAAACCGAATTTTTTTTGGGCGATTTCTTATATATAATTGATGTATGTACCAGACCATAATACGGTGACATAAGATTAATCCGTTCGCGCGCTGCGCTGCTTCACCGAAACGTGCATTTCCTTCTTTCCTAAGAAATCGTATTAACTAACGCGCTCACAAAACAAAACATATTTACCCTTTTAGCCCCCAACATTCCCTCAATTATTTTCTCTCTTCATTCATCCCTTTCCATTTCCTCATTTTCTCACTCTCTATTACCCTATACTACTACTTTCCAGGAAAGTTCCAAATTTTCCTGGAAAATATTTTTCTCATTCAATTCGGACATACTTATTTATATCTATCCATTCTTACGAAAAAAATCCACTTACATTTACTTTAAAATTCGTAAATAAACCCCAAAATTAATAAAAATCAAAATTCCGATTCCCGATTTTGCTTTTGAATACGTATTTTTCCTGATGGGGCAAGGGCAATCCAAAAGCGAGTTGCTCTATCAGCAAGTCAGTTATGGGAACTCCGATGGAATCAAAACCCTTCACAGAGAAGGTGCAGGCCTTGAGGTAAACGAACTCTCCCAAAATTTCCACCAATAATGATGATGATGATTATGGGTAGTGGTTTAGGGGTTGGATCCATTTGATTTTGTTGTTGATTGTGATGATTTTATTGATATTTGATGCAGTGGAGGGACAGAGAAGGAAAGACACCCTTGATTGTTGCTTGTATGAATCCTGAGCTTTACAACGTTGCTAAAACTTTGATAGAACTTGGTGCTAATGTCAATGCATACCGCCCTGGTAATTGTCTCGTTTTATTTTGTTATGTTTTTCTGATTCCAGTAATTATCTTATTAGGAAAAAATAATGCTGACTGCTATGATTGAAATTAAATGATGATTATTTCTAAGAAACATGAATGTTTTGGTAAAGTGCCATCGATCAAAACTTGGCACTGTTTGTTACCCCAAAAAGTTTATTGCTGTGAAGTAAAATAATGCTGTCTGGGAGCATGTGCCTGTACATTCCAAAGTCTATATGATTTCTTGTTTCTGCTGTTGTGCTTAATTTTTCTGGACAAGTATTGTAGTGGAAACTGAAAATGCAAACTTTCAACTACTATTTAGGACGTCATGCTGGGACTCCGTTGCATCATGCAGCTAAAAGGGGCCTTGAAAGTGTTGTTAAGTTACTTCTTTTGCATGGAGGTATGATCAAGTGTCTATGTATCACCAATGATGTGACTATTTCCATTTGTTTGAATTTTAGAGACTCCTATAAATGTTATTTGTATGGGACTTATTTTGTTCAACTTTCCAGCCAATCCTTTGGTTTTGAATGATGATTGTCACACTGCTCTTGAGGTTGCAAGGGCTAAAGGAAACAGCAATGTTGTTCGTGCAATTGAGGTAGCATTTCAACTTTTTTTAATGTAATATCATTGTGTTGATGTATGAAGTTGAATGGGCTGACTGTTTTATCTTTCTTTTGTTTATCTTGATAGCTAAGTACATAAGCTATTCAAATGATGAGTACTTTTTTGCAGAGTCATATATGCTTGTTCTCCGGTTGGTTGCGGGAGTTTCACGGACCTGGGTTTTTAGAAGTAGTGGCTCCTCAGTTGGTTTCGAGAAAAGTGTGCGTATCATATGACATTTTGTTGAAGCATCTCAGTTCATTTCTGCATTTTTTGTTTTATGGATAATTGTTCTAGTTTTATTGCCAGATGATTGGGCTTGCATACTGACAACTAGGCAAAAAATATTAAGATCTTTTACTAAAAAATATGTGATTATGTTCATTGGTGAATCTTCTTAACAGTTGGGTGGTAGTTTTACCGGTAGGCACCCGTATTCTCACCAGTCCTTACAAGTTGGAGCTTGCCGTATATTCTACTTTGCAGGTATTCCCTAATTAGTTATTCACCTTTTCACATATTTTACACACAATAGTAAGTTTATGTTCCATTTGCAGGAAGAAGTTTGAACTACCACCTTATTTTAATTTTCTACAATCTGGAAAACTGTTAAACTATTACAGGGACATTGAAATGCTTGTAATTACTAGTTTTTTGTATACCTTAAAACTAACCTATGAAATTAAGAATTGAGTTGGGGCCTTTTATTTTTCTAGACATGATTCCCCTATCTTAATCTCTATTTACATGTCATCTCAAAGCATATAATTAAATGAGCAGGATGCACGACCACGCACAATTGTTGCTTTGTGGAAGGCCAATTTAGAAGAACCAAAGCTTCGCCAGTCTGATCCATCAGTGACAATTAGTGATAAGACTACTAGTAATCTCCTATCCTTAGTTCTTTTTCTTTTCATGTCTCTCTTAATTTTTATTTTTTGGCCGTCCATGCCTTGTCACAATCACTTTTTGGTATTTATGTCTTATATCACTAGAAAGTGGTAGATATATTTGTGTATATTTAAGAGAAAAATTTATGGAGATAAGAGTAGAGAAAAATAAGGGAATTTGAATAAAATACTGCGATACGTGCATCTAAAACCTCAAATTATATCTTTCTTGTTTTAGATTTATTACTAGTATAACCATAGATTGGTGTTAGGTACACCACCACACTTAATTGATTACACATCACACCTATCCTGTGAAATATCCATAATACCCTTATTTTAATAACTTAATTCTTCTATTCTCCTCCTTTGTAAAAAAATGAAAATAAGAAATACGGTTTCTTTCTTACTTCTTACAGAAACCCTTCTTCCTCCATAACTCTTTTTTCTGATTTACTAGTATAACCAACCTCAACATGAGAAAACAAACAAAAGTAATAAAGTGAAAAACTAATGTCAAAACTAGACCCTATTGTCAAACCATACTAGCCTATCACTTATTAGTATTTCGTAGTTAAACAAAACTGAACAAAAACACAGGATAAAAAGGTAAAACCCAGAATACATATAGCAGAATGAAGGCAACTCAACCCAAGTACACAGCAAAATCAATAAGCTGCGTGTTTTGAGACCCAAATCATGTGCAAATCCAGACTTTAAAAATTAAAACTCGCTGGTATAATCTGTAGTGCATTGGCATTTGTTAGTTTACTTGAAATAATGCAAGTTTGCTAGAAAAATGAGTTTATATGTGATTAAGTCTGTTTTGATCCTGGGATCATAAACTCGTTAAAGTGTTAACTCTAGAGTTTGACAACCATGGTTTTACATACAGGAAATACTTCCTTCTTGAACTGACTTTGAATCTGTTGAATCTTGTCTGCCCCTTTTCAGAAACACGCCTTAGATTTGGGCCTGCAAGTGAGAATGATAGGCAACAACTTACATGGTTTTCTAATGCTTGCAAAGGAATTCCACAGGTTTGTCACATGCCATATTTTATACTGATATTGTTCTGTCTGTAAATTTTGATTTACATAAAGTGTAACTTTAGAATCTCTCTTCTGGATTTTGTTTGAGAGTTTCTATTTGGAACAAATTTGGAATCTAAGAAATCCTCTTCCCCATAGAGCAAAAACAAAAATATCAATGGTTCTATTAAGAGTCCCAAATTGGATGAGATATGACATAAATATGTTTATAAACAGAAGTCATCTCTCACCTTACAAGCCGGTTTTGTAAAGGTTGAGTTAGGTCAACACCAAATTTTAAGATGGTATCAGAGTTTATCTAAGGTCCGTTGGACCACCTACTCTCAAGTCACTTCTATCAAGCCACTCAGACCACACTCCATATGTCAAGTTCATGGCATGAGAGGGGTGTATTAAGAGTCCCAAATTGGATGAGATATGGTCTGAAAATGTGTTTATAAATGGGAGACAGCCCTTACCTTTCAAGTCGGTTTTGTAAGAGTTAAGTTAGGCTCAAAGCTGACAAATCACTCAATATATGTTAGGGAAAATCCTTTAAAATGTCCAAGGGTGCGTTTGTTTGAGAATTGCAAAACATATTCATGGGAATAGGAGGCTGGAAATAAATGTACACATGTTTGTTATAAAGGAATAAGAAAAAAATTCCTAGGAACAAATTATACCCTGAAGTTTTTTTTTCCCATGAAGGCAGGATTTTTATTCCCAAGCTAGGATGGTGGGAAACTTATTCCCATGTAGACGGGAACAAGTTTTTGTGTGTAAAATACTATCTCATCCCACTAACCCAATAAAATAACTTCTACCTCAAGTGCATGAGCATTTCGTCTCTCTTTTTTTTTTTAACATAACATTTTATTAATTAGGAATTTAAAAACAATTATTCCCAGGAATTTAAATTATTATCCAAACATGTTTCTTAAATTTTCCTTGGAAAAAGATTCCCATCATTATAAATTTATAATCCTAGGAATGCTATCCTGAGAATAAATTTTGAAACCATGAAACAAACACACTCCAAGTTCTTTAGACCAAATAGAAACCAAGCATCTAATCTTATCCCATATCAGCCGTTGTCCCAAAGAAAACTCCTTAAATGTTTAAGTTACACTCGACCATATGCACCAAAATGTTGCATGGATTGCACATTGCCACAAAAACTTACACTATTTACTTCTACCAAAGTCCAAAACATTTAAAACTAATCATGAAAAATTGATACAGGGATCCATGAAAAACTTTAGGGCAAACAAATAAGAACAACTTGGATTTAAATGGTCTTTCAACTCATTAGACATGATTACAAAGGAAATTATGCAACACAGTCCAATTAAAGGACCTGACTTTAAGGGGAACTTTGGACTTGTAAAGGGGTTTTACCTAGATAGAAAGTAGCTCAAAGATCAATGAACAAGTAAGAAATTGGAAAAAAGATTTTGCTCAAAAACAGCCTAGAAGTTTCAAAAGTTGATTGTATGAAATGATACAAAGTTCTCAATCATATGCTGCTGAATTTTCGGTTCAAGGACAATTTGTAAATTAGCAATTGGCCTAGTTTTTCACTGTGGTTTTGTTATGAAAGTAGGAGAGTAATTTGCGTTTTCTCAAAAAAATTATTTCTTCGTTTTTAATTATTTAACTGTATCAGGAAATTGGATATTTTTTCTTTATCTTGAAAAATTCTTGAGTGGTCAAATTAAAATCCTGTGATTTGCTCTAGCATTATGTTTGCAGCATTTGGTGCTCAACAAATATATACTCAAAATGGAGGGATATTTTCTTCCGTAAAAAACCAGTATTTGATTTGCTTCATGACATCTACTAAATCAGTGCAGTATTATTGCAATTAATCATGGAAGATTTCTCAATCTCATGTTTTCTAGAATACCAATAAATGGTGCAAACATTCTAATATCCTTCTCATCAGAATGTTAGTTTAGTTATTCTTTCCTCTGGCATTTGACCTTGATTTCAATACCTATTTACAAATCTTCAAAGCATATATTACGGCCTTTCTATTTTCTTTATTTCCTTTATCTTCTCAAAGTACATTTTTATGTATCCAATTTCTAATTGTTTATTTTCAAAACGATCACTGAAAAAGTTACTCTCTCCATCTCATTTGCAATATTAGCTTGTATTATTTTTTTTTTATATTATCATTGAAGCATTAATTACTTTTCACCATTAATATACCCTTATTTATTGTATCTCAACTCATCTAACTACTATTAATAAAGATATTTTAGTAAATTAAATTCATTTTACCATTGAAATCAACATAACTAATCATTTTCTTAAGAATTGTGCACAACTCAAATGAGACACTTATAATGAGACAGAAGGAGTGTGATATTTTCTTTTCTTTTCACTTTAGTCATTTGCAACACAGAAGATTCTTAATAAGGTTTCCAGATAATAAACATTTGATGCATAACCTGCTTGCTCACTGTATGATGCTATAATCTTTCGATTTTCCAGGTAAATCCAACATTTTTGCATAATAATGTGGCTACAGTTCCACCAACAGCACCACCTGCTGCCGAAGACCCAGAGTTGGCTATGGCTATCCATGCATCTATTCAGCATGCCATGCAGGAGAGGCTAAGCTTTCCTGTTACCCAGCAAAACTCTGAATCAAGCTCTTCCATCAGTGGAGTGAATGCAGTGCAAGGTTTTCTTGGTACACCAAATACAAATGATAGTGAATCTGTACATGAAGCTGTTCCAGGTGGCAATACTCAACATGTCCCGGACAATGACAACGTCTCTGCTGGCCATATTGCCAGTGGTCTGGATTTCAATCCATCAGCTCCTCCGGTTGCTGACCAGGTTCCATTAGATGGCCCCATTCATTATCCGTCAATTGATTTGAGCCCTGTTGATGTATCATCTCCAGTAGTTGAGAAACTACCTAATGAAGAAGGAAAAACTGCTGGTGGAAGTGGTTCAACATGTGTGATATGTTTAGATGCTCCAGCAGAAGGGGCGTGCATACCGTGTGGCCATGTTGCCGGATGTATGTCTTGCTTGAACGAGGTTAAAACAAAGAAATGGGGTTGCCCGGTTTGTCGAGCTAAGATAGACCAGATCATAAAGCTATATCATGTTTGAGAGTTGAAATAGTATCGAGAAACTTGCGTTGCTCTTGCCTGTTATAAAAGTAGCAGTACGCCTTTATCATGAAAGGTGAAAAATGCATATTTCAGTTAAAATCTGTTTAAAGCAAAGAAATGACAAACAGAAAAATGTCTATACTAGAAGTATCCGCATCCCACATGGGACTTTTGTGAATATTTAATTTCATATGCTTCTTTCTATGTACTCGTTGGTTCACATTATCACTTGTGGAAGTGAATTGTGAAACTACTGTAAGTAACAGGTCTTGATTACACTAAGATTTTACCCAATTTTGTTTTATTATTGAATAGGCTAAGAGTGAAAATAAGTGGTCCTGGGATCTGTATTAAAACACATGAAATATATGTAAACTATTTTGCTTTTCTATCTTGTATTAAATTGCAAATAGTTTCGTGTAGCTCTTCTGCTGCCTGAATTTGATGACAACTATTTAACATACTAGTATATTTACTCATGAGCTGCATTGAATTAATGTGTATTTCTTAGAATGTACTAACAATATAAATGATTTTTGCATAGAAATTCAGTCATTAAACGTCCATTATTCATGTACTCAGACTTGGTAGCCATGCTCCGTGCATGCTCCCCGGAGAACCATGTTTGGAGGCCTTATGCTACCTAGCATTTCATCCAGCATGAATCAAATGCTCAAATGATTTTGGTGATTTACTTTTAGGCTATCTGCTCTATCACAAGAGCGGTTTTAAGCCTTCCTTGTTTGATCTAAGAAGCGTCTACTTCGGCTTGATTTGGTTAGTGCAATGAGTCGGTACTTCCAAAAGCACATCAATGCTCAAGTCAATATATAGCTTTGGGGTCAAGAGAGAATGGAGAACATAAAGCATCTCTTAGCATGGTGATACAGCATTTCTTTTATCTATACTCCCCTTCTCCACTCTTTTAAAATTCCTCTCTTCCCCACAATTAGATATAACATAATATTTTCCCCCTTATTAATAAACATAATTATATCGGTTTATTTTAACTGTGAGTATCCATTAAAATATTCGTATTCATATGTGTTTGCAAAATATTTTAAAAAAAAAATTCTAAAGACTCTCAAATATATATGGGACAATCACTAGATAGGGTTTCCAACACTCAAACCTAGCAAAGTGCGAATAAATAGAGAGAAAATGGAGAACATTTTAACTCAATAAAAACACACATGAATAAATGAAATTAAAACACATAAAAAAAAAATTGTAACCAAATCTAACAAATTTATAAAACTCATTCGCTTGGATTAATACTCAAATATTATTTTTCTTTAGACTAAACAGTGCTAAAAAAATCACTTAAAATATTATAGAAGTAAATATTTAAAGGATTAGATTGGTCATAAATATGAGTATGACGTTTAAATTAAAAAAGTTGACCCTTAAAAAACCAAATTACTATGCTAATTTTAGTTTGTCTGTCCACAAATTTTGCATGCTGTAATTCGAAGTGACATCTCTTACAGATTGACAATTACGATATAACTCTTATATTTATATTATATTAATTTTCATATATTAATTTAATATTTTATTTTTTTTCTATTTTTATTTTTTATCCGATTATCAACATATCACATTTATCATATTACTTTTATTTATTTATTTTCTCTCAAAATATAAAATTTATACCAAACATTTCTTAACAACATATTGCCTTTGGCCAAATAATTGATGCCAATAATTAATAATATTTATCAAATAAAAGTGAAAATAACAAACAGGTTACTAAATAAAATGATTAAATAAATTTTTAACTCTTATAAAATTTTGAAATTTTACTTTTAGTGCTTGCAAAAAAAAGTTACATTTTTTAGTTTCTACCTATTGTTCTACAAGATGTTTTAGTTCGTGATAGACGGAAACTTTCTTTAATTTTTAAATTTTTTAATGATATTTTGCAAGCATATTTAGAATATTATTAAAAGTTTATCACTCAAATTTAAAATTTTTTGACTTGAAATTAATTAAATATGAATTTTTTAAATGTCATATGTTCAAATAAAAATCCTTAAAATAAGTACTTAGAAATTAAATTTTGAATTCAGTTTTTATAAAGGAATAACTTTTTAAAGTGTTATAAATAAGTATACAAAAAAATCATTCAAAAATATATGTTGATATCCCAACAGAGATTAAAAATACATTCGTAATAATTTTACGGCGATTATAAAATGTGATTTTTTATAAAAACTAAAAACGAAATTTCTAAATTTTATATGGATTAAAAACTGATTTAATTTACCAAAGTTATTTGACAAGCCTATTAACATGAAATTGGAAAAAGTTTAGATAGAGATTTAATATCTTTGTGATTTCATCCGGGGGAAGTGTGATCCCCTCTCTACTTTAGAAGGAGTAAATTGATTTTATAATATAAAAGTGCTAACGAATATATTTTGAACATTTGTTAAAAGTTTAAATATAGAAGAAGAAAAAATATATTAAAATTTGTGTAATTGATATTTTTGAATGCAATATAATTTTTTACTCAAAAATATTTTTTTTTTCTTAACAAGTATCCTGATATACTTATTAACATCGCGGTTTATCATATATATATATATATATATATATATATATATATATATATATATATATATAAGAGACGAATCCATTAATATAAAAAGAGATTGATTTTGATTTTGTTGCTGTTATAAATCAGTAGTTACTTATGCATACCTTTAATTTGTTCCAATGAGGAGAGGAATCCTAAGTTTGCATGAAGATGGCCCCCCTCGGAGGTCTCAAAAGAGAAATACTACTAATTAACAACACCAACATATGTGCTCTTTTTAACATATTTTTTTAAACACTTTATATTTTAGAGTTTTTTTATAGTAATATTCAACAATCAATTATACAAAATCACATTATTATTTTATATTTGATTAATTTTACCTTAAGAGGTTTTAGTACTCAACCATACTCATAAATATCTAAAAATTTACTTTTATTTATTTATTGATTAACACTCTTTTATTGAAATTCATCCAGGTCCATAAAACTCATGTACAACCTATATGAATTATTGAACTCATTTTTTTTTAAATAGTGAATTTCATTTTTAAAATAGTAGAATCTATGTGGGTCACATAAAATTTTACTTTACACTATTCAGTATATATTTTACAGAATGTAATTTTTGAGAGATCCAAATCATTGTCAGCAAACTCAATTATAGATAACAAATATATCGAAGTTAGGTATTGTTACAATTAAGATAGTTATGAGCTAATTTCTTCTTTTTCGTTTTTCAAACTATTAATATTTATTTGCAGATTTAGACTAAAAATCTATACTAGTCATTGAAATTGTAGAATAGTCCTTTATATTAATATTTAAAAAATGTTACATTTATAGTAGATGGTTAAACTGATGAATGATCCATTTGCAGTGAATGATTTTGATAATTTTAATGATTATAATCTGCAAAAAGAAATGATATCTAGGGATTAACAGTTGTTTTAAAAAGTTGAGAAACCCTACTGTGTAAGCAACTATAAATGGGTTATATTCCTCTGAGACAAGAAAGGGCAAATAAGTCATTTCACAAAAGGTGTTGTCAATCAACAAAAAAAAAACATCTTATTTACCCCATTAACTTTATGTGTCTGCATCAATCATCTCTCACACTGTCACTACATTTTTCAACCTATTTCCATTTCCACAAAAAACCCTAAAGTCTAAACCACTGCTCCTTTCTCAATTAAGTTTAGCCCCCTCTCCTCTTTCATAGGTCAAACCAACACATTTTTTCTATATAAAAAGAAAACACTGCTAATTCCTAAAAATAGGGTTTTTATTTTTTATTTTTTTAAAAACATTCATCATGCATCATCACTACTACTTGTATATACACTTTCAAGTATTCTAGGAGTTATCAAAAAACCAAAAGAAATCAAAGGTGTTTGTTGCCTTGTAGGAAAATAGTCTTCACTCTCTCTCAACTGTTCTTTTACCCTCCAATTCCTGTTTATGTTATTCATCCTTCTCTCTCTCTCTCTCTTCAAATGAAAATCTCACCTAAAACCTGATCATTAAAAAAATAAAAATAAAAAGCCATTTTTCTTAGCTTCTTTGCATCTTTAGATCTAATTTTGTTTCTGATGAAAATGAATTCACTGGAAGAATTTAACTCTTCAATAGCAAACAAAGAAACAAAAAACATCATCAACTTCACAACAACAACTGAAGAAGAAAAAAAGATGACAAATTTCACATCATCTTCTTCATCTTCAACAGCAGCAGCAACATCATCACAACCAACAACACTAAGTCGTTACGAGAATCAAAAAAGAAGAGACTGGAACACGTTTGGACAATACCTAAGAAACCACAGACCACCATTATCACTGTCAAGATGCAGTGGAGCACATGTACTTGAATTTTTAAGGTACTTAGACCAGTTTGGAAAAACAAAGGTTCATTCACAGATATGTCCATATTTTGGACATCCAAATCCACCAGCACCATGTCCATGTCCATTAAGACAGGCATGGGGAAGTCTTGATGCTTTGATTGGGAGACTAAGAGCTGCTTTTGAAGAGAATGGTGGGAAAGCTGAAGATAACCCTTTTGGTGCTCGTGCTGTTAGATTGTTTCTTCGTGATGTTAGAGATTCTCAATCTAAAGCTAGAGGTATTAGTTATGAGAAAAAGAAGCGTAAAAGACCTCCACCTTCAAATGCTACTTCATCATAGTAAGCTATCATTTCATTCATTCATTTTATTCAACTATATTGTTAAACATCTTATAAATATTATTATCAAAAATTTATAGAATACAATCTAATTGATTTTAAATTATGGATTAAAAATAAAAAGAAAAAAGTTTTAAGAGACTAAAAGTGGACAATTTTTTTTATATAGATTGAAAACAAGTTAATCAAATTTTATAAAGATTAAAAATTTATTTATAACTTATATTATTATTATTATTATTATTATTATCATGTAATCTTTTGTATACTATTAAATGATTAATAGAGAAGATTTCTAAATATTTCATTCATTATAGATGATTACAAATGAGAAAATATATATGATGAATATCTCCAAATTTTCATTATCGATTAACAAACTCAACGATTAATATCAAAGAAAAAATTAATTTATAATTAACCAATGAATAATGGCGTAGGGAGATTTGGAGCACAATGATTTGACAGAAATTCTACCATACTTTATAGAAGGGGATAGATTTCTTCCGCCATGATATTGGGTTCAAACCTTTTTTAATGTGAGAGTTGGAATAGCCCTTATAATTTCATTAATAATAATTTTGTTTGTAAAAGAAACTAAAAGGAAAATATTATCAACTAACTGCATTATCTAATATTCTATGAAACGCGGACAAAGATATATACGAACACCAAATACAATTGACACTATATATGTAAATATTTATAATAATTTTAAAAAATAAAAATTATTAATATAATAATGTGTGTCAATTTTGTAACAATGTTCAACATGCATTGATACAGGTTGATACATGTGAAACACTAAATACACCTTTCAATCTAACCTTAATGTGTAGCATAATAAAATATATTGGAATTAAATGTGAGTTTGACCAAATTATAATTTTTAATAAAATTTACGATTTCAGATCGATATACAATGTTATAGCACTCCATAAGGTTAAATTATTATTTATTTTTTTTCTTTTTCATGTTTTATCTGTATATATGCTAATTATGCAGATGTTGTGATTTGAGAGAGTGAATGAATGCAAAGTTGGGGATGGATACCCTAATTGGAATTGGATTAACCTAAAGAGATGAGCAGAAGCAGGAGGCAGTAGTAGTTGAGTAATTTTTTAAGCATTAAAAATTCTGACAAATCAAATGTCTCTGTTCTATGACACTGTTCAACTTGTAATAAAATGTGTCTACCTTAATTAAGATGTGTTACATCATGACAAAATAATGGACTCCAATATCATGCATGTACCTTCGATGAGGTAAGGTGCAGTTTCGTCACTTTGATGCTTATAGCTTATATTATATTTATGCTTAATATATATATATATATGGCATAAGCTAATGAGATTTGCTGGTTCATGATTTTAGTCTTTAATTAGTTATAACATATGTGAACTAGAATTTCAACTTTATTGTATTCACTAATTTTTTATTTTGTTGCGAAAATTTAATTTATACATGTCTATTTGCATATTTGAAATTACAATAAATTTGAATGAAAATTTAAACCACGTCGTACTTTTATTGAAACTTCAAAATGTACTTCTTTTAATAAAATTATGATACAACGTAATTTTACCCAATTAATATTTATCGATCAAAATTAACATGCATCATGGACACAATTTTTTTTTTTTAAGGAAACTATGGCACAAATGTTGTGTTGAAGACTCGTAT
>JBBPBP010000001.1:3153714-3174351 GCA_037974735.1 Cicer chorassanicum | reverse complement strand
AAATGACTTTATATTAATTAAAAAATAAATGATATGAAATCGATTATATTAATTTAATATATAATTTTATTTTCTAAAGTGTCTAAAAAAATTTGGATAAAAAAGAATAATAACTTTATTAAAATATTATTATAGATTTTAAGATATCTCATATTATAATAATGATTTTTTTTGCACTTTTAATATTTTCAAAAATTCATAATATGTGTTTGAATTAATTAATTTAAAAGTATAAAATAACGGTTGAATTAATTAATTTAAAAGTATAAAATACGTAGAAGTTTTCTAAAATATTGAAGTTAGAAAATAAATCATCTATTAAAACTCGTTTAAACACCTGTCGGTATATATATATTTGGTTGGTCCTCAGATAACATAGCAGACTTTTTTAATTTGTTTATATTATGAGCAATAAAGTTTGAATCTAACACGTGTGGCTGTCGATTTCACATGCATAAATTTGGAAGGCAATAAGGAGAAATGGGGAGTGCAGAAGATTCATTTGCTTCAATAATTTTATTTTTGAAGGAACATATTTTTTTTTTCGGTTGATTACAAATTTTACAATTTCATTTGCTATAAGAATTACATTTTTATTTAAAATTAATAGTCACAAACTAATCCTTAAGAAAAAATAAAGATGATGATATAAGTTAACTTTAAAATTAATAATAGGGGTGAATAAAATTCAACTCTGAATTATAACTATTTTAAAATTGAACCAAACCAGTTTTTAATTTGAAAAAATTGAATCAAATTAGTTTTCATTTCAAAAAATCAAACCGAATTGTTCTATAAATCGGTGAATTAGTTTATTATTTTGAGTCGGACTGAACTGGTTTTAACTTAGTTTTTTTGTCCCTATAAGTCAAATTTTGCATAATTATCCCTAATTACTTCTAAAAAAACAAATTTGATTATAGTTTTTTCGAATTAAAAATCAATTTAGTTCAATTTTTTCGAACTGAAAACTGGTTCGGTTTTAGTTTTTAAAAATCAGTTCAGTTATTAACTATTTTTTGAAAAAACAGTTTGATTCTCAATTTTTATAAATCAGTTCAATTTAATAACAGTTCAGTTCAGTTCAATTATGCAGTTTGGTTTTTTTGAACACCCCTGATCAATAGTCACAAGCTATTTAAAATTAATAATCGGCTGCTAAATTGAATCTAAAACCTTACGCATATGGTTGTTGATTCCTTCTCCAACAACCTCCATAATATCTTTGTACCTCATATCCAGGATCTGTTGCCGCCACTGGAGTATAACTCTTTCTAAAATAACCATCTCATTCCTCACCACCTCAAACCCTAGCTCTGGGAATCAATCACATCAGAGCCACATTAATTCAAAGCTTAAAAGGTTCACTAAGTTAGAACCATTGAAGCCACACCCTTCCTCCATTTTAAAGCAAGCTTCGGTTTTCCTTCCATAATTTAATCATGGTCTCATACACCTCCCTGAAAAGCCATCAGATGAAGGTGTTGCGCTCTAATTAATTTGATTTTGTTTTTCTTGTGAGTGTCTATGTAACAACCTATTTGGGTGAAATGTGTTTACAAGTTTTCAAAGCTTGTTGGAATGCCCACCAAAGTTGGTTTATTTTGGATAATAAGTTTTGGATAGATCTATAATGTTGTCTTGTAACTGATTTTTACTAGATAAAAAGTATGGATTTACATCTCTTTGTTTTCATTGATTGTAGGTGGAAGATATTATTTAGTTAAGTTTTTTATTTTTTAGAAGAAATAGTAAATAGCATCGTAAACTCACACATAACCGTGGTGTTATTAAATTAAGGTTTGAAAGTTGTTTAAATTGTACTAACGTGATTTCTATTCACCGTATGTTTATTGATGCTTATGTTGTGTTAGACTTTAATTCTATATTTTTATAAGTGGAGGAAATATTTGAATATTTTTGTTTCAATGTGGTTGTAAAATCCTCTTGGAATTGTCCTTTGAATGAATTTGCTTTTAACATTAAAAAAGAGTGGTTATTTTCTGTAAAAAAAATTATATTTACTCAATTTTTATTAGATGTTGGTATAAAATTAGCTTACACTAAGGTGTACTAGAAATTTCTTATTGCGAACATACCCTTTATTACTATTAATCTTGATTTCAATATTAGAATGCTATTTGTTGATAAAATGTCAATGAACGATAGTTAGAAGTGAAAGAATCAACTCAATTATCTTATAATTTCAAATATCCAATGTAAATTAATTAAATTGGTTTAGTTATTTTTTCATATTCCGTTCTAAATTGAACAAAAGCAACCGGATTGAACATATGTTGATTTTAAGTATCAATTTCACATCATTATTTTATTTCATTCTATATTAGTAGTGCTATCTTAAAAAATATATAACATTCCTATATTTTGTTGATGTGACGCATTATTATGAATTGTCAATATAAAACAAATTTACACTAACAATACACACTCTTTAAAATTAAAAAACAAAATTAATTTTGTAGTTTTTAAAAATAAGTATTTTTTTTTTAAAAAAAAATATCAACACAACTGAATCAAACCAACACACTTTAATTAAATTAATTAGAATTGTTTGATTTGAATTTAGTAAGACTATATCTTTAAAATTGAACCTAATGAAAATCAATTGTTTTTAATTGATTAACATTTTTTTTCTCCTTAAAAAAATCATATTAAACCAAATATCTTTTAGACCCCTGATAAGTTGTTGTTGTTGTAACACGACGATATAGTTTCTGTAAAACGATGATATTAATTGGAGCGTTGGCAATATGCACTATGACCAATCACTATGGGCAATAACTTTGTTCAATGAATGTGAAATCTTAATCGTTGGAATTCCACTGAATGGCTAAAGTTAGATCGAATCGAACAACATCTCCGTTTTCACTTGCAATTTTCCATTCCAAAAAACAGTTAAACATCTCAATTCTCATCTACTCACTCAAGTAGATAAACTTTTCTTTCCATTTACTATATTTTATTATTTTTTTAAAAAAACCTTTAAATTAAATAAATTAATCAAACAGATAAGATTCTCAATTAAAAAAAAAAAAGTTCCTGTTGAACGACGTGACCTGATTTTCAATTTTTGTGGCATAAAATAAAAGCACCGACTGAGAGAGAAGAAGAGAAGAGCTGGAAAACGCGGTTGAATTCAATTCCAATTCCCATTCATTGTCAATTAAGTAAGTCCAAACCCACTTTCTTCAAATGGAATCGCGGTGGTAACACTCACATTACTTACGTCACTTTTTTCCACATTAAATTAATTAATTACTCTACTATTTTTTCACCATAAAAGTTGCTACCTTTGATTTGCTGTTATCCACACTTTGCAACACACTTTTAAGTTGGGAGCGACAAACACCACCTTAAAATTCACATCATTCTACTGTCTCACACACTCACACATATCAAAATCCATACACTAACTCAGATCTCATCTTCTTTTTAGACAAAGTATTTCCCTTTCTTATACCCAATTGGATTCTGATTTCAACTCAGTAAGCTTTTTTTTTTTTGGGGATAGTGATGGATCTGGAACATTTTACTATATACTAGTTTGTTTAAGTGGCCGTTGTGATATTTGTTGCTACTGATGTATTGAATTGAATGCTTAGCACCTTAGACTCTATTTTTTTTAATGATTAGTAGTTGTTATTAATGAGAGTTAGCCTTTTCAATGCTAGTGCTATTTTCCCTTGGGCCAGATCTAAGAGTTCTGTTTAATTGTATGGTTATCATTTATATTTATTGTTAAATGGTTCATATTGTTGGATTTTAATTCCCCATTGAGGTTTCCAGAATTATATTTTTGCTAAGGATATTTTTGCTTGTCAATTTAAATCATGTTTCTTTTTGTGGGGTAATTTGGATCATTGTTTTAACATAATTGTCATCATTCACTTTTATAATTTTGTGTTATTTTTCCTCCTATGTGATGTCAAGTCCAAAGAATTTGATTAAAAACAAGAAATGTATGAGGAATCTCGTGGATTGTGTTTCAACTTACTGTTGGAATAAATTGCAATAGATTTTGTTATACACTTTATGATTGTATATACTAGATCACCAATTTGCATTGGAAAGAATGTTATCAATTTATAAATCCTGGTTTGCTTGTTAATTTAATTCCTTGACGATTTATTCCTTGTTTGGAAGTTCTGAATTTGATGATTGTTGTTCACATCCTACTTTGCAGGTTAATCATTAAATCAGTCTGTTGTGAGGGAGCTGTATTTTGAAATATAATTCTGATTTGAATTGTTGGGGTTGCGAATAGGGTTTTGGACTGTGGATTTGACTCTGAATGTCTGGTGAAGCAAGATCCTTTTAGTTCATAACTGAACACTTGAAACTTGAAAGCTGGAATTTGGATTTCTATTGCTTTCAAGTTTCAACTAATAAATGTCGAGGGGAAGATCTGATGGATCGCAAAAGAAGCGCATAGTTGCTTCCATCTGTGCCGTGACAGTTTTTATTGGTTTACTCTATGTGTATGGTGGATCCATCTTTGGCTCTCAAAATAATGCTTCATCTGCTCTAGAATATGGCAAATCATTGAAAAGACTTGGGTCATCATATTTGGGCGTGGATGATGACAGTGATGGAAAGCAAGATGAATCTTCATCAAGTCTCAGGCTGGGAGACGGGGAGGACAATATTGTTCCAAAGAGTTTCCCTGTAAGTTGTTCACATAACATCCTTATCATTGCTCTAGTATTTAAATTTTTTGCTTTTGATGTTTGGTTTTATCAATCTTTGCATTAATAAAAATAACAGTTTCTTGTGTGGGTTTTGTTCAAATTCAAGTTGCCAAGCTCATGTGTACCAGAGTTTAGTAATTTCTGATAAATCAATAATACATGCAAGTTATGTAAGATGTTTAAAATGAAATGTAAATGGAAAATTACTAGTTTGAGAAAACTGACTCCATGTCCACATCTAGTATCCAAATCAGTCAAAAAGAGTCTTGTTTGCTCAACGAAAGTCAAATAATTTGTTTTTTATATAAATAAGTGGCCACAATCAAGTTCATGCACATTATCCAAATGCAGCAATACTTTTGGCTCATCATCAATCTTGCGGTGTTTACAATTTTCTGCTTTTGAAGGTTTGTGACGATCGTCATTCAGAGTTGATTCCCTGCTTAGATAGACACCTTATCTATCAACTGCGGATGAAATTGGACTTATCTTTGATGGAACACTATGAAAGACATTGTCCTCCTGCAGAAAGACGCTATAATTGTTTGATTCCTCCTCCATCAGGATACAAGGTGAAGCTTTATTAAGAGTTGATGTTGTTAGAATATAAAATAATATCTTGATATTACGTCAGAATATCTATGCTTATCCCCTAGGATCAATTTTCAATCTTATGTTTTTTTTTCTGACATAATCAATCTTATGGTATTGTGGATTATCTCCTAGGATTAGTTTACATATTTCTTAAATATTATTATGATTTGTTTCCCAACTTTCCTATTTATTCAGGATTAGGAGTTTTGTATCTTTATAAATAGGGGTCAGTGCTTAGTCTTTTTTATCAAGTTATTATTAATCATATTCAAACTTCTTATTATTTCTCTCCTCCTTTTATTTAAAACTCATAACATCAACAAATATGATCTTCAACACATTCTCTGATACATATGTATTATTTTCATCAACCATTTGTCATGCATCTAATGTTGCAGGTTCCTGTTAAGTGGCCACAAAGCAGAGACGAGGTGTGGAAAGCAAATATCCCGCATACTCACCTTGCAAAGGAGAAATCTGACCAGAACTGGATGGTTGTAAAAGGTGAAAAGATAGTATTTCCTGGAGGCGGGACTCATTTTCACTATGGAGCTGATAAGTACATTGCATCAATGGCAAATGTAAGTCTGCATCTGGTTTTGCCTATGAGAAAGCTGAAATCATATATATTTTGTTTTCAGATGGTAGTTCTATGGAATTTTATCTGTGTTTATGAAAGTGTCCTTACACATTCCAAAATAATCCATATTTATTGTTTAGTTGTAGTGAACTAACAGAACATATGAGGCTTGAAGTGTATTTGATTAATTTAAAGTGATATATATATATATAAAATTTATTTTAGATAACCACACCTTATATTTTGTCTCCACTTTGTTATTTTTCTCGTATTCTTTTTCCTTCCTTCTTCAGTTTTATCACTATCTCATTTTTTGGACAATTTATACTCGAGCATATGTGTCGTCGTAAAACACTTTCATATACAAATGTATACACCACCGTAGTAGCTTAAGCTTCTAGAAAAATTGGTCCTTTACCTTGTATCAAATTATTAAGTGGTCGAATGTAGCTACCAGATTATTAATAATTAGAAATGAAAATTTATCACTTAGTAAAAGTGAGCCTATGCATTTTGGTTGCTTGTATGAAGGATTATTTGTCTCCATTCAATTATCAATACCTCTAGCTTTTCGAAGTATTGGCCCTTGAGTATTAGATATGCTCATTTTCTTTGAATGAGTTGGTATGCTTTTCAATGTCAATTTCATGTTTGACAATGTTAGTTGTTTGATATATTCTGTTTATCTGGGTTTCTTGCATTCCATGCATAAATCATTTTCTTAACAATCTAGTTTCGACTTTGCATTGCCAGATGCTTAACTTTTCGAACAACAATCTAAACAATGGAGGAAGATTGCGGACAGTGCTTGATGTTGGCTGTGGTGTTGCAAGTTTTGGAGGATACCTCCTCTCATCCAATATTATTGCAATGTCCTTGGCACCGAATGATGTGCATCAAAATCAAATTCAATTTGCCCTAGAAAGAGGAATTCCTGCGTATCTTGGCGTCTTGGGAACTAAGAGACTCCCTTACCCAAGCAGATCTTTTGAACTTGCTCACTGTTCTCGTTGTCGAATTGATTGGCTTCAGAGAGACGGAATCCTACTTCTTGAACTAGATCGGTTGCTCAGGCCAGGAGGTTATTTTGCATACTCGTCTCCAGAAGCGTATGCTCAGGATGAAGAGGATCTAAGGATATGGAAAGAAATGAGTGATCTTGTGGGGCGTATGTGTTGGAGAATAGCTGCAAAACAGGATCAAACTGTCATCTGGCAAAAACCTTTGACAAATGACTGTTATATGGCAAGAGAACCTGGTACTCGCCCTCCTCTATGCCAGTCTGACGATGATCCTGATGCAGTTTGGGGAGTAAATATGGAAGCTTGCATAACGCGATACAGTGTTCGTGAGTACTCTATTTCTCATTGTTATTTGTTAGCTTTTGTATTCTATTGCTCATAACACTTTATTTTGTTTAATAATTAAAGAGATTTATTTAGAGATTTAGGCTTTGTGCGTTAAATAACTAAAGCTGTTGGTATGAAACTTATCTACTGAATATTCTATTGATTTTATCAGATGACAACAAAGTTAAAGGTAGTGGCTTAGCTCCATGGCCTGCTAGATTGACCAGTCCTCCTCCTAGATTAGCTGACTTTGGCTATTCAAATGAAATGTTTGAAAAGGATATGGTAATTGTAAATTACAATTGATCTCTTGTTAATGATTAAGTAATTTTCTTTTTTTCTTTCGAGCATAGAAATATTGCGTAATAATTGGCTGACATTTTGTCATGGGGTACAGGAACAATGGCAAGAGAGAGTTGATAAATACTGGAATCTCTTGAGTCCTAAAATCAAATCAAACACATTGAGGAATATTATGGATATGAAAGCAAACATGGGTTCATTTGGAGCTGCTCTTAAAGACAAGGATGTTTGGGTGATGAATGTTGTGCCGCAAGACGGACCAAACACACTTAAACTTATATATGACCGTGGTCTCATAGGCGCCACTCATGATTGGTATTGAAGCCAGTTCACTTGAATTCTATATTTATTGCTTCTTTAATATCTTTCCATGCAATTTCTTCTTTTGTCAATTTTTGTTGGTAGTTTGAGTCCTAACAGGATGCCGTCTCGAACAGGTGTGAAGCATTCTCAACATACCCTCGGACTTATGATTTGCTCCATGCATGGACCGTCTTGTCTGACGTAGCAAAGAAAGATTGTAGTCCGGAGGATCTATTAATTGAGATGGATCGTATGCTTAGGCCAACCGGTTTTATAATCATCCACGATAAACAGCCAATGATTGATTTTGTGAAGAAGTACCTAACTGCTTTACACTGGGAAGCAGTTGCAACTGCAGATTCGAGTTCGGATGAAGTTGTTTTTATCATCCAGAAGAAATTGTGGCTTACTAGTGGAAGCTTCAGAGACACTGAATGAATAAAACAAACAAAAATTGCATTTTCATTCTCTTTAATATATATTATTATTATCTGCTTCTGCAGGGGGATCAAAGCACTTCCCATTGTAGCATTACACAATGATTTCCTTTCATTCTATTTCCTTATTTTGATTCACATTTTTGGGGTAATGTTACAAGTTATTATTAAGACATAGGCAACACGGTTTTATAGGCTATTCGAAATTTTGCTGCCTGCATTTGGGTATTATGTAAGTTAGTTCAATAATCAAGATATTGACTAAATGATTAAAGTATAGACATGGACTTGTAACTTATAATTTATGTAATATTTACATATTTGTGCACTTTCTGTTCAGAATTTCGTTTGTACTAAATTTTTTGTGTGCTATTTTGTTCTGTATGGCTTGCTCAAGTTCTGAATAGCCAGAACTTTATAAGCACAATGTTAGAGAATTAACATGGATAATTCTTTGGGGTCATAATATTGAAAAACTTATATATATATTTTTATCATACACAATAAATTATTAATTGTTCACTTTTTTCTTATTATTATTTACTCATTTATTTATTTTATGATTGACCGGTATGTAGTCTATCTTTTTTTTTTCTATTAAATACTTCCCCCATTTCTAAATCATTACTTTCCTTGAAGGTTTCTCACATCTATTAAAAAAACCAATAAATTAATAAAGAAACATAATTTTATGAAGTTATCTTTATTTGGTTAATTATTCATAAATACAAAGTAAGGGTTATAGAATATAATAAAAACAATAATTAGTATAATTGAAAATATCAAATGACGGTTAATTTGTTAAGAGAAAAGAAAAAAGAAAACTGTCATTTTGAAACGGAAAGTATATTTAATTCTGCGAAGTGAACAATTAGTGATTTTATCAGTGAAACGGGTGATAACATACGTTTTGCGTGGGTTGTGTTGTGTTACTAGGGATGAGAATGAGTACGAATATATGTGGTATAAACAGATATCCACGATATCAATATTTTAAATAAATTAAATATATATATACATAAATTATTATTTTTGTTGCGTAGAATCTTTTTCTCTAATTTGTCAAAAAAAATACATAAATAATTAACACAAATAAAATATATAACAAAATTTCATTGTAAAACTATTAATATTTCATTGTAAAAATTATTAATATGTTAAAACATAAATTATTACAATATGTTAATTTTATTAAATTTCCTATCAATATGAATATCATTACATCCGTATCTATGTAGTTAAAATATTCATGTACTTTTTTTTTTTTTACAGATACTCGTTAAATTACTTGATTTTATCCGCATATATCTGCATATACGAATTTTTTTTGTCATTTTTAATTGTTACGGTTGGTTGTAGATTCAGAAAACACGAATAATCAAATTTGACCGATGAGAGTTAAATGATTGAAGTATCAAAGGAATAGTTTTACTTACATAGTACATTTTCTTCATATATATTTTTTTTGCAATAACTCAAAAAACTACTGAAGAGAAGATATTTTAATGATTATGTATTTGGTAAAATAGGATGAGATAAATTTTAAATAGTTTATAGTTATTTTATTCCTCCTCCCCTTCAAATCCCCCATAATGGAGGGAGAACAAAAATAATTTATTGATAGATTTTGCTCTCTTCCTCTTTTAAAATTATAATCAAACACAAAAGTTTAACAATTTTCCCCCTCTCTCCATTTGAATCAAGACACACCATTAGTTTTCTCTTGTACTATATGAGCCATTTTAAAAAATAACTTATCAAAAACTAACAAAAAAAAATGTATGACAACTTTGTTAGACTAGAAAAATAATTGAAATAAACAAATAAAACTCTATGAAACGGTCAAATCTAAGGTCTATAATTTAATCTAACCTACTATGTGGAATGCTAAACCACTTTACTAGCAACTCGCACAAATCGATGCGTCATTTCTAAGTTGGAATGATGTGTTATTTCTACGTTGGAATAATGTGTCATTTATTCGCCCTAATGCTATGTTTGGAATAAGAGAAAGAAATGAAAAATTTAAGGAAATGAAAGGAAACACGTAAATTTAATTTTTTTTTTTCTTCATTGTTCGGTTCTCAACTCTAGTGGAAAAGAAAAGAAAAAAAGAATTGAACCCACAAAAAAATTCAAATTTATCAAATTGAAAAGAAAAGTGAGAGAAAAAGATGCAAAAAGACAAAATAATTTTTATTTATTTTCAATGCTGCCTTTATTTTTTTAAAAGGTCATTTGTGTCATTTTGCAAATTTTCTTCTTTATTTCTATCCATTTTCTACACAACCAAACACTAGAAAAGAATATGCATTTTTCCTTTATTCTATTTTCTCTTAAATCAAACAACTAAAAAATAATCTCATTCTTTACTCTCTTTCTTTCTGCTTTTCTTTCTTTCACTTATCTCTCCTCTCATTTTGTTTTATAAACAAAACATAGCATAAATTTTTATCAGAAAAAATAAAATAAAATAAAAGCTAGTCTTATATAATTTTAATTTTTTGACTTGATCTAATTTGGTTCGATTAGAACAAATAAAGAAAAAGATAATTAAATTTGAAGACTCCAAATAAAGAAAGTAGGATGGGTTTTATTAGGAAAAAATAAAAAAGGACAGAACATGAAGTAGTGTAAAACGTGTTAATCAAAAATAGAAAATAAATTGTTTTCCAACTTTGTAAAATAAAATAAAAAATAAAAGAAAGAAAAAGAAAAATGAGAACGATGATCGCATAGTGGTCCTCTCTCTTCTTCCTCCTTTCTTCACACCGATAATCTCGGCCCTTTACTGTCTCTCTCTAAACTCTCTCTCTCTCTCTCTCTCTTACTCACTCATTTCACTACCATATGTCCTTCTGATTCCTCTCAATCTGAGATTTTGATTCTGTAAGATCCTTTTTCTATTTCAATTCAATTTTCAACTTGGTTTGCTTCTGCAAGTGTTGTTTGATTGGTTTTGCTTTTGGTTTCGAATTTTGGCTTTTTGGGTCTGTTTTATTGGTTATAAAATGCGAGAAATTAAGTGAAAGTCAATTCTTTGATTTTTGGTTGATGATTATGGAATCACTTTGTGAAATTGACTGTGTTTCTGTTTACTCATTTGACGGATTTGACTTGTACTGTGTGAAATTGAGTGTGCTTGATGAGTATATTGGGGATCGAAGATGGGTGCTGATTGCTGAAGCGTTTGAATTCTATGGTTTTTGTGTTGTTTTAGGCTATTGGGAAATCTGACAGTTAATCTTAGGTTCAATTGTGATATTAGATTGTTTTGATTTTGACCTGAACTGAAATTGGTTAACATGTTTCCAGTAGTTTTCATAAATATTGCAAATTTGATCAAGATTTTTTAAGTCTGATTTTTCTGTATAATGTTGGATCTTAGAGAATGGGTTGCATTTTATGAAACTTTATTTGCAGATTATTCCGCTTTTTTTTTAACATCTTATGTTTAGGTTTAAGGGACTAATGGATATGCACTATCCATATAAAATTGTTTTACAAATCACAACTCACCAACACAACACATAATTACATGCGTGCTTTTGTTTAAAAACTGTAGAATATGATGTGACAAATTGAAGAGTTGTGATTAAATGATAGTGTAAAATAACTTTTCATTGACAGTGTATATCCCTTGATCTGTAGGTTTAATTGCTCTGACAAATTTTCTTGTTGAAATTCGGTTATTTATGATTACCCTCTTCTCAATTGTGTTGTATTCTTTATTCTGAAATGAGCCCTTAAATTTCTTTTTGTGTATTCTCATTTTTTAGTATCCACCTTTTAATTCCGATTTAAGGACTCTTAGAGTCTCTTACTATATATTTGTTGGAGTCTTGCTTTTGATCAGCTAAACAAACACGTTGACGCATAAATTTACTGATTCATTACCATTTCATTTTTCTGTTTGGACAGAAGTAAGAGTAAACGTGCCTTCAGTTCTCGTGGTACAAAATGGCTCCTTGATTTCTTTGCTGATAAAATGAGATTCTTGGCTGACAAAACTTCTAATACTTAGTAGTTGGTGAAATAGCGAATACAACACACGGGGTTTAGATCTTTATAAAATGGATAGTTGCTGGTTTTCTAAGTTCAAGTCAAAGGACAAAACGCAGTCTTCCAAAAAGAAGGAGACTGCAGGCATTGCAAAAGAAGCGTCAAAACCACCAACAAATGAAGAAGCTCCTTCAAATGTGACCAAACAGAAGGTCGAAGCTGCGAAGCAGTACATAGAAAACCATTATAAGAAGCAGATGAAGGACCTGCAGGAGAGAAAAGAACGGTATGTTCACTTCAACTTAAGTTTTGGATCATTATGATGGTGAATCGTTACTGATGATTTTTGTAGCATGTAAAATAGTTGTTTTAACAATTTGTAGTCATCTATAAGAAAATATAAATGAGAATTTTTATTGACGCCTTTGCTCACTGTTGCCCCCAACGAGACAGCAACTAGTATTCTTTGATATTGAGTTATCTTATAATGTCACTGATGTACTTTTATAGAGTAAGTGCAAATAAAATCTACAAATGGAAATTGTTGTAAGCTCTTAGTAATGCTAAACACATAATTCTTGCAGACGTAATATGATAGAAAAAAAGTTGGCTGATGCTGAAGTCTCTGAGGAAGAGCAGAACAACTTGCTTAAGTATTTTGAGAAAAAGGAGAGAGAATACATGCGACTTCAGAGGCATAAGATGGGGGCTGATGATTTTGAGCTCCTGACTATGATAGGGAAGGGTGCATTTGGAGAGGTATAGTCTACCTTTATTTTCATTGAAGTAAAACCGTGTTTCTGTTCTTTTCTATATGTTGCTTTGACCTGTTAGAATATCTGAAAAATATCTTGTTCTCGTCACATCATTATTCTATCATAAAACATCTCTCTTATTTTGTTTTCCATTTTTTCTTATTTAGTGTAAATAGGAATTAGTGGTTTGTCTTATGTAACATCACCCAACATATCATCCTTGCAATAATATTAATATATTATTATTGTTGTTATTATTATGGTTGTTGTTGTTATCATTATTATTATTATTATTATTATTATTTAATACTCCTTTTGCAATTTTAATTTGGGTATAGGTCAGAATCTGCCGAGAGAAGGCTACTGGTCATGTATATGCTATGAAGAAGCTTAAGAAATCAGAGATGCTTCGCCGGGGCCAGGTACTGAAATCATCAGGGCTTTCTGGATTGTTGATGTGAATTGTGTCTTGTTATACTCATTGGTTATTTTTATATCCTTGTTTAGGTTGAACATGTAAAAGCTGAGAGGAACCTACTTGCAGAAGTTGACAGCATTTACATTGTAAAGCTCTATTGTTCCTTTCAAGACGAAGGTTATTTATATCTTATAATGGAGTATCTTCCTGGCGGCGATATGATGACATTGCTCATGCGGAAGGATATCCTGACAGAATACGAGGCCAGGTTCTATGTTGGGGAGACCATCCTAGCTATAGAGTCAATTCATAAATATAATTATATTCACAGGTAAGCTCAAGCTGTAAATAATAATTTTACATTGCCGAAATTTTATTATTACTAATTTTACAATGGTCTTATTTTCTTGTGCATTAAAAAATATATGATATTCTGATTTTATATGCTTTCCAGAGATATCAAACCTGATAACTTGCTGCTAGATAGAAATGGTCACATGAAATTATCAGACTTTGGATTATGTAAACCACTAGACTGCAGTAATCTTCAGGAAAAGGACTTCTCTACCGGAAACAACAAAAGTGGAGCCCTTCAGAGCAATGGACATCCTGTGGCTCCTAAAAGGACTCAGCAGGAGCAATTGCAGCATTGGCAAAAAAATAGGCGAATGCTTGTAAGTCAAATCACATAAGTAGACATTGCTGCTTTCTTCTTTATGATTTTTCAGGTTAACAGTTCTTTTTATTCCTTCCCCTATTAACTAACAAACTATGCTTACTTTATATTGTTATTACTAGTTATTATTCATTGTGTATATAAATCTGGCGACTTTTTTGTTCTGACTTCCCATGATCGAATGGTGGCTCAAGACTTACAGCAATTGAAATCTTTCTTACTTTGCAACACTGCAGGCCTATTCTACAGTAGGAACACCTGATTATATTGCCCCTGAAGTTCTACTGAAGAAAGGATATGGCATGGAATGTGATTGGTATATTATATAATGCTTTCTTCTAGTTCTCCTTTTCAAAACTATTACTTTCAAGTTTTCTTGGTTTTTATAAACTTCGTATACTCTCAATACATTATGATGAGACTGTTCTAATGCTTCCAGGTGGTCTTTGGGAGCTATAATGTATGAAATGCTAGTGGGGTATCCACCCTTTTATTCAGATGAACCAATGTTGACTTGTAGAAAGGTAATGCCTGGATCAACTTTTGATGAATTACCATGTGTGGATTGAGGTTTAGCACATGTGTAGGACTTTGTAATCATGGAATTTTGGTAGGCTTCTGTGCTCAAAGAAAGCTTAATTTGTAGTTACACGGCACATATTTGTTATTAACATTTGATAATGTGTCTATCTTCTTCCTTTTACTGCCTATGATTGTTTTTAATATTTATCATCATATTGTATCTCCTACCTCCAAATTTACAGATAGTAAATTGGAGAGCTTATTTGAAATTTCCAGAAGAAGCTAAACTATCACCAGAAGCAAAGGATCTTATTAGTAGACTCCTATGTAATGTGGAACAGAGGCTTGGAACCAAAGGAGCTGATGAAATAAAGGTGTTTTGGTGTGTTCTTTTCTAAATTCTATAATTTATTTTGGGTTACAGTTCAACATTAACAAAATAACTTGCTGGTCTTTTTTTTCAAGGCTCACCCATGGTTCAAAGGTGTTGAATGGGATAAATTGTACCAAATGAAAGCTGCTTTTATTCCTGAGGTCAACGATGAATTAGATACTCAAAATTTTGAGAAATTTGATGAGGTATGTTATATATGCTTATGTTTATTTTCAGGGATATAAAGTTTTTTGTCTGTTGTTGCAACCCTGTATCACTCACTCTCTCTTGATTTCCTTCTGATGAGTAGGTGGATGACCAATCCCAACCTTCCTCAAAATCAGGGCCATGGAGGAAGGTTTGTTGTTGTTTGAATTCTTTGTATAATTGGTGTGTTAAAGTTTTTGTAATTGTATTTGTGGTATTGTTAGTTTAATAAGCATGATTACTATAGGCTTTTTCAGCAGCTCATTTTTTCTCCTTTGAACCTTAAATGATGTGTTTGTGAAATCATTGGGATTCGTTATCAAAAGTAAAGCTTCTATCATATGTCTATCTATCTAGTAATTTGTCTAATGCCTATCTGCATTAGTTTCTGTTTTTGATGAAACAATAAATATCTTGGACATGTAACATGCCATGTAATAAGCATCAAGTAAGGTTCTCTGTTTGAAGTAGTTTGAGTAACTTTCACTAAGTTAATTAAGGGCCTGTTTGGATTTCATTTTCATTTTTGTTTGCAATTAAAACTGAAAATAGAAAATAAAAACAGAAAATATTTTCTGAAATCATATCTTAGATTTTGTGCTTAACTCAACCCCTAAAACCAATTTGCATTGTGTCCGTTCTTTATAAACTATTTTCAAACCTTATATTTAGTCTATGTTGGAGTGGAGTTTTTTCCAATATACTCCCTCAAACATAGCACTATTAGGCTTGGTCGGCTAATAATATGGTAGATAGCCCAACCCATTAACGGATATTGGATAAACTCTCATAATATATTAAATTTTGAGCGTAATTCAACCCCAGAAAACTGACTTGAAAGGTGAGGAATGTCCATTCTTTATAAACTATTTTCAAGCTTTACCTCTAGTCAACATGACACTTGGGTTTTTCCCAATATCAAACATGTTCTAATTTTCTTTTCATCGCTTCTTTTGTTATGCTTGTAGCATACTTCCAATAGAATAGTTAGTTTGAAGATAATTAATATACTTTTGATGGTACTAGAATTTGAAACAACTCTCGGTAACAGTAACTCTGAATACAAATGTCTCCTTGTTGAAACTCATGGATAGTGTTGACGAGGAAAATGCATTTTCTCAAGTTTGGGTTTGTAACTTGGACTTGTTATTTGCTGCAGATGCTGTCTAAGGATGTTAACTTTGTTGGATACACATACAAGAACTATGAAATCGTGAATGATGATCATCTACCTGGAATTGGTTTGTACATCTTCAATTTTATCTATATATTTATTGAACCTATTCATCTTGCTTCCGTCATTTTTCCCCATAACATGAGGTGTTTATTGCTACATGATGGAAAATTTTATTAAGTAAATTACAGTTGTATAAACTTGCACACTCCTCATACTTCAATGCAATGCAAGCCCATTGGATGATACCTTAGTCTGACTGTTACTTATTTTGAATGGTCCAGATTGTGCATGTCCCTTGTGCAAAGTATCTTTGACCTTTTCATACTTAATCAGATGGTGCATTCTACCGTTTTATGTTTGATAAACACTTGAGAGCTTATTTGAACCCATTTTATTGATGTCTTTAATGCAACATGTCTTTGAAAAATTGTGTGGCTGGTTACAAGAAATAGAAGTATGTATGTTATTCCAACCCGTTATGAATTTCATTTTACCTCATTTGTACACTGCATATGAAAGCATACATTTATTCCAAAACTAATATCGGTAACTACTTTTTGAAGTTGATGCATCAATTCACTTTAATAAACTGTGATTTTGTTGAACCTTGCTAATTATTGTAGTTTATGCCCTCCTTGTCTTTATTGTTCTCCCGGGAGACCCCAAAATTTCATTTTTGTTTCCTAGTTGAGTCATCATTGCAATTTATCTCCGTAAATAATTTGAGTGTGCGTTGCCTTATCAGCTGAATTGAAGAAGAAGAGCACAAAACCTAAACGGCCATCCATTAAAACCCTATTTGGTAAGAAGAATATGCTCAGTGTTTTTCTTTTCTTTTTGAGTATTTTTTCCTTCATACTGTAAAAGTAGGAATGACTAATGATTTGCTTGAGACCTATTGGTCCACGTTACTTATTTCTAATGTTGGCTCCTCTAGCCAAATCTCGGTTTTTGGAATAATCTGACAGGTGAGAGTGTTGATCTCTCAGCCGTTAGATTAATCCAATGATTGAGATTTAACAGGAGAGGCTACAGAATCCAGACTCTTGATCTTACCGCTACTTGTAGAGGCAACAATAACTTAACATTGTCAAAAAAATGATTGAAAACTCTTAATTATCTTGTTTAAAAATTGTTCTATTTACATGGTACAGACGATGAATCGTCTACGGCTTCCAATCAACCTGTCGAAGGGAGCTTCTCAAAACTCTTACCTACTCAACAGGAAGTTCCTAAGAAGAGTGAGTAATTGCAGCGATAGAAACCAATAACTTTTTACAGGTTTTTTAGATGGAGGAGGAAATGCAAAGTTGAATGCTGATTATTTTACTCTGTTACATTCTTTTGTTAGTTATGGGAGGGGAAGCCTCTAAAACTGTGGTTTTGGATTGAGTGGGGTATTTATCTTTGTAGAAAAATCTCTAGGTATATATTTGTTTACATTTTTGGTGGGTGATGTATTATTTTGTTTACCAATTTTTTAAGCTGCAATCTGATATAAGTGTCCAAGTTTAAGTTATATATTGTAATTAAGTCACTGCTAAGAATGAGCTATCCTCACATTCCTTTATACATTTACTTAATTTGTAAGGTTGCCTTTTTTATTTCTTTCTATTCGATTCCAAGAACTCCATTTTCTAAGAATCAATTCTTTACTCTATATATACATATATATATATATATATATATAGCTACCAGAAAAAGTTAAATAAGATTTTAGTGATTTTAAAATCTTTTTTTGATTATAGTGATTTTAAAATCTTTTCTTGAAAAAGTTAAATAAGATTTTAGTGATTTTAAAATAGTTTCACACAATTTTTTCGTTATTTTGTTGTTTGAGTGTGACGTTTTTTGTTTTTCTATTTGGTGCGGTGTTTGTTTTGGTTCAGATTGACATAGTATCTTTGATTTATTACAAATTCAATAAATAATTTTGGCGTTGTCAACGTTATATATTCAAAAACATAGATAAATATGAACACTTAAATTTTATCATATTTGTATGAATGTTGTAATTTTTTGGTATATTGTTATTTTGCGTTATTAACTTGTATATTATGAATTTGTCCACATATTCATTTTAACAAATTTGAATTTGTATTGTATTAATGTATTTTATAATAAAAAATGTATATCAATTTTTTTACTAAAACAAAAAAAATACACATTATCAATAGAGGCAAGATCTTCATATTTTTCTATGGCACATGTTTTTCCCATTGATGAGGCTGGAACTTCAATTAATTTGGGTTGAGTTGTGAACTCATCAAAAGAAAACAATTCTACGAGTACTTATTTTTCTCAATCTTCTTGTTAGTTAGATTTCAATTAATTGGATTATATTTTTCTCAGTCTTCTTGTTAGTTAGATTTCAATTAATTGGATTAAGTTACAAACTCGTAAAAGAAAACAACTATATAAGCACTTTTTTTATTTATTAAAAGCACATGTTTTTTTCATTGATGAAGTTGAATTTAAAATCATATTTAGAATTAGAATAATCCGCCATGCAGTCCAATAGAGATAGACATTAGTATATCATTTTAATTAGAGATCATATATGATTGCAGTTTGTGAGACACGGAACTTTTTTTTTTTTAATTAAAAAAACAATATGCATTTCTTCAAATTGATAGATATATCGTTAATAAATACAAATTTAACATCGTTAAAAATACAATAAAATAAATGATAAATTTGTTAACAAATTCACAATATTAAAATTAATAACATAAAATGGTAAAATATTTATAAATAATGTGACAAAATTAAAGTGATCGAAATATTTATACCTCTAGATCTACAACGTTAACGACCCAGTCGTTGATTGAATTTATAGTTGATCAAAATTGATCCGTCAATATAAACAAAACAAACATCAAAACAAGACGACGAACAAAACATCATATTAAGACGATAAAATCATAAATAAATAAAAATACGGATGAAAATGCGATTTATGTAAAAATCATTTATTTAAATTAAAAGAGAAGAACAAATATTGATAATTTTGGGTTGAAAAAATGACTCAAACCACTATCCTTCTAGTAAATGAAGAAGAAATGAAAGAGAAAACTTACAGAAAAATTAGAGTTTATCTCTCTAAAATGGAGTTCACAAAATATGCATTAGTAAAAAGTTTGAAATCTTCCTTCATGATACTTTATTTACCACTTAATCGCATTGCAGTTTTATTTGTTTTTAAACATCAAAATACTATATTATTATAAATAACAATAACATTTGCCTTAAGAAAGAAATTGATACAAGATTAAAGCACTGAATGTCTGAATTACTACTGTAATGCTCCATTTTTCTCAACCTACACAAAATAGGGTAGTGGGGTGATAATTTTCCTTTTGACTTTTTCACTATATTATGTTAGGTTAAAAGCTACTCTCACCAGCAATATCAATTCATGAAAGAAGTAGCTCTTTTATGAGCAATTTTTGTGTGGACAAAAAAAAAATCTAAATACAATGTTTGAGGCCTACATATAATAATAATTATTTTTTAATTATTTTAAAATTATGCATTATTTATTTTGTTTTCTCTATTTTTTTATATATGCTCTAATAAAATGTTCAAATTTTAGTGATAATACAAGCATTATTCTTGTTACAGAGCAAATGGAACAACTCAGTACTAGTTTCAATGATTTTTGATATTTTTCTGGAGTCACAGGTGTCAGAATATTACAGAGCCTTCTAGAAGTTAGGGAAAATGCAAAATTCTATAATTTCAATTGCCTAAATTTTGAAGAAGGAGCAAAAGGGAAGTCGAAGTAGAGGCAAACAATGAGGGAGGCGACACTGGATCGGGAGGTAAAGATGAAAAAAAAAAAAAAAACATTTTTCTTCTAAAATGAAGTTTTGGGTCCATTTATTTTATCAAATTTACAATTTTATTCTTTTTATTTTTATTTTTAATATAATTTTAGTCATTTTAATTTTAAAATTCTTGACATTTTATATCTTTTTTAATTTAGTGATATAACAATCATTTTTGTGGTATATAGGATAAATTATATCCATATTTATACAAAACTTAAATTTATTTTTAAATGAAATAATACCATTTTAATAATTTTTAAAAATAAATAAGAAATAACTTAAAAATAAAATTCATTGTTTTAAAATTTTTAAAATTTTTTAAAAATTAACATTTTATAATTTTTTTGGAAATTAAAAAAATCATTTTTTTTTTGTTTAGAAAATTTCAAAAGAAAAATT
>JBBPBP010000001.1:3122778-3153704 GCA_037974735.1 Cicer chorassanicum | reverse complement strand
TTTAAAAAAAGATAAGTAATGAATTATTTTTGTGATTTTTTAATTTTTTCAAAATTTTTAAAACAAAAAAGGTAATTTAAAAATAAATTTATTGTTTTTTATTTTCAAAATTTTTTGAAGTAAAAGATAATCACACATAATGACCCATGATTGATTAGTATTCTATATAATATAATTTATTTGATTACCAATAATTTTGATATTATTCACTTTATTTTTTTAAAATGAATTATTCAATTTAAAAAAGTCAATTTCGATTATGAATAATTCTTTGCTTTGTATGAAAAATATCCCATCTATAATTGATTAGATGTTATATCATCTTAGAATTTCACTTTTGTGTGAATTTATAATGGTAAATAAACTATTTTATATACAAGAAAAAAGTAAAAATAAAAAAATCACATGAGAGTGAAAGTAGTTTGGTCATTCATCCATTTTCTGTCCTTTCCTCCTCTCACATCATATTCTCTTCTTTTCTTTTCCCGGATTCCCGAATCCTAGAAAATTCACGCCGTGTCCTCGAAGACAGATCCGAAGGGAACGCCAAATCCAATACCCATCTCCGCCCAAAAATATCCTACCCATTAAATTTCCTTCTTCCTTCTCTTTCTACACTTTCCCATTTTCCACACTATTCACTATTATACACCAATTTCTACTTTTTCGACTAAAATTACTCCGATTTTTGTCGCAACCCTTTTCTTTATTTTAGCTGTTTTCTTCGAATAAGAGGAAAAGAAGTTTCATTGAGTGACCCCATAATCGCGATTGTGCTTCGATTTAGCGTGTAATTGAGGGTTTTGTAGATTCTACTTCTTGATCCTATTTTCATTGATCAAAATCACTTTTTTCCTCTGTCCTTTTGTTTTGGGGTTTTATTTTTTAGGTATCGGCATTAGTATAGTCTGAGTTTTTTAGTTATTCTACACACTTTTGGATCTCAATGTTTGTTAAATCTCTTTGGATCTGAGATTGTGCTGGAAATCAAGATGAATCGTTGTTGAGACATTTGGAACAGGCAAAAGATTTTTTTTTTTTTTTTGCAATTGATGTGTGTAGTAGAGGGCTTTTTTGTAATTTAGCAAGGATTAGGAATTTGGGTTTGTGATGATGGATCATGTTATTGGTGGAAAATTCAAGCTTGGGAGGAAGATTGGGGGTGGGTCATTTGGAGAGCTTTACTTGGGTATGTATGCACCTTCTCTATTGATTTGGTAGCATTAGCACCCTTGTTTACTTTGAATAATAGTTTGGTTTTCTATGCTTTTGTTTGTTTCAGGTGTTAATGTACAAACTGGAGAGGAAGTGGCTGTCAAGCTGGTGAGTGTAGTTATTGATTTCTATTGGGTGCTATGTTAGTTATTAGAATTTTATTATATTTTCTTTTTTACTAGTGCATAGATTGGTTTTATTGCTGTAGAAGTGAAGTAATTGGTATTTTTCTTGTTATTTCGGCGAAACAATAGGCATGTCATGATGTCAATAAGGCTATGTTAGTAGCTATATTTTTGTTTAATGGTTACCTGATCTTCAGTTAGGGAAATAGTTTCAACTCTTGTACATGCTCCTTTGTGTTACTGAGAAGTTGCCTTTAGAAGAAAGGGATTTTTAGGATAAGTATTGAGTTGGAAATTTTGACAATGAAAAACTTTAAGGAGATTGACAAATTCCTTTGTCATGATACTTCTGATACCAGTGAAAATCAATGTTATCAATGGCAGATATATTGGATTATGGCAAAAATTCTGCCAGATAAACATAATGCTGCGACTATGGCAGATATAATAGGTGTTTCAGCCTATGGCGGCTGGTACAAAATCTCCATGCTAAAAAGCGATGGCGACAGTGTTGTCAAATATTGGCCATGGTGGATTGCAGCTGCAGATTTTTGACAACTGCCATGGCCAATTTGTGAAGGACGGCAGTGCCATGGCGGCTCTAAATGGCAGGTTTTTGGCTTTCGATCATTGTCCATCATCTGCCATCGATAACATTGCGTGGAGGAAATTTGACAACACTAGTGAAAATCGCATAGAGACATACAAATAAATGGAAAGACCATATGGTTATAGTATGTTTGATTGAAGACCATTTCAGTAATGATATATAATGTACCTAGAGTCTTGGCATGAAGTAAATATATTATATGATATGATTATATAATTATTATCGAATTATGTACTTATTATTGAATTATATTTGTATCCATTGGCAAATGGGGAAAACAGAGAAAACAAGCGGTCTAAGATTTTATTTATATACAATCCACATCTGTTGGGCCAGCATATTTTTTAATTAGTTTGACCTTTTAAACAACTAGTTCTGTGATGATGTCTCAAAGTTGAGTTTCTGTAAAGCATAAACATTATCTAGATTTTTGTTTCTCTATTCAATCAACCTGTGTTTGGACAATTTGTTACTTAGCTGTTTCAAATATTTCCAATTCTTTTTAACTTTCTGTTCCTTTGTCAGGAACCTGTGAAGACCAAGCATCCTCAACTTCACTATGAGTCAAAATTGTACATGCTTCTTCAAGGGGGAAGTAAGTTTCATTCTTTTGTTTTTCTTCCCACTACGAGTTCATGCGTTTAAGTAACAGTCATGAACTAAAATTAGTAGTTTACGAGCTTATCTGATTAATAAGAGTGCTTGTCTTTTTTTTTTGAAGCGGGTATTCCCCATTTAAAATGGTTTGGAGTTGAGGGTGACTACAATGCCATGGCAATTGACCTCCTTGGACCAAGTCTTGAAGACTTGTTTAACTATTGCAATAGGAAATTCTCTCTGAAAACAGTTCTGATGCTTGCAGATCAGCTAGTAAGTATGACTTTAATTTCAATAACACAATACTTTTAACTGAAAGCTATTGTATTTTTACTAATAATCAATTTGATTCACTTAGCTAAACAGAGTTGAGTACATGCACTCCCGGGGTTTTCTGCACCGTGATATAAAGCCTGACAACTTTTTAATGGGTTTAGGCCGTAAAGCAAATCAGGTATCTTCGCGTATCCTGCATTGATTTAAATTCAGCCTTCTGGTTGGGCATTTATGCACGACTTCTCACTTGCATTCGGAACTAGTTTCAGCTGTGATTTAAAATTAAGTTTATGATCAGTGCCCTTACATTCAAACTACTGGATTTGGATCATTCAAGTTAGTGGATTTGATGGAGACTTCAATGTTGTTGTAAATTCCTAATAAATTGCCAATGATCTTCGGTGTGAAGTATCCATAGGATAGATTATTTACTTTTCAGAAGATGAATGCTGTAAATAAGGTGACCTTGCTTTTGTGTCAATACTTTATCATGACCTATCAACCTGTATGAATTGCCCTCTATTTATTGTGATTATTTAATCAGTCTAAGTGCGATACATGAAAGTACAAGAGATTAATGTAACTAAGCTTCCCAATCCCTCAATATATATGTCAAAGAATAAAAAAATGTGCAGAAAAGCTTTACACCAATCAGACATGTACCTTCGTATGGTTCAAATATTAAGATATGATGTAGTTTTAAAAGTTGGAATCATCATTCATACAAAACGATTGGAAAGATTTTTCTGCAGGGAATCTGTTAATTAAAGTATTTTACTACTTTTGCTACTCGGCCTTTGATTCTTTGAGTTCTGTCACTTTCATTTTGATTTCTCACCTTTTTAGGTATTCTTTTCGGCATATGTTTGATTTTTGCTCACTCTGCCACTTCCACCTTTTGTAGTTACACTTAACTCACCTATGTTTTCTTAATATTTAAAGAAGTTTATGAAATTCAAAATTTGTAGTTCTGTTGTTGTTTCGTTAGAACCGACTACGCACTATCCTAGTCAATTTAAGGTGAGACCATAATAAGCCATTCTTGGAAATCAAGTTAAGCATGAAGGTTAAGAAAAACGATCCAGACTCCAATAATCTCATAGGAACTTAGAAATCTCTAAGATGAAAATCAGATTAAAGGAAGTCAGTTTTGATGTATCTTTTAATTCGGCTTACTTCTTAAACTGGTTTCATGCATTAAAACACTAAGTTGGTTTTTTCTTTATGATGCAGTTTCTTGTGTTTAATATCAATAATTGAAATTCTGTGATGATTGTTTTTAATACATTGCAGGTCTACATAATTGATTATGGCCTTGCAAAAAAGTATCGGGATCTTCACACGCACAAGCATATACCATATAGGTACCATATTTGATTGCTGCAGCATGTTTTAACTTCATTCCTTGAGTATGTGGTCCCTTATAATATTTCCTTTTTTACCTTTTGATGTTTACAAAAATTATTTCATGTGGTTCCCTGCCCAGTATGTTGTTTGCTTCTTTATTTGCCATTTTTTTTCCGAAGATTAATGTTTTTTACTGTCTTCCAGCTCATTTAGGTTAAAATAAAATGGCACTTCATATCCGTTTTTTCAATTCTCTGGGTTGTCTTGACCTTGTCTTGAATGCATAATGATTGCTGTGTTGCTGGACTTGGGATAGCTACCAGGTTTAATTTTACTAATGTGTAAATAGTTTTGAACCTGAACCAGCATCCAAAATAATATTCCTAAACTTGAACCTTCAGCTGCTCCCTGCATATGCAATAAAATCCTCCCATATGTGTCATCATCTGAAGCCATCACTTGTTTATTCATCGTTTATTTTATAAAGTATTATTTGTCCTACTCATTTTTCTCCTTTTCTTTTGTGAATGACTGTGGTACTTTTGTTCAGGGAAAACAAAAACCTAACTGGAACTGCGCGGTATGCAAGTGTTAATACTCATTTGGGAGTTGGTGAGTGAGACTATTTTTGTAGCTACTAATCAATAAGTTTTATTAAAATTTTCAAATTCAAGTGATTGTGAAGTTATAATATATTTCGTTCTGTTCATACACGCAGAACAAAGCAGAAGAGATGATCTGGAATCACTTGGTTATGTGCTCATGTACTTTTTGAGAGGAAGGTTGATTGCAATGCAAGATCTTATTTCAATTATATTATTTCTGATTTTATTTTAACTTGGGAAATTGTTTTCCAGTCTCCCTTGGCAAGGTTTGAGAGCTGGCACCAAAAAACAAAAATACGACAAGATAAGTGAAAAGAAAATGCTTACTCCTATAGAGGTACTATTATGAACTGCTTGCAAGCAAGCAGCTTTTATGTGAATGCTTTGTTTAATAGAATATGCACCTAGGTTTTTTCTTTAGAATAATTGGGATGATTTCTAGCTCCCTAAAGTGCAATAAATAATTTCCTATTTTATATGGTGCAAGTAATTTATGGCATGAGTTTCTGAGGCAGGTTCTGTGCAAGTCACATTCATTGGAATTTACATCATACTTCCATTACTGCCGATCGTTGCGGTTTGAAGACAAGCCTGATTATTCGTATCTTAAGAAACTCTTTCGGGACCTATTCATCCGAGAAGGTTAAATTTGGATTTGTATAAATTTGACTATTTCCCGGCAAAAAAAGTTAAGGCTCTGAAAATGTTTCTTTTGCAGGCTATCAGTTTGATTATGTGTTTGATTGGACTATATTGAAGTATCCACAAATTGGTTCCAGTTCCAGAACCAGGGTAAGTACTTATAGTTATAATCTTCTCGTGAAGAGTGGTGTCATTGCATTTCTAACAAAACTGAAGGTTTTTGTTAATCAATTTGTTTTTGGTGCATTTTCAACAGCCTTGTAGCGGGAAACCAGTCATAAATCCAGGACAATCAGGAGATAGAATAGAACGGCCTTCAGGTTTACTCCTTTGACAGCAAGATCTGGAATCTTTTCATTTTCCCTCTAAAAAAAATACTGCCATACCGATAAATAGTTTTGTTGTCTCACATATTGTTTAAAGTTCTATTGTTCTTTATTTCTGTGATTTATCATCACTATCAGTTTTAAAATGATAAGATTTTCACCTGTTTAAGTAAATTGAGTCTGTAGATTGTACACAACAAAGTGGTGTATTGTTTTCAGTTCTTCAGTCATTGAAATAGGTTTTCTTCAACTATGGATTTGTATGCCTATATTTCAGGTGGACCAGAGATTCGGGATAGATTCTCAGGTGCAGTCGAGGCATTTGCAAGAAGGAATGGATCTGGGCATGGTCTGCATGGTGATCATTCCAGGCATAGGTCTTCGGATGATGTGCCATCTTCTAAAGAAGTGGTTAGTACATGTGTCATCAGGTTTTTTGTCGGTTACCTATAACTTCATTATGGAGTTAACTGCTTGTACTTTACTTGTTACCTAATGCTTAATTTTTGCAGCAAGCTGATTCTGAGAGGCCCCGTAGCTCTTCTCGTCATGGCAGTTCTTCAAAAAGACCCGTCTTATCAAGCAGCCGTCCAAACTCCTCTGGTGAACCGAGTGAAAGCCGCTCTAGCCGACTGGTCTTGAGCAGTAGCCGACTATCTACTACTCAGAGGACTCAACAAGCTTTAGAGTCCAAACCATCATTTACTCGTGCTTCTGGGACAAGAGGGGGTCGTGATGATACACTCAGGAGCTTTGAACTCCTGTCAATTGGCACAGGAAAAAGGAAATGAAGAACTGTACTTATGTCAAGGGTCATGGTTCTGTTACTTCTAACACTTTTCCTTTGAGAGACGTCTCTACCCTTGTTGATTACTCTGTATATTTCCATCCAAGGCTAAAAGCTCATTGAATTTCTTCATGAAGCTTTAGCAGACTCCTCTTATAGCTCTTCTGATGTTCTTCCATGAATATTTCAGCATGGATGGATACGTTCATGAAGAGACACCATGTTACTTTAGGAATATGTTAATATATGGTGGCTACATGTAATAAGTACTTTCTCTATTTGTTTCTGCTGAAGAAAAGGAAAAGAAACTGCAATTTGCTGAAAATGCTCTAAAAGATTTTGCACCCTTTTTATCCATATTTCGTGCTTGAGTGCTATGTTGTTATGGTGTACATTGATGGAATTGAATTGTTGGCTCCCATTATGGACAAGAGAAAGAAAAAAGATTGCTGTGCATTTATCCAGTTTGACTTGGATTTGTAGATCTTATCCATTGTCATATCTAATTGTCGCATACTTCTTTTCACAAAACCAATTTTATCTTGTTGAGTTTATAACAGTACAAAGAATGCAGATGCCCATTTCCTTGCAAAGGTGGCTACAATTATGCTTAGTCTTTGCTTATTTCTAGTGACTTAGGAGTCAGGATATTGTGCTTTCACTATGTTTGTGTTGAATTTATTTATTTTATGTGTAGAATAATATAAAATAAATTTTACAATAGATATCTTTAATAAAAAAGTAATTAAATTCTAAAAAGAAATTAAATTCAAAAGGACTCCAAGTCACTTATTTTTTTCTTAGTTTAAGTGCATGCACTTTTAATTTATCAAAAGGTAAGGTTTTAGTGAATGATAAAATTGCTACCCGAGCATCTTTTTATTTCAAAATAAAAATAAAAAATTTAAATATTTAATTTTCATATACATCTAAATATTTTTTATTTTCCGAGTAAAAAGCATAAAATGTAACCTAATAAAAACTTTTTATTTTATCTTTTTCCCACCTGAACAAAAATTCAAAATTAGTCCACCAAATTGAAGAAAGAAAGCTTTTTGAATTTTCATTCAGCTTTGTTAATAGCAAATTTGCAATTTACCCATTCACTCACTCTTTGTTAATTGCGCACACACACACAACAGATAAATACAACTCTTTCGCTCAACTGTTTTTCTTTCTCTTTCATCACTAATTCACTACCATTTCCATTCCCTCTTTCTCGTTTCTTTTTCAAACCTCCAAACCAAACAAGGGTTTAATTTTTTTTTTCTCTCTCTTCTTTATTATTATTTTTTAAATCATTTTCGTTTTTTCATCTATTTCACACTCGAATTTTCTCGTCCCTTAAAAAATTTCCCTCTCTGATTCTCAGCAAAACCGGGTTTTCTTTCTTTCTTTCATGGTTTCGAATTTCCTGGAATTTCCAATCCTGTATCGTGTTCATTTTCTTCAAGTGCTCGAATGAAACGAAAGGACCAATTGGTTTCTTTCTTTCCTCGTAGTTCGTGGATACCCATATTGTTTTTGTCTGAAAGTTGCTAACTTGGTAACTGGGTTTTGCTATCCCTACTGGTAGAAGAAGAATAGATTGAGGAATCACAGTGATCGTTGAAGAAGTGGGGGGTTTAGGGTTTTTGGTGGAGTTGCAAATTTGTGATTGAATTAGGGTTTTTTAAGTGTATGAGAGATAAAATTGTGCTGTGATGGATGTGGAGGAAACTGGGAAAGTGGTGTCTTTGGACCCAGATATGTTGCAGCTTCAAGAGGTGTCTCCATTTGCACTGAAATCGAGTCCCTATGTTGCTGAGGAGCTATTCTCACAGTGGCTTTCACTTCCAGATACTTGTCGCCTGGTACATGAATATATAGTTGATTTCAACTGAATCAGTTATACTTTTCTATGATTGAATGATTTTGACTATTCAATTGACTAATGGAGATGGTGCAAAATGAGCTGTGTGGAATATGTTTTTACTTTTTGTTCAGATTGAAAGTGATTTTCTATTGTTTTATGGAGGGTTTCAGTTAGTGAAATTGAACTAAAGTTGTGACAGTAGATATTTAAGTTTTTTTTTTGATGAAGTACATATTTAAGTTTGAAATGAACAAACCAAAACAATACTAATGACAGAAAACTTTATATTTATATAAGAAAAGAAAATCCTCAGTATGGTAATTTGGTTTTAAGCCTTAATTTGTTTGAGTGATTATCATTTCGATTCTGTTGTATTCTATGCATCAACTCAATTGAACAGTAGTGAGAGAATATAGAGCCTCTGAACACCAATCCTAACAGAGGCTTAAATGATTCATATATGGCTCAATATTGAGTTATGTAAGTTTGTAACTTTATAAAATAAATGTACTGTGAGAATCATTTGATAGCAGAAAAGGATAGGTGCATTAAATGGTTGTTGTAAAACCTTAAATTGCTGTATAAATGGTATAAGCTGTCTCATGAATAGTGTATATTTATTCATAAGGCTGTTGAGTTCCTAAATCATGCTGTGCTAGGACTAGATATGCTTTAATCTATTTCCAAATTGCCCCTCTACTAAAGCACTGCCACTTCTTTTTGCTTGCTTGTCTGTTTAATTTGTATATCTGTATTTTATGTATATTTCCTTCAATGTTCATTTTTTCATTGATGCATTCTTAACACAGGTTAAGTCATTGCTTGCTGACGCAAAGGCTGGAGTTCCATTTAGTGCACTTGAGAACTTAACAAATACAAATGCTCTTTCAATCAACGCGTTACCTTCCTTATTTCCTGCTGGGAGTACACCACCACTTTCACCACGCAGCTCATCTGGTTCCCCACGGACCACGAAACAGAGATCTAGCCCTTCTTCATTAGGTTCTCCACTAAAAGTAGTCCGTGAACCTGTAAGGGAGATCATTCCTCAGGTATTGATCATTGTGTTGACTAATTATTGAAATCATTTTCTCAACTAATTATTTTTTCTCTTTCCTCAAATTTTTTTGGTTATGCCTAGAAAGGATTAATTCCTTGTATTAAAGTTTATTAGCATTACTTTGAATGTTTGCAGTTTTACTTCAAAAATGGTCGTCCACCTCCGAATGAAATGAAAGAGCATTTCCTTTTCCAAATTGATAATCGATATTATGGTCATTTGGATGGTCTGCAATTACTTGGTGAGAACATGATATTTCTGAGCTTTTTCGTTCTATTTCTCAATTATGACATTATTCTGGAGAAATACTAGTCCTTTTTTCAACTTCTGTTATAAACTTGTATTTTAATTTCAGAATTCAAGTCTTTCACAAAAGAGATATGCAAACTCCCCTCATTTTTCTCCTCTGCTCTTTTCAAAAAGATTGATGTCAATTTTGCAGGAACCATAACAAGGTACCAAATTTCTTATTAGACTATTCCATCTAAATAGATCATTCATTGCATCACATGAAGCTTTATGAATTTTTATTAGATTTAGCCCTTTTTTTTATGTATGTTGTTTCTTTTACATTTGATATATAAATAATACGGCAAATAGGGCTGCCATATGTTTGCAGATAAAATATGCAGTTGAAAAGTGTTTACTCTCTAGCTTAATAACTTATGCTCCATAGTAGGGTTTGCAACTGCTTAATGTACTTTAATTTTCTAATATTTCCATCCTTTTCCTTGAAGGAAAGAAAAGGATCTTAACCTTAGATCAACCCAATACTTATAGGCCAATGCTCATCCACCCCAACCCCACCCCATTTTATCGGCTTTTTACAGGAAGTTGGATTTCGAGAGTGTATAAATTGACTGAAATACACTACTGGAAGCACACTTCCGGTAGTGTAGTTAACATCCTGTGAGAAAAAATTTGGGCGGGGGGATGAGCAATCATCTCACTTATATTCTAATGATATCATTTATGTTAGATGGCAATACTAGCCCAGAGAAAATACTGCACTGATTTTTGATTTGACTATTTTGTGGGTGGTGATTACAGAATTATTTTGGAGGACTCTTTAACTGGCTTTACAATCAGTGTTGTTTAAATCGCGATTTAAATCGCAAGATCGTGCGATTTCACGATTTTACCCAAGCCTGGTGATCCAGATCGCATGCAGAATCGTATTCTGCTGATATCACAAGCGAAAAGTCTCGCAAAAATGGTGAGACCGCGATCCCATGTCGTAACATTTGTGGGTTGTTTTTGGGTTGTGCCTCGTTTTGTTTTTCTTCTCCCGTTCTGTTCCTGCTGCTGCTCTGTTTTACCTCTCGTAACCTTTCTGCTGCCGCTTAGTTGTGATTTGTGACCTCTACTGTGAAGTACTTGTGTTGATGGTGGTGGCGGCTGAGGGAGAAAAGAAATCTTTACTAGACTGTTTCTGTCTTGAGAGAGTGCTATTGGGCTATTTACTATTTGGGCCCAACTCATAATTTTTCATGTTATATATTATTTTTTTGTATGAATATGGTATTTGGTAGTTTTTGTTTTACAGTAATGGGATGCTTTATTTGGTAGAGGCAAGATCAACATTTGAATGGAGCATTGGCCATTTAATTCCAAATATTAATATTTTTTATTTTCCAAAACTTCATTTATAAAGTATTTTAGCAAACCTTAAACATAACAATATATTCAATTTGGTAGGATCTTAGGATCCTGGTTTCGATCTTGCATTTTACGTTCTTGCTATTCCCTCTCGACCCTAGGTAATTATTTGGGGAGGATCGTATGGATCCTAGTTGCGATCTTGCTAACCTATCCTGAGCTTACACAATATCTCGAGAGGGTAGCAAGATCGTAACTAGAATCGTATGAAGTTGTTCTCGTACAACATTTGGTCTTTGTTGGACTGATGCCCCTCCCGTTTCACATATATTTTAGGGATCAATTTATTGACTATTGGATTCGAGGCAACATGTTATCTTTGGATTTACCGACACAAATATTTACCATACTGAAGCAGCCACATCGAACATACCTTGTACAGGTTTGCATTGTTTTATAAGCTGTCATACTCCTACTCCCAAGTATTTTGCTGTTTGTTTCTCAAGTCTCAACATGAATTATTTAGGGCTTGCTCAAATGCTATTTATTAGAATTAGAATTGCGTTTACGTTTTCTATTTTTCATGTAGGATGATTTCAAACCCATCATGAGGGAACTATTGTCCTCTCATCCTGGATTGGAGTTTTTGCATAGCACGCCTGAATTTCAGGAAAGATATGGTATGTATGATCATATTATTTAGATTAATATTTTTGTTTCTGTTTTTAAGTCTCGTTACTTTAAGAAAGATATAATTACTTAGTTTTTTCTTTTCTTTTTCACTCTTCTCTTTCGAGGTGGGCATGCTAGAATGCAGAGTGTTTGACAAGATTATCATATTCTATCTTTCTTTTTCTACATCGCATATATTTTATGTTTTCAAAAAAGTTCCTCGGCTATTTCTCACTGCTTCTTTTTGTGTGTGTTGAAACAGCTGAGACTGTCATACATAGAATATTTTACTACATCAATAGATCAGGAAATGGCCGACTTACCCTGCGGGAGTTGAAACGCGGGAACCTAATTGATGCCATGCTGCATGTAGATGAAGAAGAGGATATTAACAAAGTTCTGAGGTAAAGGCTTTTAGCTCAAAATGTCTGAAAAATCAACTATGTATATTTTTTAAAAGCATTCCATTGTTGTCCTTGCTCATTGCCTTGTTTGGCTTTTTTAAAAAAGGCAACGTGGTTCTATAGAGCTCCCACCATAACAGGGTCCAGGAAGGGTCAGATCCATTGCGGTCCTTTAGTGGAATTCACCTTGCATTTACTAGAGTAGAGACTGATTCGTTGACTTGAATCTACAAGGCTCCCCTTCAACCCATTGCCTTTGGGTCATGCCTCAATTTCTTCTAAAAGTTGTAGGAACTGTACAAACATATTTAACCATCCTAATAGAATCACTGCTGGAAGAATAATACTGGAAGATTTAATCATCCTACTTAGTACCAGTCTCCCCTCCCAGATTCCATCACCCAAATTGTGGTCCTTAATTCAAGGGGTGAAGACTTTATTTGAACTGCCTTTACAGGCAGAACCCCCAAGGGAAGCCCAGAACACAGTAATAGAATTCAAGGTTACAAGAGAAAATGCTGGAAATTTTAGAAAATGAAAAGAGAAAATGGAGATCCTTAGAATTCTGAATCTGATGAATTGTTATTGTGTTTTCTCTGTTCGCTAGATCTGAATGCATTACATGTAAATAACTTAAGGTTATATAAATCTATCTACTTGACAGCTGTTATTCTAACTGAATAACTAACTGAACAGAATCACTAAGTTAGTAAGTTCTCTAACATGGATCCATTCCATATCAATGTTGTTATGCTTCTATATTTTGTGCTATCTCTATGTTCAGTCATGAGTCACTTGATTCCAAAGATGTTCAAGCCCATGATTGATTTTCGTTTCCAGCTTAGTCATCTCTTCAAAGTTTGATTTTTCATTGCTTATTTATGTTTGCTACATTATTCAGGTACTTCTCATATGAGCATTTTTATGTCATTTACTGCAAATTTTGGGAGCTCGACACAGATCATGACTTTTTCATTGACAGAGAGAACCTTATTAAATATGGGAACCATTCTCTTACATATCGGATTGTTGATCGAATTTTTTCCCAGGTCTGTTGGTATTTTTCGTCTTTGTTAGCGCTCCAAGTTTAGCTTTACTGTCTATGGCTATGGGGTGCTCGTACTGCATATTCTGTGTGTGTTTGGAACAATAAATTTTAGGAATTGATTTGATTTATGAATAAAATTCTTTATTTGGAATGTTTTAAGATATAAATTGAACTGATTCAGAATCCTTTTGCTTTATGTTGTGATTATTTAGAAATCCTCCCAAACTTGGTTGAATATATGTGATTTGATTTTAGTTTTAATTATTGAAGTTGATAAGTTTTCCGTAGTAGTTTATCTACCTTGCACATTCTAAGGATGATAAAGCAAATGAAAACAAAATGTGTTCCGTTCATTTTGAATTTTAAATGTGGAATTTAATTTGCAAATCTATTCAAATTCCTGAGCAGGAGAACTGATTCCTCAATCAATCAAATCAATTTCATATTTTAAATTTCTTTTGTCTTACTTATGCTAAAACTGAGACAGGTTCCGCGAAAATTTAGCAGTAAAGTTGAAGGGAAAATGAACTATGAAGATTTTGTTCATTTCATACTTGCAGAGGAAGATAAGTCATCTGAACCTAGTCTGGAATACTGGTATACTCCCTAGCCTTCTCAAATACTGGAGATCTTTTAGCAGCATAGAAAATCGTACGTCTTGACTGATATATGGCAACTTGGAAAATAAAAGAAAGCAAGTTATTTTTTTAACCATTTGATTTATACACAATTATTCTACTAAAACTTCTTATAATAATTGTTGAAGTTATGGGGTTTTAGATGGAGTAATGATAAGAATAAGAAAAAATATAATTAGTGTGAAATATGATTGATAATGATTTGATACTAACTTGATACAAAATTCTAAACACTAGCCCCAATTTATTGGGATACATGACTCCTAATCCTAAATCAATAGGTAAATCAAGAAACAAATCATGATAGTAACTAAGTTTTACCGAAGCTAATATTTGGAGATAATATTGTAAAGATATTAAATATACTTTCTTATATTCTAACAACAGCAACAACAACAATAGTAGTAACAATAATAATAATAATGTAGCGTTGAAGACCGATTCCCTGTCATTTGTATAAATCATAAGCCTGCTGGCCCTTTCTAATTAACGCAATCTATGTTTGATAATAATTGGAGCACTGCTTTCAAAACCGGACTAGACTAGATGGTTAGTAGGGTTTGAACCAGCTACCGAGGTGTATGGTCTATTTAACAAAAAAAACCAGTTAATTCCAAATCCAGTGAAAACTGAGTCAAAACCTGTTAAGACTTTTTAGTTTTAACTGGTCAATTTCTTTCTTTAATTGTCCTTTTTATTCTAAAGAATATTTTTTAAGTTGAACGAAGATGATTTGAACTTCGTTCCTTGAGGTTCCAATGTCAAACTCTTCCTCGACCTTTAAATTAAATTGAATTTAAAAAAGATTTTTCCCCCTAAATCGTTGTAGGTTTAAATGCATTGATTTGGATGGAAATGGAGTGTTGACACCAAATGAAATGCTGTTCTTTTACGAGGAGCAGTTGCATCGGATGGAATGTATGGCCCAAGAGCCAGTGCTTTTCGAAGATATACTATGTCAGATTGTTGATATGATCGGACCAGAGGTCTCTCCTTTATTAATGTCCTTCCATCTTTGGTTGTTTCTGTTTTATTCCTCTGCATTATAGCACGTGGTAACCGTCCTATGTTTACAGAATGAAGGATATATCACACTACGAGATGTGAAAAATAGCAAACTTTCTGGAAATGTTTTCAACATTCTTTTCAATCTCAACAAGTTTATCGCATTTGAAACTCGCGATCCATTTCTCATTCGTCAGGTAGAAGCAAGTTTTAGATCGTATTTCACTATCAATGTGAAGCCTTTTAGCAATATTTGTTGTCAAATTTATAATGACAAGGAGGGCACTTTGTTATCCAGGAACGCGAGGATCCAAGTATGACAGAATGGGACCGCTTTGCACACAGAGAGTATATTAGGCTTTCTATGGAAGAAGATGGCGAAGATATGTCAAATGCCAGTGGAGATGTCTGGGAAGAATCACTTGAGGCCCCTTTCTGACTTTAAATTAGGTAGGTCGAGTAGTGTTTGCCACATATATTTTAGAGAAAATGAGACATACCTAAAGTATTTTGCAGTTACTTTTGAAATACAGTTATAATGTAGGCTTATTTGGTAATATGATGAGTTCTCATTGGATGTTGATATCAAATATTTTACACTGACAATGCACCTCCATTAAACTCTATATCTTATTCTTAATTTACATATAAATATGTTGTATTTCTTGCACTACCTAAATGGATATCATTAATGTAGGTGAATCAAAGGCTAAAGTTGTGCTTTATAAGAATCTTCACACTCTACCACTTGAACAGTATGGGAGCAGTATGCATTTGGAGAGGTATTGGTCTTGGAGGTAGATGTCTAATATTGTGCTCTGGAGAGGTTCCCCTGAAATTTGTTTAGTAAGAAATTAGCTACAGGGTACGAGCTGGTGCAGATTTATTGTTCTTGTTAATATACTTTTTTTTACAGTAATCCATATCGAATTAATTTCTGTAAAAAAAACTGGAGGGTTTTTGGTTTATCCCTGATGAGTTTTGGTTGTTTTTGTGGTTCTTTTTACAGAATTTATCTCAATTAATTGTATTAAATTTTCAATGTGTTTCTTTAGTTTGTTAGATAGTGAAAGAGCAAATGCAATATCATGGAATTAACTCTGATCACATTATGAAATTTTAAAAAGATGACTAAATTAAGTTTTTGAGAATTTGAAAGCATTACACGTTAGTTTGTCTATTTAATTTCATTCAAACAATTGTTAACATGTTGACATATACTGTCGTCACTTGTTAGTCTACAGAGTTGGCTGTATTGTTAAGCATTATATTTTTGCCAGAAATATAAAAACATGTAACTATAATGTGTTATTTCGGTTCCTATCTTTAAATAAATGGGTTTATTTCTTCATCCTCGATATCTTTTTCATATACTCCATTGGAAGTACTTTGGTTCCTTTACATCGTGACAATAAATTTGACATTCACACTGCCTACAGCTTTCATTCCTTACCATCTAAGATAGGTAATAGGTATGACATGTATGAAAGCTCTAGCTTGCAGGAGGATGATAAAAGATGAATCAGTAAGTTGAAATTTCGTTATCTTAGACAAATTGATATACTCGAAATGGTGTGCATTGTTTGAAATAGTTTTAAAATTTTACAAAATGGCAAGTTCATCCCTAATATTGCAATGCGTCTGTCAAAATAGTTTACCCCCATTAACTTCTACTATTAGAGCTATAACGCAACACATTAAAAATCTCAAATTAATGTCACATTATAAATTGCATATAAGATTTGTAATGTAAAAAAATACATTAATTTAGCGTGACACAAATTTTTAGTGATGTAATATTAATGTGGAATCAATGTATACAAACTATATGTTTATTTGTCAGGTTAGATAATAGCCTTTGACTAAAAAAGTTAACTTATGAACCATTTTAATTAGCATGTTATAATTTTATGAATAAATTTGTTAATTTATAAAATTAAAAAATTATTTTGATCCAATCTTACAATTTTGAAGATGAATTTATCTATTCACACAATAGAGAAAGAAATGCTCTAAATCATAAACCTTTATGCTGAATGTTGTTTTATTCGTTGTCACAATATAGTGTTTGATTTTCTGTTTTGTTATTTCTATCATTTTTATTTTGTTACATTTATAGATATATTGTCATTTTATGTTATTAATTTATGTTTAAATGTTGTGAGTTTGTTAACAATTTTATGGTTTTCAATTTTGGCGACATATATAATTTTCAATATAATCTAGAAATTTGAATAAATCAATAATTATTTTTAGTAAAAAAAGACACTAATTACTTGTATCTTTTTTTTTTCTTCATGAAATGGTAAAAAAAGAATTCCTTACAAATACGAAGTTCTTTTATATATAGAGATTCAAACTGTTGTGCCGGCCGATTTAGCCGAATTGTAAACAAACAACACTTAAAGAAAGAAAGAAAATCTTTGAAATTGATTGTCAAATGAAAATTATTAAATAAATATTTCACATGCATAAAAAAATGCAAGTAGTGTGTATTATCAAATCAAATAAAATTTCCGCAAAAAAAATATAAAAAATTGAAGATAATATTGAGATGGGACCGGAGTGAAGAAAATAAAATCTAATCTAACATCATTGTTGTGTTGTGTTCTGAGAATGACACGCTTTACTTTTGAATTTTCATTCAATTAATTCTGGTATTGTTTCCTTTTTACTTTTCCTTTTTTCTTAACCCTCTCATTTTTCAATCTGCATAACCATTCCCATTGGCTCTTTCAAATCCTCTCATCTTTCAATTTCAATCACAATCATCACCTTCTTCTTCCTTTTACAATCCTCATTTCTCTCTTTTATTTCCACTCACTATCAATTTCATTCTACCTAACTTTCCTTGATCTCGTTCAAAGTTACCTTCTTTTCCTCTTCCTTAATTCAACTGCTTTCCTTAATTGCTCCTTACTTTTTTTTTTATTCATTTTACATTACATCTCTTGTTTTCCTTTCATCACTTTCATATTAATACATACTTAATAGCTAAGCTCAAGCTTAATCAGGTTTTCACTCTTTCCTCATTATCATTATTATGCGTTTCTTCATTTAATTAACTAATTAATTGTTTCTTTTTTCTACCTCATTCCACTCGGTACTTTTTGTCTTCTTCCCCCATTCATGTTTATGGAAATTGTTCCGTTTTCAATTCTCATTTACTAATTAATTAATTAAAAGGAATAATCATGGCTTCTATAACAACACATTATGCATTGCTTCAAAATTTTATATTAGTAATGAAATAAGAATAGACTTTCTCACATTCTCATAGCTGGCTTGTTTTATTTTTCAACCATCTCTTGCCAATTATCATTTTTTAAACTTACTATAAAATATTTGTTATTTTTAAATTTGGTTCTTTTTGCTACTATGTGAATTAGTTAAGTATGTTTGGAATGTTATAGAAAATCCTTATTTTTTTCTCTAACTTTTGTTCTGTGTTTTATCATTTAGACTGAGTCGGCAGCATATATTCACCAAGAGTAGTAGTTGTAATTTTTTGTGAAGATGGTTTTGGGAATAAGAACAAAGAGTAGAAAAAGTGTTTCAAATTCAATCCAAGTTAACTACAACATCCATGTTAAAGAGATCAAACCATGGCCACCTTCACAATCACTTAGGTCTGTTCAATCTGTGCTCCTGAAATGGGAAAATGGTGACCGAGTTTCAGGGTCTCTTGCCTCGAATGTCGGTAATGGGAACATTGAGTTTAATGAACCTTTCAGGCTTTCAGTATTTATGTGTAGAGAAGCTTCCAAGAAAGGAAAAAACCACGAAAATTTCAAGAAGAACTACTTAGAGTTTCACTTGTATGATAGGACAGTGAAGAGTCAACTTTTAGGATCAGCCGTTATAAATTTTGCAGAGTTTGGGATTATTAAGGAAGCTAAAGCCATAAGTGTTCAGTTGAACTGCAAGAAGAGTTTCAGGAACTCGGCGCAACCGTTTCTGTATGTTAATATTCAGCCATTGGATATAGAGTGTTCAAGCTCATCACCAAGCAGCAACTTTTCAAAGGAATTGTCACCAGAAAAGGAAGAAAGTGAGTCTGTATCACAGTCAGTTAAAGATGATGATGATGATGATCACGATGATGTTGAAATTGCATCTTTTACTGATGATGAAAATGATGACATTCCTTCAAATCCCTTGCAAACTATCAGATCTGCTTCAGATACTACAGGAGGTTTGCCCCTTCTTAATAAAAAAGTACTAAAGTGATTTATTTTCTAATTGTGCTTAATGATAAATGATATTTGTGATTAATTGCTTTGTAATTTATGGACATTATATTTGATAGGATATAGTTAATGAATATTAGAGTAGTTAAGAGTTAGTTAGTTAATAATAATTAGTTAGTTAGTTGAGGTTGTTATAAGGCTATTTGTATAAATAGGGAGGTTATGGAGTTAGAGAGGTTCATCTTTGAATATTGTAATCAATTGTTGAATAGAGTAGTAACTCTATTATGAAGAGAAAACTCTTGAAGGAAAGATTTCTCTCGTATCTCTCAATAAAAGTATTCTTTCTTAGGAATCCAATTCTTACAGGGTTCCTAACAATATTCCTTTGTTATGATTTGCTAGTAATTGACCATTTGACCACAAATTCTCTATCACTCTATTTAGCTGGATTTTGCTCAAGAAAAAACTATGATGCTTTATATTTGGTTATAGACTTATAGTATCGGTTGCTTCTTTTCCTCTTAATTTTCAATGTGCACATATGCTTTGATCATTTGCATTAAGTTATGCTTGTTTGTATGCTGCTGCAATTCATGTTCTGTTGGTCTTAGCATATTTAGGAAATGGGATGACTTTATCCTATATTTGATTGCTCATTTAACAGTTGTATATCAATTATCATATAAGGTTGATTTTTTCTTCACCAAAAAAAAATATATAAGGTTGGTTTTTTAGTGTCATTTTAGCTCCACATAAAATGATCAAATATTTGAACTCTAAATTTGTTGACTGGTTCTTTTTGAATTGTACTTAGCTACTAGATACATAGTCAAGGAACTATATGGAACTATGTAGACGTATTACAGATGCTATAATTTTTATATTGATTTCCGGATTTCTGGACTGTTAATATGTAAGCAGAGATTAAATTTTCTAGTCTGTCATTTTTAATAGCCTGTTGAAATTTGATTTCAGACAGCATCAAAATCAGTGAAGGAGGAACAAAGGGATCTAATGGAGAATGTATTATACCCTCAGAAAGTACTTCTTCTAGCTTACTTGTAAACACAAAGGCTGAAACATCCACACAGGTCAATGGCGTCAAATCTCCCTCTTCGTCTATGGTTCTACGCTCGGATACGGAAAATGCCGAAAATGGCAGGCCTTTACATAAAATTTCTGAGGGAAGTATCAAGGTTAGTGATGCAAGTTCTGAAATTCAAGAAAGCATTGAACAATCCCGTTCGCTAGATATCACTGGTGATATATTCAAAGCCAAATCTCCATCTTCATTCATTTCATCAAGTATGAGATCACACTTCGAAATATCTTCCCAATCTCAAGTGACTCCAGAGGATAGCACAAATCAAGAAGATATCTCAGAAAACCAGAGATATAAAGAAAATAGTCCCGAGAAAGTTAGCAATGTTTTTAACATTGGTGTGATGGAGGGCAAAGAGAAAATGGACAACAGAAGAGGACAAGAACAGTTAACTATAAGTAATGAAATTTTAGAAAATGTGCTTGATAATAATTTTTCAGATGATGAATCTACAAGGGCGGGAAAATTATGTAGTGATACTCTTCTGCCAAGTGAAAAACCACATGAACATCCAACAATTATTTCGACAAATGATAAAGCAGATGATGTGAGAAATGAACAGTTTCTTTTGCAACCTATTGAGACCTATGGGCAGTTCACCAGGAGTCAGAACTTAGATCAGGAAAATGGTGTTCATGTTGGTGCTGCTTGTCATAAAGACATTAATGTGAATGGAAGCTTTCTTAATGACAATACCGAATTGAAGGCTGAAGTTGAAAGGCTTCGTGAAGAGCTGAGGGAAGCTGCTGCTCTTGAAGCTTCAATGTACTCAGTTATTGCTGAACACGGCTCCTCAAACAAGGTTCATGCACCTGCTCGGCGGTTGTCTAGATTCTATTTCCATGCTCATAGAGTTGGCTCCCCTGCTAAAATAGCTAGTGCAGCCCAGAGTACTATCTCAGGATTTGTTTTGGTTTCTAAAGCATGTGGGAATGATGTCCCAAGGTATATAAAAATTGATTTCTTAATTTTCTTAACTATGCTGAAATGATATAATAGTTCAGGAGCATACACCAACGATTCTTATGGTTCTAAATTGCAACATAGCTTTTGGTGAAAGTGTAACCTGAGACAACAAACTTTCTATTCCTACATACGGAGAAAATGCTCCTTGTCTATGAAATACCTATATAGAATTTTCTTTTCTATTGAGCATACATAAAAAGGAATATTGAGAATGAATGTCTTGAAGTTGTGGGATTTTAGATAAAAAGAGGAGAGAATATAATAAGAACTCAAATATTATTGATAATAGTTTTATGTTAACTTGATTACAAAATAGTCAATACTAATCTCTATTTATAGAGATACATAGACTCAATCTTAAATCAGGAACAAATCATAATAATAATGAGATATTCTAAGATATATCTATGATTATAAATTGATCATAGGAAATAACTCAAGATACTCTAATATAATATAAAAGATATTATATGATATTTTCTAATATTCTAACACTCCTCCTCAAGCTAAAACTTACTAAGCTTTAATTTGTTATAAGAAAACAATGTATTGCTCCGCTTTACATTTGTTATAAGAAAACTTACTAAGCTTTAACTGCATTTGGAAGCGTCAAACCAATAATACCGGAGATCCAAAGTATTTAAACTTGAATCTGCTTCAAGGAGAGAGAGAGGCGTGCTTCAGGGAGATAGAGGCGAGACCAGTACATCTGGGACAAAGATGGGGCCAGGCGCGAGTGCATCTAGGACAAATTGTCAAGCTAAAGTGAGTCATGAAAATAAAAGACACCATCTGAATGACCATGAACGGAAAAAAAAGTCATCACTAATATGATTCATCTTTGGGAAAAGAGACATCACTGGAATGATCGTCAGTGGGAATAGAAGCACTGATATAATCTGTTAGGAAGAACCGAATTGCATGACAAACACTGAAGAAGAAGCAGCCAGTATGCTCGTGGCTCGAAATAAAAAACTGAAAACAGATCTGGAACCAGGAGGGAAAACCCAATATGGACGACTGAAACATTGTGCCAGAAGGCGGACAGATGCGCCTGCGCTTGAGGCTGGCGCAAGATGAATGCGACGGAGCTTGGGTTGTGTAGATTGGGAGATTCCGCATTATGTCGGAAAACTTGCTGGAAAACTTTTCCAGCTGCGGTGATTGTTGGTGGAAGTGACAGCGATCATAAAAAAATAATGATTATGCCAGAAAAGAGAAACTATGATTATATTCCCAAACTGTTAGGAACTCGGAAGCGGAATAGTGGTGAGACGGTTCAAGGAGGATCGAAAGAGGCTCTAGATACCATGTTGAAGTTGTGGAATTTTAGATTAAAGAAGGAGAGAATATAATAAGAACTCAAATATTATTGATAATAGTTTTAGACTCAATCCTCAATCAGGAACAAATCATAATAATAATGAGAGCTATTCTAAAATATCTCTATGATTATAAATTGATCATAGGAAATAACTCAAGATACTCTAATATAATATAAAAGATATTTTCTAATATTCTAACAGAGTGTATTCGAGAGAAAGTTGGATAAGCAAGTATTAAGGAGAATACAATTAAGATTTGAGAATACGATTCAGACTAATCTAATGTGGTCTGTTCATGAGAGAACTAGGTCTCCAAGAAGAAAAATGGTCAAATGGAATAATTAAATTAGGTGGACAAATAGAACTTAAGGACAATTAGTTAAAAAAGGCTTTGATATAAAGTTCGAAATTGGTTTTTAGTGAAAACACGACTTTTGTTATTAGAACATAATGACTGTTTTATCAATGTAATAAATCCCAACTAATGGGATAAAGATTGGTTGTTACTGTATCTATTGAAGTTTGTATGATTGATTATCGTTTTCAAAAAGGCCTCAACATAGTTTTCATCATTTGCATGCAATTTACACCAGTTCTTAGTTTACTGTTTTGTAACCGTGAATAGGTTGACATTCTGGTTCTCAAACCTGATATTTCTGAGATCAATTGTAAGCAAAGGAGTTGAAAGTATACACTTTGGTGATGGTCCATGCATCAACAATGAATGTTACGGAAATGATCATACTTTACATGAGGAAGAAAAAGAAAATACAGAAGAATGTTTGCATAGCTGGCTGGATCCAGAGACATTCTTAGTTGCATTGGAAAAGGTTGAAGCGTGGATATTCTCTCGAATTGTTGAGTCAGTATGGTGGCAGGTTGAATCATAAACCATCTTCTGCTTCTTCGTCATCTCTCTAGAAACTTTGATTTGAAGCCGAATGGCCCTGTACTTTTTACTGATACTTTTTTGTGTTTGTTGTCCTCAGACTCTGACTCCATACATGCAGTCTTCAGCAGCTAAAAGCTCTACCTCTAGGAAAACCTATGGGAAGAGATATACTATTGGTGATCAAGATCAAGGAAACTTTTCTATTGATTTATGGAAAAGGGCTTTCAAGGATGCATGTGAAAGGCTTTGTCCTCTTCGAGCTGGAGGGCTTGAATGTGGCTGCTTGCCAGTGATATCTAGAATGGTATAATTTAACATCTGTATTTTGGATGCAACGTGTTTCAATACTGGATTCATTCTTATATTCTTCTTTTTACATGTATATGGATGTAGATATATATGTTAAATAATATGACAAATCATCTAGCTTGGTTGATGTCTTCTTCACTCTGATTTTTAAGCCGTATCTTAAAATGTTGGAAATTGGGTTTAGTGGATATTTATTGTTAGAGATAACTTTGAAAACCATTTTTGGAAGATACTTGGCATCCTAAGGTTCTTGTTGATTTGATTATTGGCATGACATGGGACCTCTTTGGCCATGTGGTCATAATTTCAATCCTCACCATGCCTATTCATAGATGATTTAAATTTCTACATAAGGTCTGCTTTGTCCATGATTTGAAATTAAAGGCCTTTACACGAGTAATCCCCGTTTATTTCGAGATAAAAACCATTATCGGACCTGCTTTTGGGTTATTTGATTCTTGACAGTTAAGGGAAACATAGGCTTTTTCCTCGTGTTCGCTGTTTAGTAGTTATATCATTAGTTTATTCTTGAAAAGTTCAAAGTTGGATAGATAATGTAGATGTTCATGTTTTCTCTTAATGATGACATTTGCTATTTGTTCCTATCTTTTTAAATAATTGAAATGCAAGCTGATTGAAATAGGACTTCTCTTGTGGTGGTAGGTGATGGAACAATTGGTTAATAGACTTGATGTGGCGATGTTCAATGCTATTCTTCGGGAATCAGCCGATGAGATGCCAACAGATCCTATATCTGACCCTATTAGTGATTCTAAGGTTCTTCCTATTGCAGCTGGAAAATCAGGCTTTGGGGCTGGTGCTCAACTTAAGAATGCTGTGAGTGACTAAACTTTTGATCTTTTGAGAATATGATTTTTGAATTCATTAACATCATTCAAAATTTGAAATTCAAAGTTTTTAATCTTTGATGCATTCACAGTCAACACTATTTTAGAGGTATGAAGTTTTTCTTTTCCTGGGTACCCCCTCGGCTTAAAACACATCCTTTTTAAGTTTGCTTAGACATACTCCTTGCACTGTCCTTGTAAATTTGTTGGATGATGACATATACTTAAATAAATGTTATCAGTGATGCTCTATGCTGTGCATCTTTGGTAATGAAGTAATTGGTAACTTCACATTGTCTATACTCAGGTCGGTGACTGGTCAAGATGGCTTTCAGATTTGTTTGGCATTGATGATTGTGACTCTCATGAAGACAAAAATGAAAATGATGACTCAAAATATGAATCGTCCTTCAAACCTTTCCTTCTCCTGAATGCGTTGAGTGATCTAATGATGCTTCCTTTTGATATGCTTGCAGACGCCTCTATGAGAAAAGAGGTTTGATTACTTTTGATTGGTTGAGTTGTGTTTTTCATTTCTACTTTCTGGGAAATAGATTTTCATTTTGATTTTGCAAAAAACTTCTATAGGTATGTCCTAGATTTGGCATATCATTGATAAAACAGGTTGTCTACAATTTTGTTCCCGATGAGTTCTCCCCAGGACCTGTTCCGGATGCTGTTCTCGAGGCCTTGAGCAATGAGGTTGGTTGATTTTTTGCATGATTTTTCTTTCTCTTTGAATACAGGCAATAACTATGATGAGGTCAGTGGATTATATCAATGCCTACATTCTGTGTCTGCCTATGCATTGTTTTAGCCCTTTAACTTTTAACAGAGTGAAAAATAGAGTTAAAGTCGCATGTCAGTCTAAATCTGTTTTACATAGACCACCAATAATAATTCACTATTTTGTCACTATACAATCTCAAATTAAAAATATACATATAAGAGTGGAGTGATGTGGCAAAATAGTGGACTATCATTTAGCGTGTCAGTCTAATACTGATTTATACTCACAGTGCATGTCTTTTAAACTCAAAAACATATATAAATGTAACTATTATTTTCTTGATTTTAGGATATTCAGGATGATGAAGGGTCCATAACAAGTTTTCCATGCAGTGCTGGTTCCACATCCTATGCACCACCTCCAGCTTCTTCAGTTGTGGGTATGCTTCAAGAAGTGGGAACCCCTTCACTAAGAAGTGGATCATTTGTGCTTAAAAAGTTATATACAAGTGATGATGAACTTGATGAATTAGATTCACCACTTTCTGCTCTTGGCATGGATGATCCTAAGAAAAAATTTGCAGTAGTAAAGGGAGGTCGTAAGGTTGTTCGATATGAACTTTTGCGAGAAGTGTGGAAGAGTAGTGAATAACATGTATTCAATCATTGTTTTATTTTTTTGTATATTTATTTACAATTTAGCCTAGTATAGCAGCTTTTGTTTTTAACAATAATAAGAGTAATAATAATATTGGTCTTTTATAATCTTGTACTTTTTATGTCATAAAACTGGTAAAGGAAGTTCATTTTATAAATGAGAAGTTATTATGTCTAAGTAAGTGAAATTTCATCCTCATATATTGGACAAGCATCCACCAAATTTGGTTTCATAATTTGACTTGCATCGTGAGGAATAACTTTTGGAAAAAGACCACGATAAAGTTTTCTACAAATTTAGTGGTTATTTATGTTTCTACAAATTTGAATTATCGTGGCATTCGGGTGGAAGTGATCGGTGGGTGTTGAACAATGATAAGGTTGGTGTCTATGCAGTTAATGAGGCCTACAATATCATTACGAGTGATGTATTGGTTCAATGTCTCCCTTCAATCAATATTTATGGAATTCATTGGTTCCTTTAAAGACTGTACTTTTGGTTTGGAGGTTGTTTAACATGTTACCAACAAAAAACAATTTGCTTAGGAGAGGAATATTGATTGAGGATGATATTGGTTGCGTGGAGGTTGTGGTGGAGTTGAGTCGGCTTCACATGTTTTCTTTGAATGTCATTCATTTTGCAGGTATTTGGCAAGCCATTTTTGGATGGTTAGGTGTTGTTGGAGTGCTACTAATTTCATGCTTCGAGCATATGGAGCAATTTTCATGTTTAGTTGGCGGTGGTAGGGTATTCAATCAACGATTGGTGCTGATATGGTTTGTGATCATGTGGACAATATGGAAGGTAAGGAATGCAATCATCTTCTGCAATAAGGAGTTGAATGTTCAATAGTGGAAAGTGTAAGAGTTCATGTGGAGCTGGCTGAGGGTGGATGTTAAGGGTTTTGATTTCTCTATTCATCTATGGTTCCTTTGTCTATTAGTTTTCTTAGAAGGCAGCCGGTTCGCACTAGGTTTAAGGAGAAACCTGCAGTTTTATTCTGAAGTGTCTGATAGTTTATTTCGTCTAAAATTACATGTAATCATTAAAATTCTACCATATTTATGCTAATCTGTTGGTGTAGGATCATAATCTGGTGAGACCGAATGAGTTGGTTTGTGTTTTGTTATAGGTTTTCTTATACTGTGTGCAATTGGTATGGGCTACCACAATGGAATTGAAGATGCAAGAAATCATGAATTTGGTTTAATTGATGCTTTATTGAGCTGACTGAATTTGCTTTGGCGATTTTTTTGTCTGTTGTGAATTAAGCTATATTGTTGGTGTCAACCGTCAAGCACTTGAGCAAGTTTGGTACTTCATATTTTCATTTTGACGAATTTGTAGGGGATTTTGTTGGTAGGTGTGTTCCTACTGTGTGAGCTAATTTGTGTTTATTCTATCATATACACAACTGGTGTATCTTTGTGGCAAATATGTGCACATCTTGTACTTGGTTAGTAATTTTAATACAATTTTAGCTTCTTCACATAGAAGACTAAATGCAACAAACACACAAACACATTTTAATGAAATTGTGTCATTCACAAAGGGAAACAGTAAAACACATGAAACAACATTAACAATCAAAGCCACTAATAGATGTAGTCTTTGAAAGCCCAAAAGCTCGTGACTAAAGTCATTTTCAAAATCACGCCTTCCTATCCCATCCTTAATTGATATTTTTTTTTTTTAATAACATTTGATATAATTATATACATAACACAATTTTATGTGTTGAATTTGAGTACATAGTTGAAATCAGGGGTAGCAGGAAAACTCAACAAGACATCCGCAAAGCGATCAAACTATCATTATTTGGAACCACCACACCATTGCTGCAAACCATCAACGACACAAAAGCCTCGTAAAGTGCACTTGATTAATTGGAAAAAAGTTTGTTTACCAAAAGAATGAGGTTCAGGGGTTTGTGATTTGAAAGCTTTTAACATAAATTTATTGGATAAATGATGTTGGAGATTAAGAGAGGATTTATAGGCATTGTCTCACAAATATGAGGTGGTGGGTGGCGAGTTGGGCATGCATAGATCTTATAGTTTGGTGTGATGGAACGATAGTTGCTTGGTTGATGGTGGGGTTAGTGTGTCTAACACAAATTGGTTTATGGGTAAGTTGAGTAAGACGGTCGGGGATATGCGTTCTACATCGTTTTGGTGTAAGGTTTGGAATAGTGAAGGTGAATTGTGGGAGTGGTTTGTTAGGTTATATAGTTAGTCGGAAGACATATAGGCTAAAGTAGCTAAGATGTTTGATCATGTGTTTGAGGGAGGTGTGGGGTGGCGTTGGAGGAGACATTTGTTTCATGGAAAGGTGAGGTAGTAGCAGAGTGTAGGAATGTGTTGGTTAATGTTTCTTTATAGGATAATTTTGTTGATTCTTAGGCTTGGAATAATGTTTGTGGTGGAGTGTACAATGTCAAAGAAATTTATCGGGTTTTAACAAGTAAAAGATTGAGTAATATGATAGATTTTCCTGTTTTTGATATCATTTGGAACAAATTTTCTCCTTTAAAGATTTCTTTATTTGTTTGGTGTTTGTGGTGTAATCGGTTGCCATCACAAGTTAACTTGGTACGGCGTAATATCTTATTTGTACATGTGAATCTTTGTGTTAGTGGTGTGGAGTTGTTGAATCAATAAATTAGTTTTTCTTTGTGTTGTTTGGTGTTTGTGGTGTAATCGGTTGTCGTCACAAGTTAACTTGGTATGACGTGACATCTTATTTGCACATGTGAATCTTTTTGTTAGTGGTGTGGAGCTGTTGAATCAATAAATCAATTTTTCTTTGATTGTATGGTGTTTGGGGGAATGTAGGTTGGTATTTTGCGTTGGTTAGGTATATATAGTGTTATGTCTAACCAATGTGTGGCTTGTGCTCTATTTTATAGGTATTTTCATTAAAGTTATGTTTTTTGTTAACATATCATTTATATTTGGTTGATGATGGCATAGTCTATTTGGAAAGCTCGCTATCGGTGATTTTTAACTCGAAAGTTGCGAATGTTCAAAGAATCCTTGAAGATGCTAAGCTTCTCTCATGGTCTTGGCTTAAATCTCATACAAAGGGTTTCAATTATCAATTATTTATGTGGTGCGATTGTCTAGGTATTGGTGATAGTTAAGTAGTTGTGACAGTGTAGTACTTATGTTTCTTTTTGTTTTGACGGGTTGTTCTGTTTTTTGTACCTTTTTTGTTTAGGATTCTTTTTTTTTTTTTTGGGCATGTCTTGTGCTTTAAACTTTTTGTTTGAATGAAGTTATTCTATGATTTTTTTCAAAAAGAGAATTTAATATCACTTTTTTGTTTTTGTATTTCATGGTATTATATTAATCTAACGGCTAAAATTTATTTTCGTTGAGGAATGGAAAGATATGGATTGGAAATCCAATTTCATTTATTTTTATTCAACCATTATTAATTTAAACTTTAGCATTTATGTTGCGCTTTTCACTTTAAAAAATATTTTATTATCTATCCAGCAGTATAGGTCAATATTTTTATTACGATATTAATTATTATGTAATGAAAATATAAAATTAATTTACACATAAATCTAATCAAATTATTCTAAATGTATTTGGATGAGATAATTAGAAATTTTAGATAAATTAAAATTGCAACAATTCACATGCTGCAATTGAATTCATTTCATTTCTAAATTTTGTTATATGGTTAAAAGAATTTTTCTTTAAAAAATGAGTTATTTTTATAAATTTTAAAAGTTTTAGGACAAAAATGAAAATTATATTTAGGCTAAAACTGAAATTTTGTAAAAATTGGCAAACTTTGCAATTTTATGGACTAAATTGCAAAAAATTGAAATTCTCCAAATTTAGTTTTGATAAAATACTTCGTGAATCCTTGATTTTGAAAATTCTCCAAATTTATTATCCAAGGTAATTTGTTTGAAGAATTTAAATTCCCCTAAATAATTACATTCCCTAAAAAAATTCCTTCATCCAAACATACTATAATAAGATGTCACTTTGTTGTGTTAGTTTCTAAAATATCTCTAAAGATGGGGTTAAATAAATTTTAAGTTCATATAAATGGTTTGTTTGTTTATAATTTAAAAAAAAATGATTTTTATAGTATTTTATGTTTTTGTTATAATATTTTTTAAAAAGAATTTTAAAAACAAAGCTTCAAATGAAAAATTGGTTTAAATAGTTATCTTAAAATATCATTTTAAGTATTTCATCTATTTGCTACAATTTTTTTTATAATTAAATTTCAAAAAATGATTAAAATGAAAAACTATTTTGAGAAAATATTCATAAAAATTATTTTTGAAAGATATATATTTTTCTTAAAAAATAATTTTTATCATGTTAAAATCTCTAATAATAATATTTAAGTGTGTAAACCACTACTTTAGTTTTTGAAAGTATAAAACGTTTTTGTTTTGGTCACTAACTAAACAAAAAACCTAAACTAGTCATCGCATGATCAAAATAGTCCCTGAAAGATACAACTAATTATCATAAAAGTATATGAAATATACAATTTACTATCAAAATATTTCATGACCGTTATAACGTCAATGACTAAAATGAAAAACATTTTGACGATTCGATGACTAATTTGAGTTTTTTGCCGAGTCAGAGACCAAAATGGCAACATTCTATACTTTCAGGGACTAAAATGATGATTATCATATTTAAGTTATTGAATGTCAAAATAACATTTTTAATCGATAACAAATAAATCTAAAACAACTTCTACTAATTTTAAGTAATTTATCATAAAAATCATTTAAAAAAATATAAAGTCAAAATCACTTTTTAAAAATCTTATGTATAAACATGTTGACAACGTTGTAAAAATATCACCCACAAAAAAATGAAATCAAAATTAAATTTTTAAGTCCATATTTTCGTTACTTTTATCTTGAGTTTATGACATTTAAAAAATTCATGTTTTTATAAAGGAGTTTTTTTATAATATTTTAAATTTACTTGCAAAAAATCATTCAAAAATTTATAAGTTCAAAGACAATTTAACATATTTCTTTTCAGCATGACTACAAAATTCTATTTTTTTATAGAAACTAAAATCAAAATTTCATAATT
>JBBPBP010000001.1:3065543-3107087 GCA_037974735.1 Cicer chorassanicum | reverse complement strand
ATTGTAAGCGTACGTTCGGAAAAAAATATTTGTCTCTTACATATAAGTATCATTTGTTACTTTTTTTCCAACATCTTTTATTAAAAAAAAATTGCATTTACTTCATCTGAGGTCACTTTAAATGATACTTATACTCAATTTAGTTTTAAAAAAACACTAACATTTCCTATACTCACTGAAAAATTGGCGCATAACATTTGTTTTTTATTAGTCTTTCAACTTTATCTGTTATTTATCAAAAAGACACTAAAATACATATTCCGATTGTGCTAATAAAAACGTAACAATATCTTTTAAAATTACAAATAACAAATGTATAGTTATATATTTACAAATTAAAGTGAAAACTCTCATTGTGTCAAATAGTAAATGACATGAATGAATGTAAGTGTGACAAAAAAATATTTGATGTAGTTTTTTATAATGAGTACAGAGGTGGTGCATGTTTTTTCAAAACTAAAGAGAGTGTTAGTATCATTTAAAGTGACTTCATGGGAGGTAAATGCAATTTTTCCCTTTATTAATATTAGTATTTTGTTTTAAAATATGAAAAGTTAAAGTTTAACACATTCAAATACAAATGTTAGTTTAGAAATATTAACACATAAAAAAAAAAACATATATCAATTTTTTTTAATAAGAGTGCAAAAGAGAATGGGGCTTATTAGTAATTCAGTTCATTTAAACTAGTTTTAAATGATTAATTAATTCAGAAATCGCCATGGGAATAATTTATTTTATTGAAAAGGCAAATTGGGAAGAAGTTAATAACCAAGGAAGAAAGGATTAGAAGAATTTACATTAACGGTGTGAGTCTTAATGGTTTGCATTGCATTGTGTGAAGATCCTAGTTTTCAGTATAGCCAATATTGTATGAAAATTATGGCGAGAGGATAATTCATAAATTATTCCTATTTGGTCAACTTTCTAATATTGGTCCAATCTCTCCTTTTTCATAAATTAATCAACACTGTTCCTGCATTATCTGAGCTATAATTTTGGCCATCCATAAATATCTTCTTATAGCATGCAATTAACACACTTCCATGGTTTATCCTCTTTTCTCCAAATTTCATTCTTTAGTTGACTGTTTAGCTTATATTAATTAATTGTAGCAACTATTTTCTAAAATACCTAAAATTCATACATTAAGATAACAATATTCACAATCAACCAGTTGAAAGTTTCATCACATAATAGTTGTAATGGGTAGCCTACTGCTTGAACAAATTAAAAAGCAAACAACAAATTTCCTACAAGAAAAATACAAATCTGCTAGGATGACATTTACAGATGTTACAGGAGCAGAATTGTAAGTATACATGTATTTACGTGTGTTTTCTATGCGCTTTTAAATATAATGCATATTTTCTGACCTTAAATATAAATAAAAGTTGGTCAAAAAAAGTTGAAATATTTAATCTAAAATAAAATACGACTCTTAATTTGTTAATGCATATTTACTTATTTATTTATTAATAAATTATGATCAAGGAGCCTTAAACAGATAGCAATAATTATTTGTTAATTAGGCTAGCTGAGGAAGCAACAAATACGGATGATTGTAGCCCTGATGCCAAAACAATGACTAAAATTGCTGAGGCATCATTTGACATTGATGAATATTGGAGGATTGTTGATGTTCTTCATAGAAGGTATATATATGTTACATAAAAAAAATATTTCAAATTTAGAAAAATGACACTCCTCTGGAATTTCAAAATTTACCATATAATATTCAAAAGTGCAGGTTGTACAATGTTGATTGGGAACAATGGAGACAATCTTACAAAGCACTGGTTCTTCTAGAATTCATGCTCACACATGGTCCTTCAGATTTTGCTCAAGAATTTCAATGTGATGCGGAAATTATTGAAGAACTAGGAAATTTTACTCATATTGATGATAGAGGGTAGGTAACCTTTTTAAATAATAAAATCCCAACATCACATTTTCTTTCCTCTAAATTTCACTCTCTAATTTAATTTTTTTCATTAGTGAGTAATCTAAGTCTAATTCCACTAGGATCACGTAATACTGAATAATATTTCTAATATACTTTTTATGTAAATGATTATCATTTTAGTTTCTCTACAATTGCAATATGATGCAGTGTAAGAACTATTAAATTCAGAAATAAACTTTATTAATTTATTAATGGTTCTTACAGCTATTTCACCGTCCAATAGAAGATTTAGACCTATGACTACATAATTTTACTCTAATTTTGTTAATTTCATAATTTTAGTTTTCATTCCTAAATATTTACGATGAATGAACTTGTTAATTAATTATTTATTTCAGGTTTAATTGGGGATTAAGAATGCAAAAACTATCAAACGAAATACTAAAACTTTTGCAGGGTGGAGAATCTCTAAAAGAAGCACGTTTGAAGGCTCTAAAAATAACAAATGAAATACAAGGGTTTGGTAGTTCAGTGAACTCTAATTCTCCATCATCAATATTATCAGCTAGCCCATTATCTTCTGAATTTGCATCACCAGGTGGTTCTTCATCATCTAGTTCATTTTCTCCCACAAGCAATGATTCCGATAACAAAAATATAGTGCCACAAAATAATGTGGATGAAAGCCACCTTTGGGATGGTTCAACAGCTGAAGAGATTTTGATTGATTCTGAGGATGATGATGAAATGGGAAAACCAAAAGGATTTGTAAGTGAAATGTGTTCAAAGATTATTGGTGGTAGTGGTGCCACTGGAAGTCGTGAAAAGATTGAATTTAGATGCATTTCTGATGTTGGGAGGAGGGTTACCAAGAAGAGATATGATCGCCAAAATTCACTTTGGTTTTAAAATAACTATTAACACCTACTTTAATTTCTATCACGTCGAAAATAGTTAATTATATAGTTGAATTAACCACATTTTTTTTGTTGTAATTAAAATTACTCATCTACTCAACTCAATTGCAAGCGATTAACTAAGTGTTAAAGAAATATTCATAATGTATAATGTATATATTGTAATGTTATAAATTAAAAGTCGTGTTAATTATTTAGTTCTATATAATGACCCATGACTCTCAATTTTGTAAATTTTATATTATATTGTAAGTCTACTCTTGCGATGCAAAAATTAATTAAAAAAACTAGAATAAAAAGTTAACAACAATATTCATGTTTACATGTTCAGCTCTCAAGCTCCTGGAAAGCGAACTCATAATAAATGTGATGGTTGTGTATTCTACAGTGTATTTGGAGTGACAATAGAAAGAAAGCATGCTCAAGTCTAAAAATATGAAATGCACTGCTTATACGGAAACAAAACAATGCAATTCACAGTATATCAACACATAGATCCATCCAGCTATTGACCAGGAAGTTTTCCATGGTTATCAAGATTAATATCACGTCTAGTCATACTAATTGCATGCAGATGAACTTGCTAGATCCAGTTAATTATGCGCAATTTTAGGAATTAAATATCATCTTTCAATTTTTTTTTAAATTAAATATGCGCAATGTGCATTTCATATTTTGTTACATTATATTTTAGGAATTAGAAAATTTAATATTTTATTATTTTTTAATGTGTTCTGTATGTTTTTATGTGTTTTTATGTGTAGATCCTTCACTCACAGTTGATTCTAGTAATTTCGTGTTTTTGTTATTGAATGTGTCGTTTTCTTTTTAGCTGGGTCAAAACCGCTTGCACAATTTTTGCTAAGATCTATTGTATATTTCTTCTATAAATAGATGATTTTATTCACTTTATAAAGCACACCAAAATTCGACGCATTTCCGAGTTTTCTCTATTCTCTTCTTTCTGCTCGACGCATATTCCAAGCCACTTACCTCCTTATTTTCTGTTCGTTTTCGATAATTATCTCATTAGAACTAGAACGATTTTTTTTAGTGCAGTACAACACGATACAATTTATAATTTGAATTTTATCTTGAGTATGTTGTGGTTGATAGTGTACTTGTGCAATTTTGGGGAGTACTACAAAATTTTGTAAAGAAAACAATATAGTCAATGACTCAACTCCGTAATATTTTTTCAAATCTGTTTTTTATTTGAAAACAACATATAAGAAATAACAACATATAAGAAATAAGTTTGAGAGATTGATCGAAAAAGAATTCCTTATAATTCATATTAATTAAAGATGAAATAGAAATGATTACACTATGTCCTTATTCAGAGCCTAAGAGAAGATTAACAAACTACTACAATTCTAAGTAACTAACTAAATTCTAACTAACATTTATACTTAACTAATTATTCTAAACTACTAACAGGAATTTAATTTTCATAACAAATTAAATATGGAGATCTCTACATTATACTTATTTCCTGTATTCTAAAGTATAATTCAAGAATGTTAACTCAAAAGAATGGAAAATCACCATAATGTTGCTAATTACTTATTCACTGCACAATGCTTTGCAATTCAAAATTTCAAACAATCTATGCATCTATTAAATGAAAGGATGCTTATATTTTAGCATCAATCAACTGCACAACTCAAACGATCTAGTTTCAGCCACCAAAGAAGAGGCTCACGCAGCCCAAAAATCTTCCCGAGTCGTTAACTCAAACGGTCGTGTTTCATCATGAAGAAGAAGACTGTTCGACTTAATTTCCTCCTCGGATTCATAAAATCAAGCAGACGAGCTCCTGTCTCCAAAATGACATTATCGTTTAAATAAGCACGCGATGACGGAAATAATACAAACATACTCATAAAACACTTGGATACAATATGGTGAAAATCATAAAGAGGTCAAAGGAACGCCAATTACGCAAACACTACTGATCTCATTGTCATTCATTACACAATATTTGGCATAAAAACAAAAGATGAAAGTATTAAAGTAGTATAAAAAGTTGTGTATTCTTCGGAATTTGTATAATATCTAACCATTTATGATTTTAGATGAATGATTATAAGGTTTTGTTCATCGATTCAATTTGATTAAAAAGCAATAAAAGTAATTTGGAAATAAAACAATGAGATAAAAAAATTGGGATTAAATTTTAGCAATCCAACTCTCTCGTATCCAATATATATGTTTTATGTTACACATAAACATCATCATTAATTAATCAAACATCATTAATTTCTTAATGAGTTAATAAATGGACCATTTTTCATTAATTTCTCATGATTAACTTACTAAAAACTAATTATATACATATTTGGAGTAAAATTCATATGATTTTGATTAACAAATGTGAATAAGTGTCTTAAAAATATTCCATTAATCGGTAAATTTGGCACTTATCGGCATCTTCTTAGGTACGTTGGGATTTCGGCTTCGCCAACTTGTCGTCTTCAACCACGAGCAGCTAGTTTATCCCTTCCATGTTCAAGCACACTTCGAGATTAAGAGTTTGGATGTACGCCACAGCATTATCAAAAGACTATGGTTTGGGTTTCAGAACTTCGTCTTTGAGAATGTGAATTAGAGATTTATTTGCAGCAGACGACTTCCTCAGTTCCTCGAGCTCATATATGTTTGTTGCCTTTCCATGAGTCAATCTCGTGCTATTGATCAGGTTGGGTTATCAACTTTTAGGGTACTCCTACAAATTATAAGGCCTAAAATAGTAATGATGGGGAACATTCCAGAGAAAGACCTAGATAGAAATCTTCATCAATACAAAGACGCTGCAAGTAGCAATGATAATTTTATTACTGTATATTATTATTGTTTTATCTGATACTCAACAATTTAGTATTGACTTGTCATATTAGGAGCGATTGATTGAAGAAGCGGAAGAATATAACTTAAATGAACGCTCAAGCCTTCGATTTTTAATCCTGGAAATGTCAGGTAATGTGAGTTTTTGATACAGCAAATGTGGAATTCCATTTTGTCTATATTAGCAATGTGTCATTTGCTGAGAATCACTTTTCCATTGATGAAACTTGTTTGAAATATTTATTGCTTATTGAAGCGGGTGCTTACAATTATGCTAAACATATTAGTATTTAGGAGGTTGGAGTTGCTTTAACTGAACCATAGGTGTTACCGTTGTCAAATTTGTTGAAGGGGAATGGTTACAACTTGGTCGTTGAAGGGGAGAGTATTATGGTTATGCAGGTCTGCTTTTTGCTGCGGTTAATTTCGAATTGTTGGAGTTGGCAATTTGAAGGATTTGTAATAATATCCTACTCTGTGATTGTGCGGAAATTCTTCAAAATAGTCTTATTAATAATTATTTGTTAATTTTATTAAATGAGAGAATTGAATTTATAATTTCTTTGTCAATCAATCTCCCTTAAACCATTAAATTATTTTATGACTCATTTAAAAGATAAATAGTTGTTTCTATTTTGATGCTGAGTTCGGATCTTATTATATATCGTAAGAGTTTAGTATATTTTGTACTCTATTTAATAATACAATTGTTTATCTAAAAAAATTTAACACTATTAATATATTAATGTTATGTCAGTGTCATATATAAAACAACCATTATTATAAAAAAAATATTCCCATAAGAAACAAATAAGAGTAAGGGAAGCAACAAGGCAAAAGCATAACAATATTATATGAAAAGATGAATGTGCTATTTGCTGTTCAAGAACAGATTCCTCTTCATTTTCAATGATTGAGTGGGTTAGTTAGTAGTGATGGAGGTCCATTCTTCATCATTTCTTAAAGATGTAGATTCCTCGCGGATGTGGTTTAGTGCAAATGATGCGAGTTTCGTGTAGGATTTTAAATTATGATGCTTAGTAGATCCACGTGGGTGAGTTTAAAATCTGCTTTCCAATTAGATAATTTGTTCTTCATGCGATCAAGAATAAAGGAGAAATAATTCTTATTACCACTGATAAAACATGGGGTTTCCTAAATAATGCCCCAGATCTTGGGTTTGTTCTATTCCCACAATGTTTCAATGCTCTCATCCATGCCAACCCGTAAGTTATTAGAGAGAAAAATAAAACTTCAGATTTAGATAAGTTGATTTTTTGGTTTGAGGCATTGTAAAATTCCTCCGTCATTGTATTTATCTTTCGAGTTTGATCAATGGACACTTCAACTATAAAGAAAAGATAATCTGCAAAACAAATATGAGACAAACGAGGATTGAGACCATGTAATTGTAAAATATTAATTAAAATGATTTTTTTTTTTTTTAACATTTTGTGGTTTAATATTTTATTGTGGCATTATATTTCAATATGTAACTTATTCATGTTCATCCCACATCAAAGTCATCTTCCCGAGGACAAATTTGTCAATGAAATTTTTTCATCTCATAGATAAATTTGTGGGTGATTGTAATTGTGCATAGACTAATTATGCATAAATTAGCTTATAAAAAATTTAGATTTCATAGGAAAATTAATCTATGTTGTGATGAGATTCATATGAGATCTACGTGGTGGGCTCAAATATTTAATTAACATGTCATATTATAATCTCTAACGATAAATATATAAATATAGACTGTTTTGATTATTATTTTACAATTTTGAAGATATATTTATACCAACTTGCAAAATTTAGGAATTAATTTGACTGACACTTACGATTCGAATTGCCGATTTTCTTAATCACTTGTCGTACAATAATTATCACAAGTCTCCTTGACAGATCCCTTGTAATGGTTTAAAAGCACTCATACAAGCCCCATTCTATTTAATGTTCATGCTAGAAGACAACAATTCTTAATAAGAGAACATATATCATATTAATGAGTTTAATAGTTTTTTTTAAGAAAAGCAACTTATAGCATTTAATTTATAAAGAATATCCCCATCAATCATAATTTGGAAACTAGCTAGAGATGAGGCTACTCTAACAAGAGTATAATTTGGAAACTAGCTAGAGATGAGGCTACTCTAACAAGAGTATGGGCTGCTTCATTTGCTTGTCTCTAGATAAACTTAGCATGAGAGTTGTTAAACAAAATATGGAAGAGACCAAATTCAATGATATCAGATTTGTTACTATGAAAGTGATCAACCCTTCTTACAATCTATTTCGAATGTAATTGAGTCCAACTTAAGGGCCTTCAATAAACCAAGAGCTTTCACCCGTATCTACCGAACACAAGTGTGAGAACTATTATTATGTTTTAGCTAAAATAAAGGATACATTCTCGTCTCTAATACAAGCTCCGAGTCCAACACATTGAAATTGGGATGAGAACGTCGCGTCAATATTGCATTTGTCGGGTCTCGTAGCAGGCTTCTTCCATCATGTGGTCTCTGGTACAACAGGTACATTGGTGTCAGCTCCAGTCATGCTGTTTCCTCGTAGGAACACAATTCTGACATATGCGCCATAGTGTTTTTAAAATGTTGTCAGTTGCTACATGAAATAGTGATTGAATAACAGCTTCATCTTGTAGCCAAAATTCACCCCCAAAGTGGAATATTAGTGTTGGTTCCAATACTCCACCGTTAACCGAACTATGAACCTTGCGCTCCAAACGCTTTTCCACACATAACTTGGATTATTATTCCAATATTAGAGTTAAGATAGTTGCCATTTGGAACATAACGTGCTTTAAATAGGCGGGATATAATAGATTCCGGATTTGTCATGATTCGCCATCCTTGTTCCCTGATCATCGCTAGATTGAAAGATGTGAGATTCTTCAAACCCATACCTCCATCCCAAGAGCCTCTCCATCATTGGCCCTGAAAAACAGGTTTTATATATAATAATCTTAAAGGAAAGTTTTATATATTTGAGTTATATTTTACCATAATATCATAATATTATTTTTTGAAATGATTACATATAATAATCTTAAAATTTTAGTTGGATATAAGATAACTATATGACATCGGGTTATCAAGTGAGAATTACCCCACTTATATAAACACATTTATGATCATAACTCTTGACAGATAATTAATATTTGTATAATGAAATATTATTAAGTGTATGTACCATAATTTTTACATATTATTGAGTACCACGTAATTAATATTATTAATATTATGACAAAAAGTTTTTGAAAATATTTTAAAGTTAATGGCTACACATAGTGAATATTTATAAATTGATTTTACACTAACATTCAATTAGATTATTTATTTTTATATGTCATACTATTAAATTAGAGTGATGTGGCAAAATATTCAAATCTAATTAGATATATGTGTAAAACTATTTTATAATAATAGTGCATATCCTTTTCTCAATATTTTATAATCCTTTAAAATTTTAAAAATTTGATTTTTAATATTTAATTATACTTCTAAAGACTATATCATATTTACATATACATTATAAAATGGTAAAATTTTATTTATATAAAATTTTAATATTTTAATATTTACTCTACTAAGTAATTCTTTATTTTATTTTTTTTGAAAAATACTATATTAAGTAATAAGTAAAAAATGTTAGAGAGGATCACGAGTAAGGAGTGAGAGATATCGTTCCACCGTATTCTTCGCGAAGAGGATGGTTATACAGATATATCCTCATCAAGAAGGGAGCTGTGAGTTTAGAGAGTTTTATTAGGTAATATGCATCGAGTTTTGACTTGTCATCAGCTTAGTTCTTTTACTTCTTATTATTTTTTTTGGTTATTCTTTTTCTCTTGTAACTAAAAAAAATAATAAGTAAAAAATGTGGCGCCGTTCTACCAAAATATATGTGGCGTTCTTGTAAAAGTTAAGACTTTGGATTGATGAAATAAGGTGAAATATAACGGTAATTATCGAGGTTCCGTTGTTTGGATTTTTAGAAAATGGGTAGCATGAAATAAAACATGATGGAATTGACTCCATCACATTTCATCATCTTTCTTCTCCTTCAATTTGGGTGCATGAGATGTAATCGTAACATTTATGTCTCATTCCGTCATCAAATAAGTAAATAATAGAATAAAGATACTTTGTTTCATTCCGCTCCACTCATTTTCACTCAAGTCCATTTTCTTGATATAGTTCAAATATCTTTTGCTGCTTGTGGTCCTATCCAACTTAAGAAATTAATCTTCACATTCGTCGGCGGAGGATATCGATTTTCACCAAAAAAAATTATGTAACAAACTGTGATTAATCATATAATTAAATTAACCGCGTTTACCATAATTTGAATTAATCATTTACTCAAACTAAATTTACCGCATTTTTTTTACATAATTAACCTGTGTCATGCGATGTACAAAAAGTTGAAAAAAAATGCATGGGCGTTTGGACATATCAACTAGAGGTGGGAATAGAACAAGTCAGTCTAGGTTTTGAAAGTTTTTAGCCTAATCTACGATTAATATTTTAGACTTGAGTCTGGTCTATGGCCTATTATAGATTTTTTTTTGTTCCGGTCTAACCGGACTTTTTTTTTTAAAATTTGTCTTACCTAAAAGCTTATTTCAGATTAAAGTATTTAAATAGTACATTTTGTATTTTTTTTAAATAGGCTAAACAGAATCTTTGTATATAAAGAAAACTAATAAAATAATAAATATAAAGAAAACTAATAAAATTATAACCAAATATAATAAAATTATAACTGGTAAGTATGTAATAATGTTCCAAAAATAATAAACATATTGAATCCCATAATTAACAAACTAAACAAATCATTCAAAAAATTATAAATAAAACAAAATAAATTTTATAATTAACAATAAATAAAAGATATTGACATTATGTACAAATAAATAATAAATTATTAACAAATAGTATATATATATATATATGACCTATCATTTAGTCTAATGGAATTTTTTATAGTCTAAATCGAATTTATTTAAGATAATAGATTTTCTTTTTTAGAATTTAAACATAACATTTTTATTAAATAAATTAGACCAAACAAAATTTTAAATAGAATAGACCATAAACTTCGGACGATCGACTTATTTTGTTCCGAGTCTTGATACCAACCACATTGAGGACCACGCATGACAAGCTTAGTAGTCTATTTTAATCCATCGTTATTTTGTGTGCGTGTCTTCCGCATTATATTATATTCCTTTTTGAAGATATTGCGCATGAGCTTGTACACATTAATGTGATAGGATACAAGATTTCAACCCAAATGTTGGGTTAAACTTTTTAACTCGCATAAAATGCTTCCGGGTCCCCATTGGAGAGAACTTGCAAATTAAGGCACTAGAATCACTTATAGTTAATTTATTATAGTTTATAAAATTGGAAACAACCCAAACAGCCTATATTAATAAATAAACTAAGATTCAAATATTATCAACTAAAATGATTGCGTACCACAACTTGTATAAGATAAAGTCACATTCTTTTTTTCCTTTTTTATTCATCACTTCCCTATTTGAACTAAAGTCGATTTTAAAACAAATTGACTAATCTTTAATAATGTAACGCAAAGGTTAAAGAGGTTACCAGCTAGACAACTAGTCAATTACCAAACAAGGAATAGGGATAAGAGAAGAGGGTAATATGGTAATTTTCAGGAACACCATGAAGCTACAAAATACAGATCTGTCTGTCTGACCCTGTCACTGTCATACATCGGCGCCTCCAATTGTTTATGTCAATTTTAATGTATTTCCAGTTATACCCTCCCTCAACAGTTTCCCTCATTTTCTCTCTAAATTGATAGGTTTTGGTTGGCGTTGGGGAACAATAAACAAAGAACAATCTTTGGATCCTTTCTTTCTTTTTCACATTTTTCACTTAACCTAGTAACTCTCCTTTTTGTTCTGTCCTGAAACTGAACCCTTTTATGTTCTTTTTTTCTTCAATATGTAAAAAAAAGACTGTCCTTTTTTTTTTTCACTGAACCTATCTTGGTTTTTTCTTTTGATACCCTTTTTGATTGGTAATCTGATTGTGAACCCCGTTGGTGGATTATTAGTCTCAGCTGTGTTGTTTTGGTTATTCTTTTTGTGACAAACAATGAACTCTTCAACAAGGTTGGATTCAGCTGTTTTTCAGCTCACACCCACTAGAACAAGGTAATTAGTTCATTCATTAATGGGTTGAATATTTATTCTGTTGAGTTTCTTCCACTAAATTTGAGTTTCTTCAACAAGGTTGGTTCTGGTGTAGATGAATTTGTTTATGGATGCCAGTGACTTTAGGTTTATTTCTTTAGTGGGCAACAAGTGGTTTAGATATGTTTTATTTTCAAGTTTGCTGATTCAATTGGTACCAACATGATATGGTTTATGCAACATGCGTGCAAGTTGAATCATAAATTTTATGGAAACTTTTCTGACCATTCTCCAGTTTGTTTTTAGTTTAGGGTGTTTTGTATATGATCAAATTTGAAGTTTTATGGATTTCATCGTGCTGTTGTTTTTATGATTAAGTACTAGAATGCAAAATTAGAAAGGAGCACTAACTATGAGAAAGTTAGAAACCCTTGTTTTTTTACTTGTAATTTTTTTTGTGTTACCAATTGATGTATGCAAAAGCTTGTTCATAAAAATTATACACTGTTTGTAGATTGAATTGTGGTTTTGATTTTTCACTCTTTCTCCTGTATAAATCAGGTTTGACTTAGTTATAACTGTGAATGGAAAGAAGGAGAAAATTGCCTCAGGCTTGCTCAACCCATTTCTTTCCCATTTGAAGGCTGCTCAGGATCAGATGGACAAGGGTGGTTATTCAATTGTTCTTGAGCCAGATGGTGGTAGTGATGCCACATGGTTTACCAAGGGAACTGTTGAAAGGTTTGACTTTTAATGTTAATTAATGCGTTCAGCGTAGTAGCTTCATAATTGATGTTTTCATAAATATCATTTGTATTATTGCATCCAGCATTCGGTGTGGATCTAGAGACTTAAATTTTCCCAATTACAATTTTTGCGACTAATCTTCTACGCATCTATAGGTTTGTTCGCTTTGTAAACACCCCCGAGATATTGGAACGAGTGTATACTACAGAATCTGAAATCTTACAAATTGAAGAGGCAATTGCGATTCAAGGAAATAATTCTATGGGGATTAGCACTGTAAGTAAATACCAAGCCTTATTGTATGATTGATTGTATGCAATTAGAAGACTGTTTCGGTAATCATGTATTTCTACAGGTGGAAGAAAACCAAGTAAAACAGGCAGAAACCACCGAAGGTACTTTTGAAAGAACAAATCTTTTTCAAATCATCATTAAGAACAACTTACTTGTATTGAACAAATTTGAGTGTATTTAAAGCTCTGCTGAGATATATAAGGTTTAAAACTAACAAAACTTGCTGCCATGCACAGGAAGGAAGACCCAACATGATACTAACGAGGAGAAAGCGATTGTACTTTACAAGGTTAATATATCTTTAATAAAAAATATATTCTCTGTCAAAAAAATAATAAATACCATATTCGTTTATTTACTTAATTTGTTTTTCAAATTGTATGGTTATGTTTCAGCCTGATGCACAGCCACCTGAAGCAAATGGACATGCCACATCAGAAGGAAACTCAAAGTAAAATCCATTTCCTTTAATACCCTTTCTCTCTTTGACTAAGACTATCTTTCATAATTGAAAATTATAACCTTTAATTAAGTGTTGTCTCTGATCAAATAATTAAATTCAACAAATGTCCATTCTGCACCTTGCATACTTGAAGCTGTATCCGCTATGTTTCATGCTTGGATATGCTTGTAGTAAATTAAGCAAATGATAAAAACGTTGATGATTGCCTTTGGCATGACTTTAAAAAGTCCATCAAAATTCTGATTAACTTGCTTTAAGTTTGGATACCTTTTTTTCATTGTAGAAAATACCAAGTTCTGATAGGAGTAAGGAAGAAAATATTTTTTTTGGTGAATCTTACATAAGCTTTCCGATAACATGATATTTAGATCTCGAGATTAATTGGTTATCCAGCACTGCTTTAAAAGCAGCATGTTGGAAGGCTATGATTTTTTATTTAGAATTATTGAACTGGTATGCAATTGGAGATTATTTCAAATGCATCCATCATAGCTTAAGATATTGGGGCAATTTTTTCTGCGCTCTTATAAATTACTAAAGCTCTGGTGGACTGAGTTGCTTGTTTCGCATAATTGCACATTAATATGATAAGATAAATATGCTGCTCTTTTCTTAATTTGTTCGTTATTCATAAAACTTCTTTTCAGCATGTGAAACAGATTGTTCATGTTTTATATTCAATAATACCACATTTTCTCAGAGTTCAACTTTTGAAAGTCCTAGAGACGCGCAAATCAGTGCTGCAGAAAGAGCAAGGCATGGCATTTGCACGCGCTGTTGCTGCTGGTTTTGACATCGACTATATACCTGCCTTGATGTCATTTGCTGAATGCTTTGGAGCATCTCGATTGATGTAAGATAACTTCTGTTTTTTCATACACCATTTGACCTTAAATATTGGTTGGTCAAATGCTGTGTTCTTTCTCCCATTGTCCTGTAACATACACATGACATCTGGACAATCTTGCTGATGGTAATTTGTGTCACTTATCAGGGATGCATCTGCAAAATTTAGAGATCTTTGGAAAAGAAAACATGAAAATGGACAATGGCTTGAAATCGAAGCTGCTGAAATGATGTCCAACCGCCCAGACTTCACTGCATTAAATGGCTCTGGCATTATACTTCCCAATATGGCCTTTGCATCCCATACTGAATTGGACACAGAGAACAATGGGAAAGCAAGTTCAGGTACCTGGCAAGTCCAGAACAATGTGAAGTTGTGAATTTACAGATTCTTCAGGACTTAATTATACAATATAATAATAGCTAGCTCGTTACTCTTTTTAATATGCACATACACAGATGTGCATATATGGACAAGCGCATCTTTTCACAATTTCTGTTTCCTTTTTGTTTTAATGAGCTGCGAGCAATGCATATTGTTGTTTTGAAATAGTGCAATGTAGATTTTGATGCTGTGAGCAATGCAAATTGTTGCTTCGATAAAAATGGACCGCAGTACATGTGATAGGTTTTGAAATGTGTCTTGAGATTTTTGTTTACACTTTTCCAGATGCCCCTCCAGTGGATCGTCAAGGCCACCAGGATAATATGCATGGTCAATTTCCACATCACATGTTCCCTCCTTGGCCTGTTCATTCTCCCCCAGGCGCTGTACCAGTCTTTCAGCCATATCCAGTGCAAGGCATACCCTACTATCAAACATATCCTGGAAACAGTCCATATATGCAGCCAAATTATCCACCCATGGAGGACCCTAGATTAACGGCTGGTCAACATATGGGTTTCAGAAGGCAATCCATGGATAGTAGACACAGCAATACTGAATCAGAAACATATGATGTAGAAGCTTCAAAATCAAGGTTGCAGGATGAAGTGGATATGGAGAGGGAAAGTTCACACACAAGTGATCGAAGGAAGAAGGGTAGCCGATCAGGAAGACAGAAATCTGGTATGGTGGTCATTAGGAATATCAATTACATAACAAAGAAAGAAAACTCTTCTGGAAGTGGATCATATTCAGATGCTGCCTCTGAAACCGATGAAGATGTTGATAATCAGGAGCATGTGAAGACCCCAAAAAGAAAGGGACGCGGAAAAGAAATTTTGAAGTTGAATTTGTCTGATAAGGAAGAAATGGACCATGGGAAGGATGCAGATGGAGGACACTGGCAAGCTTTCCAAAATTGTTTACTCAGAGATGTTGATGAAGATAGACATGCCATTGACCAAGACCAATTTGGTATGGAAAAGGTTGATGACATGAGAAGGAAAAAACATGTTTCAGTCAATGATCCTTTAGTTTTTAATGAGCGGGAGATGCAGGAAGTTCAAGACAATCGTACTATAGATATGCATAGCATTAGCAAAGGATTATCCCATATGCCTAAGGCGCCGAATGATGAATTATTATTATCTGCAAGGGCAGGGCAGTCTGGTGATAGCTGGTCTGTAGATGATGCACAATCTTTAGAAGTTAATGGAAGAAGCGGTGGTTACAGGAGGGCTGTTAGTGATGATTTCATTGTTCCTAAACAAGGAAGTCAGTCTGGTAATTCATATCCTTCCTCAGATCTGGAAATTACCAACAATAATTTGCAAAGGAAGTTGTTTCACGATATGAATGATGATTCCTACATATTGGATCATAGATCAATCCAAGGTAATGATTATGCAGGAAATGTTATCGACATAGACTCTGAGTTGCATCAAAAGGAAGAAAAACCTTTAAATGGGATTGACCGTATGTATTATCAGCCAGATGTGTTAAGCATGATGCCTGAACGAGGAGCTGAAGGGGGATCGATGAGTTACGACCCTGCTTTAGACTATGAAATGCAGGCCCAAGCTGGTGGTGCTTTACAAGATAAAAGCAAAGAGGTATTGACTGGTGCTAAACCAGGATCTAAGAGGTTGGATAAGGAGCCAAAATCAAAACTTACTCCAAATAGTTCTGATAAAAAAAAGACCACCGGGCCAATAAGGAGAGGGAAGACTTCTAAACTTAGTCCTTTGGATGAAGCGCGGGCACGTGCTGAGAAATTACGGAACTACAAAGCTGATCTCCAGAAAATGAAGAAAGAGAAGGTACTCACTCCTACTCCCATAACTCCTAGCCTCCCATCCCACTTGCGTTTCTATTTCATACAATTAGCTTAAAATGGATGTGAAACTTGTATACAGAACCTTAACATGGTTTTTAATTATATTAAATTGAAAAACTATTCATTTGTTTGTTTCTTTCCTTCTAATTTAATAATAACTAGGAAGAGGAAGAGATGAAACGCATAGAAACTTTAAAGATGGAGAGGCAAAAGAGAATTGCTGCCAAGAGTGGCACAGTCACTACTCAGTCGCCAGTGGCATCTCATGTTACCAAGAAGCAAGTTCCAACTAAACTTTCACCAAGCTCTCATAAAGGATCAAAATTTAGTGATTCAGAACCAGGACCATCCTCACCCCTTCAAAGATTCCCCGCCAGAACTACTTCTGCTGGATCTGTTGATTCCTTGAAAACCTCAAAAACCAGTAGATTGAGTACTAGAGGCCACTTGAATGATAACAAATTAAGCCAATCAGTGTCTTCTTTGCCTGAATCTAAGCTAGAGAAGGGTGATAGTGCAACTAATACGAAGGCATCGATGGCACGGATTAGAAGATTGTCAGAACCTAAAATGAGTTCCGTTCATCAGACTTCCTCTGTTAAGGCACATGGTACAGGGACAATATCGAAGACTAAAGCATCTGATGGACCGGTGGAGAGCAAAAAGATTTCTGCTATTGTGAATCATGACAAAAGCAAGATAGCAGCCCTCCCAGAACTAAAAGTTAGAACATCTAAAGCAAATGGAATTGTCCAAAACGTATCATCAGTCAAAGAGAAGACACAGAAGTTGAATGGTAACAAGTCTTTAATGAATTCAGAAGGTACCGTGCTGAAGAAAAATGAATCAGGAATTTCGTCCAATGATGATGGAGATGAAAATCCTGTAATTGATAAAACTGTTGTGATGCTCGAGTGTGAGAAACCTTCTGCACCTACTATTTATGCCCCAGAGAAAGAATATGATAGTGATAAAGGGACACAGAAAACTGAGACAGCATCCAATTATGTTGCCATCCGTGCTCCTGTTTCACCAGTAAGCATGGATGGAATAGATAAAGAAACCTCAGAGAGCCAGTCACACTTGCCACCCATTTCCTCTGAGGTATGTTAACAACAACTTATGTTAATTTCGATGATGATTTAAAATTTAAATACCTTGTTAGTTCATACTCTCGTAGGGGTTAGGTGCATAAAAAAATATTATGACTATGAGACCAAATGTTCTACTATCTAGCAGCATATCCTATTTTAAATAAATTGCAGTAAACATGAGTATTGCGAAGCACCTTAGCTTCAAGCTATATTCCTTCAATGTTATTATATTTCAATTTTATGTTTCCTATAATATGTGCTTCATTAAGCAAAATGATGTACTTTAAGTTGTCCACTTCAGATACTATGTAAGGAAGCTGAGTCTATTAAATTCTATGATAATTAGAATTTCTAGAATGTATGATTTAAAACTTCTGTTCAAGAAATTCCAATTTGATTTTAGATGTGGTGTTGTTGTTTATCCAAATTCTTCTTGGATGAGATAACTTCTTAGTGAATCAACTAATTTTGAATATATTATCTTCCAAAACCAGGTTAAAATGGATAATACAGAAAAAGAACCTTCAAAGTCAGCCAGCATTTGTATTGCTGAGGAAACATATCATGCTCCATTTGCTCGAGTTTCTTCTATGGAAGATCCCAGTACAAGAAATAGTGAGTACGGCAAAGCAGCTCCCACAAGTTTAGAAACTGCAGCAATTGTTGCAGACACCGTTAAAGCACGCGTGTATGACAACAGAAACTCAACACTTGAAAAGATTCCCGAAGCAACGGAGAAGCCTCGCGTAAAGGAATCACCGAAAGGGTTCAAACGATTCTTGAAGTTTGGGAAAAAGAGTCATAGCTCAGCTACACGCAACACAGAATCAGATAATGTCAGTATTGATGGGTCTGAGGCAGATGAGATTGGAATTAACGATTCCTCTAACGAAGGTAGCCACATATTATATACCTTCTTTTTCCTTCTTAGTTAGCCATTTAAAGGCTATAAAAAATTTGTTCCAAGAAGAGTTTTTGCACAGAACTAAACGATGGTTTTGATGATTCAAGATTATGACAATAGTGTGCATCTTGTAAAAATTAGTCCAATTTTATAATGATTATACAATTGAAAGTATCCTCTGATATATATATTCATTTACCTTAATTCAATGATGTCGACAGAATGTTTTAAAGAAGTCCTACTTATCAATTTTATTTAGTGTACATAATAAACTGACCATCAAATTTTACATGTCATCTTCAGTTCATACTTTAAAGAATTTGATCTCACAAGATGAAACTCCAACTACCAGCACAACTCAGCAAAAGTGTAAGCACTCAATGCATGTTCAATTTACTAAGTGGACTTGAGTCAATTTTTTATATATCCCTATCCTCTTACATTATAATGTAGATTACTGATCTGATTATGGACATTTGTTGTGCAGCTTCTCGCACATTTTCGTTGTTATCACCATTTCGAAGCAAGAATAGTGAAAAAAAGATAATGATGGCTTGATAGAGTGGAATCTGTTGTTGTTAGGGTTGATGCAGTCCCAAGCTTGATTTTTATTTTTAGTCTTAAATGTGAGGAGCAGAAAAAGATAACTGAGTTATGTATTGCTATGAAATTGATCTTTGTATATTCATGTTACGTTGTTGATATATATCCCCAAGTGATTAAGAATGATGTTCTTTTTTTTCTCTTCCATGTTCACTAGAACAAATATTTGAGCTTTTTTGTTTTGATACGATAACACATTTGTTGCGAAACACAATCCCACTCTTTTACTATTCACAGGATTGAATTTTTTTGGACCCAGGCTTGTGTGCAGTCATGTAGTCGGTAAGTTCGAGATCATATGATCAAAATAGGACGATATTGATCAAACGGTTTGGAGGTGCTGCTGACTGCACCAGACTGCAGCCACATTGGCTGTGCATAATCCAAATTCAAGTTTTTTCTCTTTTTAAGCTTTGGGTGGGCCACCACATCTAGGATTTGGCTGCCATTTATATTGATTTACTTTCATGTCTTTATATTGCTTGTACTTGTTGCACTTGAGTAGAAAAAGAGTTATAGAATTCAATTCAATAACATAGTCCAAATTGTTGTACTCGAAAAAAAAATTGAAATTTGCATGATATTTCAGAATATTCCATTATAGCTATTTTTTCTGTTCTAAAATTGTTGAAGTCAGTTGAATGTGTAATAATCTGAACCATAATGTAACAGTTAGCATTACTATGATCAATAGTAATAATGTAATAAAGGGTCAATGATGTAATTAAGGAACAATTTGGAATACAAAGTTTTGACTCTGATCAGGAATTCAGACTGAATAAGCTGAGGCGTCACGAGTCAAAGCGAATGATTAAGCATGAGATGTTGCTTTTGCTCATCCTATTTAATGCTTCATTTGCCAAGCATTCAGCTGCTTCTTGTGGATCCTCTATGTGACTTATTAGGTTCACTGCCTCTTGGTTCTTCATCACCTACACATATTAATTTGGATAGTTCATTATTAATAACTTCAAATTTCTTTCAAGAAATCATTACTATCATTGAAGTATATGCATGGACTAGCCTTAACTTACAAATCTCACATCCATTTAATAAGCAACGTGATATCTGTTTTTTGTTTAATATATTTAAATTAAGAAATATGGATGACTTGTCTAAATATGTGTGAGAGTGTAAAAAAGAATGGATAGTGAAATTTGTACTATAATACTCTATGTACTGTACTTTACCTCCCATATGCCATTGCTTGCTAATATCAAAAATTCAGTATCAGAATCAATACTTTCACTTCTGATGACAAAATCTGAGCTGCTAGAATGCCTTGCAGCTACTGCATTTCCTGATCACATCCATTTATTGATGATCATAAATAAAATATATTAGATATTATGGTTTCTTTTCTTTGACAAAGTTCATCCATTCTAAGTTCTAACAAAGCCAAACAAATGTTTAGTATTGGATACCTGAAAATATTCTGCGAGACCAATGTCTTTTGGCTGATTGTTGGTATGTGTCAGTTAACTGATGAGCCATGCCATCTCTACACAAAACAGCTCTGTAATCTCCTATATTAGCTATTACAAGTTTTTCTCCATTGATTACCATAGCAGATGCTGAACCCATTATACATGTCTCTTCATATCTATGTTCTTCTCTCATCTTTGCCCTTACACCAAGATAAGCTCTCTTCATCATTTCTTTGCTTTTTCTCCATATGTGAGCCTAGCACATAATGAAATCATTGGAAAACAGAAGATACCAGAACCGAGGCTATAAGTATTGCTTGTCGAAACGAGGCTAAGGGCAGTTTATAAATACTCACTCTTCTCAACATACTTAGATGCCTTTTAACTGAGAACAAAACCGTGAAAATTCACATAAGACCCATCTTCACATTAGACCCTCTTAACAAATAATGATGCATTTTTTAAGAATCTTTCATGATAAAGTGACCAATATTTAAATGAAGCAGAGTTTGAAAAAAAATACCATTTTAAAGGCAATAATACAAATCTAGCTTATGAGATGATCAAAATATTTTTTACTCAAAGTACCTCTTGAAGCTTCTTTGCAAAGAAATGAGACTGCATGTACTTGGTGACCTTGTCTCCAATTAATGGATCAAAGATTCCAAAATACCACAATTCTGTTTGATCCATTTGCTCTCTTTGTACCACAACTGAATCAAAGTCAGAGTAATCAAAACCATCTATGATCATATGATGTTCCACCACTTGATAACCATGTGTTATTGGTACCATCCATGAAGGTTTCTTTGCAGGCATGAGCTTTCTCTTTCTGCCTATAACTCTTAGTAAAAACCTTTTCAACCTAAATGCCTGTCCAAATCAATAGTTAGATTAGCTCTTGCTATGATTTAGCAAAAAAACATAAAAGAGCGGAAACCATTCTTGGTTTTTAAGCTACAGACTCTTTGCATTTGGTCTAATTATGCATCAGTTTGGATAAACAATTTAATTAAGCGTTTATAGTATAAGTGTTTATTCTTATTAAGTGTTTGTGTATAAGTTATTTTTATAATAAAAGATAAAAACAAAATCTAACTATTAGCTGTTTTCATAAACTATCATGTCCAAGTTATGGAAATAAGCTGAAAAATAGCTTATAGACATGCAATAAGTTGTTTCTATAAACTCTCTCAAACAGTCTCACAAGTGCTTATATCAATAGGTAAGTTCAAATAAATTAATCCAAACATACCCTAAATGGAGAACAATTAGTCTTCGCATGGATTAAGTACAAGCTCAATGTAATAGGAAAAAAAATGGGGAAAGAACATTAACTTACCTTGAGCTTGAGATGAAGATTTCTGAATCTCATGATTTTCACTACTGTTTGATCAGAACTTGAAGGGGAAAATAATCTTATATTTGCATAAGGTGACAAGAAAAGTTAGAAAATCAAGTATCCTAGATAAAGATTAGAGATTAAGAGGGACTTCAATTCATTTGGTAATAAATATTCAATATATAGGTGTTGAGTAACAAATGGACTGGCCACAAAGTTGTTTTAATGGGCACATGCAAAATCTAGAATAATAAGATTGTCCTAAAAGAAAAACTTATATTCAAAGATATATACCCTTGGGGATTCTCAATCTACGAAATTGAAATAACCAATTAGCTTTAAATTTAGTTAAGAGGACTTTGAATAACATGTTACAGTCAAGCTGTACTTTTTTTAAGCAAGAAAAACTGAAATTCAAATTTTATGTTCCCAATAGTTGATACTTGATAGTGAACACTCATTTATTTTATTTAAAAAAATATATATATGAACTTGTCTCATTCTATGTATATCTTTTCTCGATAGTATATAAAAAGATATTAATTTGATCCTTATTGAAACCATATGCAAAAATCCACCTACAAACAATACAAAAAGATTGAAAATGAGATGTATAGAAAATAAATAACAACAATGATAAATATATATTCCAAATTTTCACATACTCATTCAACATTTCATTTTACTATATATATATATATATATATATATATATATATATATATATATATATATATATATATATATATATATATATATATATATATATATATATATATATATATATATATATTACATCACTCTCTTTTTTAAATATACACCCCTGTAAGTGTCCAATACACCTCTATGGGCGTCCAGTCCAGCACACATTTTTCAATAAATAATTGTGAACGGCAAAGGACAAGAGAAAATGGTGGAGAAATGACACATGGCACATAAATATTCACTGTCTTTTAGTTGCTTCGTGAAGGTGCTTCAAAGTGTTGAACGTACATCATTCAATATGTTAATTGCATTGTTGAATATATTTACTTCCGAACGATGAACTTGTTTAAGCATGGCTTTTTTAAGGGATCATTTTCTATATACCCATGGGTGGTTTAATTTTAAGTTAATTTTATATGAAAATATTTGATGTACACTCAAATATCTATTTGATCACTTGAAATGGAAAGAAATAAAAATAATAATATAATAAATTGGTGATGTGATAAAAAAAAAAAAGATAGAAAAAAAGATAATAGAATATTACATGAGTCTATAAAAATTTAGGACGTAAAAATATAAAAATAGTTTGTATATCTTAGTGTGTAAAACAAAAGCTAGTTAAAATTGTTGCCTTAAAAAGTATGTAATATGACAGTACACATAATTTTCGGGCAGTCAAAAGCTTAACATAGGATTTGTAAAAACAATATAAGTTGTCACAGATGACAAATAACTCAATCATGTAGTCATTGGTTCGATTTTTACCAATAACTTAATCACCTCGTCATTGGTTCGATTTTTATCCAATGCATATTGAATAATATTTGTTATGAGAAGTCAGTCTCATAAATAAATATTCATACTTCAAAATAGTTAGACTCTAACTTTCAAAAGAAAAATACCTTTAGCAACAACAAAAAAGTATAACATAGGAGTATTAGATATATAACATGCAGTTATTTAAATATTTATAACGTAAATAAGGATGAGTTTAAGTAGTGAATTATTTTCAACGAAAATTAAATTAATTTAGAGGATTTGAGTTCAAACCCAAAATAATTTATTTGATTAGACTTTATTTAAATTTAGGCCAAACTCCATATTACCATTTCCTTATGAAAAAAAAATAGAATCTCCAAGTAAAGGTTATATCGGTATAATGAATTGAGAATGGTGGGCTTCGTTATTTTGCCACAACTACAAACTTATCTTAAATTTATTTAATTTATTCAAAACCCACAAAAAATTTTACCCAAATGAATTTATGAGTTTCTCTGAGTCCCCTTCTCCTTTATCTTTTCCTTCTCCCTTCATCATATAAGTATTTGTTCTTCCTACCTTCACCTTCAAACTAACAAAAATCCTATCAAAACTCTTAACTTTCATGAGCAATATTTGATTCATCGGCTATTTATTTCACGAATATCATCATGAAGTTATGTCAACATTTCTATCAATTCTTGGTATCTGCTCCATTTCTTGTCAAATTAAGATTCAAAATCAGACTCAAAAAAATAGAGAGATAACACGTCAAATTGTGTTTGAAATTAGTTCATTATCCCAGCAAAACTTTTACGTCCGCCGAGCACCACCACTCTACACGGTACAGGTTTTCTCAACAGAAATCGAAGGCACAACCATATACACCCGAAGGCACAGCCAATTAGGGCACAACCAGACAATGGATTTTGATAATTATTCCTATCTCTTTTAAGTTGCAACCATAACTAACTTAGCTACTCATCTTCTACATCCCTATACCAGCACAACTTCATCTTCACGTTGACAAAATTTAACAATATCATACAAAGGATAATTTTGTTGCGCTTGTGCTAGAGAAACAATACAAGCCGTTTTTAAACATACATGAATTTGCATTGCAAATAAATATATAAATATCAAGAATTTGAATTATACTGTCATTTGGAATTTCAAACAAGCCAAGTTAATAAAAAGCAAATACTAAGTTGTAAGCCAATAGCCAAAACATATATTAACCATTCAGTTCTAGGCATATAACTTCTGAGTAGTACTAAAGATTTGGGGATCAAGAGACAAATTCATAGAAAACCACACTCTCTGTTGAGGTTAATCAAGTATCGGAGAACTTGTAAATGTACTGAAGCCTGATGTGTAACATGGCATGAATTACCACGGTACCAAATATAATCTAAGTAAAATTGAGTTACCGATCCTAGCTATCAAAACTATAAATAAGAACAAATTGAATCGTTTTCCAATAACAGGCCAAAACTAACAAAAATAAAATTCCAAGCTCTAGCTTGCTTGATTAATCAATTATCTAAAACCAACATTCAAAAATAAGCATTCAAGAACAATGGAAAATTGAGTACTGACATAATCTCTTAACATAAATATAAATATCTCGAAACATTTACCAAACTTAGTGATACAAAAACCCAAAATCCAAGTTGTACTAAATGGAAGGAAATAGATAACAAAATTTGAAAATAATGCTTAAGCTGCAGTCTTCTTCAGCTTAGCAAGTTCTTGCCTAACAACAGCGGCCCTCTGCACAAATTCAAAATACGAACATCACAATGAGAACAGTCAAGACACACATTAACAACATATAATAAAATAAAATCTTCCCCTTAACTATAAAATTGTTTCACCAAAATCATCAAAGACAACAATAATAACAAAAAACATACCTTAATCTTTGCCAGCATAATCTTGAACCTATCAAAATCATTGAGGGCTGCCCTTCTTTTTCTGACAATCAGTTTCCTACCCCAAGAGCTCTTCTCCCACTTGCCCTTCACATCTATCAAATGTAAACAAAACCAATTAAACCTAAGGAACAATTTCAACAAATAAAAACATACAACTTGAGAAAACTATATCAACAACAGTAATAATAATAATTTCGATAGATAAAGAGCCTACCAGCAGCTTCCATGGCCTTGATGAGATCCTTCTTCTTAGGAACTCTCTTAATATCAATCTTGATATCGGTGAGAGAAAGTCTCTTGAAATTCAATGGTGACCTCTCCATATCAGGTGCATCAACAAGTGCCTATATACAGAAAAACCGAAACAGTTTTAAGAAATAATGCAAATGGGCATGCTTAAATCTGAAAAAAGGTTAGAAATTTAAAGATGGGTTACCCTAGTTTGGTCGATGACATCGACGATGACAACGAGCTTTCCATAGTCTTTTCCGTAGTTGACAAGACCAACCCTTCCGATCTCAACGTACCTCTTGAAAGGCTGAACAAATAACAAAGAGTTAAGTTAATTCAGATAACGATAACAAATGAAGATTATTAGAGAGATCAAGGAGAAAGGGGATTCACCATTTTCGGCTGTGGAATTGCAGAAAGGCACAAACGGAGAAGGGTGAAAGTTGTTAACAATTAGGGTTTTGTGTTAATTTTATAACGAGTTATATTGGTTCGGGCCTTCATTCGGGCCTGGGTTCATAATGGTTTTACTTACTCATTTGTTTTTGGCATTTACTACCTACACCCTCTCTTTACTAATACAACTAATCAAGTTTTGTAATTTTCTCCATTGTTTTTGGGATTTTCTACTGACACCTCTTTTTTAATAAAAATTAAAAAAAATATAAGGTGCGATTGAGATTTTATTTACTAAAAAAATATTTTTACTTTATTTAAATTGGTAGAATATATCGAAAACAACACAAATTCAATGTCGTTAAAAATTAAAAAATAATGAATTTACGAATAAACTCACAACACTCAAATTGATAACACAAAAAAACAAATTATCTACAAATGTGACTAAATTCAAGAGACCGGAATACTTATGTCTTCATATCTATGATTTTCATGATCAAGTTATTGACTAAATTTGTAATGAATCGAAATTGCAATGTCATTCAAATAAAAGCTTATTGACTAACTGAATATTACAAATAAGGTGTGATTGAGTTAAATTTTAGATTTCATGCAAATAAATATTTTTTTAATGTAAAAATCGAACCCAATATTATTTACTCCATTTTGTCCCAAAACATTGGTTATTTTTTTTTTAAAAAAAAAAATCATTGTATTTCATCAATAATTATAACATAGCAATACAAGAAGTTAACACATTGAGATCTAAAAAGATGACTAACCATTAATAAGGTCGCCTTAACTAATGTGTAGCAATCACAACAATTGTTTATAGTCGAGCAAACTTTTTTATGGAAAATATTTAAGGTGAAGGGACATTGCTCAGTCTAAAATAAATTAAGAAAACTTTGAGGCTCATACAATTATCAAATAATAAATCCAAATTTTTATAAACAAAGAGCCAAAAAAACCATAACGGCAACTACTTGTATCAAATTAACCTCAAAATTTATTGTGGACACTTCAACCTCTCGCATACCAAATCATAGCAAGAAGCAATCTCTTCGCCTCCTCTTCTTTTACATCAAGAACATCGAAAACCATAACAAAAATGCCTTCATAAGTTTACTTTTTTCATATCACAAGAAACACCCATGTTAGTAATCCTTATTGAAGTGTTAAAGGAAACGTCTACATTGCATTTGAGGAAACATGTTGGAGGAACTTCCCACCTTAAAACATTAGTTGAATCAATGGGTATACCAAAGGAGCAACGCTTCTAATGAGTATGATATCATTCCTCCAACATGGCACAAGCTCTACTTATAATGCACTACTCCTAATCCACTTCATTTTTTCAAAAGCATAAATTACATGCTTTCCAAATCTCCAATCTAACATGGCCAACTGATTATCCATGACATCATCAATTTTTTGAAACACACCTATAAAGTTAGTATTCTTTTGCTCCAACATCGTCAAAAACACTACGGCTAAACAACACCTCACGTTTAATACACTCTATCTTTTGATTCGAGGCATATTCTTAAATATTTAAAATATAGTGCAATTTATTTGCTTTATCCACCGTAGACCTGCAAAATAGAAAACAATCTACAAAGAACAAATGAGTTAGCGATGGATTCCTTAAATGTCATCTCTAGCAGCCATATGATGAATAAGCTTTGAAAGACTTTCAACAACCAAAATAAATAGGTAAAGTAGTAAGAGATCTCCTTGCTTAATGTCTCACTTAAGATGAACATGCCCCACTAGATCATTGTTGGCCTGGATAAGGTATGTAACTGAGCCAACATACATCATCATCCAAGACACCAATCTAACATAAAAAATGAATTTGATGAACATACGTCACACAAAACTCCAATTCAATTGATCACATTAAGCTTTCATTTTGTTTTACGTTGCATGGAATGAATGACTGACTTTGATAGGAATAAGAGCATTATCAAATATGCATATACCCTAAACAAAGACAAATTGCCTCTGTAATATATAGTTGGTTGTGACTTTTTTCAATTGATTCGCCCAAAATTTATAAATCGTCTTATATAAAACATTACAAAGGATTATCGCACTCAGAGATCAAACATATATATTATCATTCAAATATATTATCATTCAAAGATATAGAAAAATAATATATATCTAAGCCACTCCTACTCAATAAAAATATCATGAACAATTCAACATAGATCTCCTAGCTATTCAGAAAAATAGATATCTTGAAATATTTGGTAAGAAGTTGGGTTGAGTTCTTCTAGACGCAGGGCTTTATTCGGGTGCATATGAAAAATTACACGAAAATAACATATTAGCTGTTTATCTATTTTTTAACAAGTTACTTATTTATCTTTCTTTTATTATTAAGTTCGTTCTTTATGTTTGTAAATATTTACACCAATAATCCTAATTTCAAACCAGCAAAATTGAAATAAAAAATTCTCTTGATTTTTTCAATAAACTCGTGTAATTCTTAATAGGATTTGATTGCAATAATCATAAAAACATAAATCATCGATCAAATTTTAGAAAAATAATTAAACAAGATAGAATTCGAGTGAGATGAATTTTAGGATTCTTGAAGTTAAACGCAAAATTATCTCAATCTATGTCATGAAACCACATGAAAATTTATTATGTTGTTCATTATATGATTGATACAAAACTCATAGTACCATTTTAAAAATCTCTAACTAAAAATGAATGAAATAATATTATGACTAAAAATAAAAACTCATAGTACCATTTTAAAAAATCTCTAATTAAAAATAAATGAAATAATATTATGACTAAAAATAATTCAACATTGTGATGTTTATAATCATAAATGACTAAATTGATACAAAAAAAGTTAGATAATCAATTTGATATTTTCGTGTAACTTAAAGAAATAAATGGTGTGTTTTGCCAATTAAATTAAACATATTTTTCTCTTTGTATATTTTTACATAAACAAAAAATGTACGGGAAATGAATTCTACTTTATTATTTTGAATAAGAATAAAAAAAAAGTATATACTTATATAAAACAATGTACAATGACATATGATTGTATGGGTGTCTTCTAGGATAATCATGGTTTTTGGTTTGAATATCGGTTTGTGTATACAATAACATTAAAATATCTAGAAAAAATTTATCGTTCATTTAAATTTCATAAAATTCAAGAAACTAATTTCTAAAGTTATACGTAGATGTACGTAATTTAACAAAAAAAAGATATATAATTAATAAAATCACTAAATTTCTCACAAATTGAATTTATATTTTGTTCAAAAATTAGTACATGCAATTTTTAAATTATGTCTGATCTATATTTTAAGTACGATATTCTTTCTTCTAAAAAGTAAGTTTGTAATTATGGTTGAGTAAAATGTACTATAAGATTTACTTTATACACAATTTTTTTTTTATAACTTTAATTATTTTATCAAAAAATAAATAAATGGTATAAGATAGAATTAAATAGAATAAAATAAAAGAGATTTATGCTCATTGTTTGAATTGTTAAAAAATACGATGGAATTGAATGTTGAGTAGGGTGGAATAGATTCCATCTCGTTCTACCACTTATCTTCGACTTTGCTTCCTTCTAATATTGGAGGAATGGAATAGAATCATAAATTACTTTATACTTTATTTATTATAATACAGCTCTTATTTCTTTAATAATAGACAACTTTTTTGGTGTTCTTCTCACGTTCTCTTCTGAACGACGTTGATTTTTTTGCACTTTTTATTTAAATTTTGAACATTCTTTTCGTATTTTGAAAATAACAATTCAAATTTAACATACTAAGATAGAATAATTTGAATTTTTTGTGTTTATTTTTATTATGACCAAATTTTTAAAATTAAAATATATTATTTTTATATATTATATAAATTTAATATGCTTTATTCTATTTTATTTAGTGGAATGAATCACTTGTGCACGTTATGAGTTATGAATATATATAAAAAATAAAAATAAAAACCAAACACGTTATGAAGGAAAGATGCGATTTTAATCGTCTACTTCTCTTATAAATGAACTCAGTAATTTAGAGTTTTAATAATAAATAAATAAATTTTGGTTAGGTATTGATTGAGTAAGGATTCGTTGTACTCGAGCTTTTCTACATAATTTATTTTTAATGGAAGTTGATTAATCATTTAAATTTAAATTATATTAAATAATTTTTATTTGAATTTGATTAACAGCTTAACATCTTATTTTTTACAAAAGAAAAAATCTATTTATTTTAAAAGAAATAATATATATATACGTCCAAACTAATTACATTTGTTTAAAACTTAAAGATTTAAAATAAATATTTTACTTATTTAAAATTCAAGATATTGTGAAATTATTAGTAAAAAAAAAAAGATATTGTGAAATTAAAATTCCAAATTCCACCCAATTATTTCCGATTTTGTAATCCAAATCACAAACAAAACCAAGAAATAAATTAATAAAAAATGCATGCTTTATATTAATTAAATCCTTAAATAAAATTAAATGAAAAGACATTTGCCTATAACTAAACTTGTTTTGCCCCTGCGATTGTTGTCGGTCTCAGATCATCGCGGTCTTCATTGTTCAAGTTTCTTTTACATGTAAGTCTTCCTCAATTGTAATTATTTCACGGATCAATGTTTGTTACGTTGAAAAGTTGTGAGATTTGGGAAAATTAGTTCATGGGCATGCTCCTGAACTCAATTCAGTTGCGGGTTTGGTCCTACTTTTGCATTTGCTAGGTTTTTATTGTTACAAATAAAGATTAAAGTTTTGATTCTTGTCCGTATTGAAAGATATTGCAATTTTTGTTTCAGTTAAGTTTTGATTTTTGATATTTTAGAAAAATTAAGCAGCTCAGATTCTTTTTCATATGTGTTCTTTGATATGATACCTCCATTCAAATAGTCTCAGTGGGTATTACTGTATGAAGCACAAATAATAACACGGACACTAACTAGACACGACGTTGATATGTCGACACTGGTAGTAAGAAAATGAATTAATTGAATTAAATCAAGGTGTTAGTGTCGTATCGGTGTCGGACACCGTAACACGCCCTTGATCCAAGGTGTCAGTGCAGAGGTATTCTGGCCTTCGATCCGATGTGTCGGTTATGGCCAAAACTATAATTCATTTATGTAAGCAAACTAAATTTTGATGATCTGATACAAATTATTATATATACACATAATTATAAGCATTATGGAAAATGGAGACTACTCACTGCAGTCTATAACTCATTACCTTAATTTTACGATTTTGATGGATTGTTAGGATAATCTAAGATAAAATGGATTCATTTTGATCTATTCTTTTAGTGGTGTGAGTTTTTGTATACTTCCCATACTATTTACCTTTGATCATTCCTGCAATTGATGAATGTTTTTGTGTTTTTCGTCTCGATTTCTCATTTTGAAATTTACCATCTAAACAAAAGAAAAGAGTATATCATATAGATGTGTGCGGTAAGATAGGGGTCGCTTATTGTAGATTTCGTCTGTTAAACTTTTACTTGCATATTATATTATTATTGAGTTATGGTTATGTAATGTGCAGAAAAGCACAAAAATGGAAGGGACTGTTTTTGCTCCTGCATTGGAAGGAATGAAGCATGTGAAATCTGAACAGGGAGAAATTTTGTCCAAGCCATTCTTGGATGTCTGCAAGCATATACTTCCTGTTATAGGTACATTACATGATCTAGGTCCCTTACTTTGTTATTGTTGCAAGACCAGGATAGTGAAAGGAAAACCTGTTTATTCAACATACTAGTGTTTGATGTGTTTTATTTTGTGAGGGGAACATAGACCGGTCCTTTTGAATAATCTACTGTATGTTAAACAATACTACATTTCCTATATGGTTATGGGGGGTATACTCTCTGATCAAGATCAGATGCATATAAGTGAACTTTTCCATGACGGGCTTTTGTTCTCATGGTCACTTGCTTCTCTCCATCTCACTAAAAATTATCTAGAGTTTATAGAGTTAACAAAATTCTAAAGTTAAAAAAGGTAGTTAGTCTTACCACTTACTAGCATGACATATAAAATCATAGACAAAACAGTTATGACTCAATAGGGATTTTATGGGTGGAATATGAATTTCATATAATATTCCAAATCAAGTCCACGCAGCATTGAAGCCTATAGCCTAAATAGCCACTATCTGCAGTTTAAAAGACCATTGTATGAATGATGGTATCTTTATTGAACCCTCCCCTGTACCTTACTCCTCCTTATATTCATCTCATACTAGCATTTTTAATGTCAGGTTCCTCAGCTGATTGTATGGTATGTTTTATTGTTTAAATTTGGTTCTTTAATTATGTTATGGAATTGTATATGCAATATAACTGCATTTGTGACGTGTCCCCTTTTTATCCCTTAGCAATATGTGAACATTTTGTAGACTGTTTTTGACCTGTCTCTCGGTTATTTGAGTGCTCAAATATTTTTTATTTATAAGGAAATATTTCATTAAGATGAAAAGGTGTAGAAAACCGGAGGATAGTGAACCCTTCACTCTAAAAAACATTTACATATCTTTTAATCTGTAAACATAGTTCATTACAATCTAAACTCCACAACTTAAACACGATAGATTGCGAATCATTTTGCTGCAATTTGATGTTTGGTCAATGTCTCAAATGTACCATAATATGAGTACTTCTACCATTGTTGACTAAACTAGTGTTTTTCTTATGACAGATAAATTTGGAGCTGCTATGTCCCTTGTTAAATCCGACATAGGTGGTAATATATCGGTATGTTTTGTCACCTATTTTGATCTTATGGTCTTTTTTTTGTATATATGTGTTACCGTTTGATTGCTTGTAGCTTTAGATTGATGTAATATATATTTTTATTTATATGGCTTAACCATACCATCAAGTCTGAACTGCGTGTAGACTCATTTTTCAAATTCATGCTTAGCTGGCTTGTGTATATATGATTATGCTTTATATTTTATACAACTTTTGGTATGTTGTATGTGCCAAACCAAACTTAAATAATATTGGATTCTATAGTTCAGATGCTATGTATTCTTACTCTATACTATGTTGACTTTCAATGCAGAGATTGGAATCTAAATATTCATCAAATCCAACCAAATTCAACTGCCTGTATAGTTTGGTACAAATAGAGGTTGAAACTAAAACTGCCAAGTCATCATCCAGTTGTACCAATGGACTTCTTTGGCTTACAAGGTAATGAATTCCAAGCAATTACTGCTTAACTGGTAACTCTTTCTGGTATGGCGTTCTAACTTCTCAAATCTGTTATATAGAAAACTCTTTCTTGACACTGTAATGTTCCAGGCAGAGTTTATTTTGCATGAGTAAATGGACATACCAAAATAAAATAAAAAAATCCGGAAAAAAGGGTATCAAGATATGCATAAGATTCTTTTAGCAAGAAATCTGATAACAGAAGTCATGTCATGGCACGTGCTTTCCAAAATTTGGGACCAAAATGCAATGTGATATTGATACTTGACATAACGAATAGATTCTATAAAACACAGTTATGTGTGCAAACATGCAATTTCAAGAATGTTTACTGTGTGTGGATTTTTACCATCCCAAATCTGCCATGATATTCTCCAGTAACTTTTGTTGTGTATCAGCATAATCCAAGTTTGGTTCATTTTTCTAAAGATCAAAAGCCTGAATTTCTTATTTGTTCTGATTGAGTCACTTTTTCAAGGTGTTAGGGAAGATTTATATTATTTTTATTATCTTTCAGCTCAATAGTAGATCCTTTCAATAATTTCAATTATAAAGCTATTGTTTTCTTTACTTTATTTTGAGCTTATGAAGCTCAGGATGATTGTTAGTTTTCTAATTTTTATCTTGTGTTCAAAGGCCTCAGCAAACGCTTACTTGCTTCTTTTAATTTATGATACATTTGTTTCTCTGACTTGTAAAATCTTCAGAGCTATGGATTTCTTGGTGGCACTGTTCCGAAACTTAATTGAGCATGCAGATTGGTCAATGTCACAAGCCTGTACAGATTCCTATAACAAGACTCTAAAGAAGTGGCATGGCTGGCTTGCAAGTTCAAGCTTCACTGTAATGAATTTGTTTTCTATTTTTTTGCAGTGTTCATGTAGTATGTGGTAACACGCTTTTGTAACATAAATAAATACTTTACCTACTACAGGTAGCGATGAAGCTTGCTCCCGATAGGAAGAAATTCATGGAGGTGATACAAGGTGGTGGTGATATCAACGCTGACATAGAGCAATTTTGTATTACCTTTTCTCCTTTCCTTGAAGAGAATCACAAGTTTCTGGTAAAATGTCTTTGATAGTTCTTTTAGCTTATTGATGATGATTGCTGACATTAATCTAAATGGCCTGAAAAATGACGCTGAACTCTATGCATCGTCATGTTCTTTATTTTCATGCATGCATCATCACATTCGTTTTTTTTATGCATGCATCATCATGTTCTTAGTATAGTGACAACAGTTTCATGATAAAGATATTAATTTCTTAAAGGATCTTGAAACTTAATAGCTTGTTGTTTTGCCACAGGCTCGATTTGGCTTGGATGATATGAAGGCTTCATGAAGCATGGATTCATGATTAGAAGTCTATTGATGAATGGCTCTTGAATTTTCACTCTCTTATTTGGTTGAGTCTTAAAGCTCAATGTTTCTCTATTGGCATCCACACCAATGGACACGATGATAAAAAAAATAAATGATTTATAGTAATTTACCATACAAATGACTTGTATTCTGTTTGGTGGTGTGGAATGTTGGGACAAATGCAACTTGCCAAGAAACGAACTTATTGAACTGTAGTTTTGCATGTGGCTAAATTGGTTCTTTATATTAAAAGAACAAATGATTATTCAGTTTTTGAATCCCCTTATATAAAATATTTTACATTATGAAACCCACTTGTCTTATATATTATTCATTAAGCATCTAATTTCATGATATTAAGCATCTAATTTCATGATAAGATAATACTACAGTGATTTGAATATATATGACGAGGGACTTTGATAATGTAATATATTATTTGTTGAATGAATACTTATGAGAAGAGTTGTGTTATTTTAACATAGAATTTTGACATCAATTTGAATGGTTAATCCATTTTAAATATGTGGTTAATTTATATCTAGTATTTGATTACGGAATATAACATTTCACGAATCATTAACTATCTTTTAAACATAATTAACTACAATTTTGATATCAGTAACCATAAATTTCAAGTGTACATTTGAATAAAAATCGGGTTAATAAATATCATGTATTTGAACACCTGAAAAATTGTTTAAAATCAAGATAAATTGTTTTTAAATGATTAAAAAACCGTGATATCTTGATTTATTTATTAATTATCAATTGAACGTATTTAACCACATATTTAAATTGTGTTAATCATTTAAATTGATGTCGAAATATGATGTGAAATTTTTCAGTAAATATATAATTTTTCTCTTGAGAAATAAGATAATAATAATAGTATATCACGCTTGCTTGTAACAAACAAAAAAAGAAAATAGTATATACTGGCCAATATTTCCACAGTCACAGATATTCGTAATTGATTTTCTTGTTGTTGTTAAAAGTATTAGTTGTAATTGTATTTTTAATTAGGTTGTTGAGACCAAATTGAGAAATGCCATGCAATTACACTTTTCAGAATTCAACCCGTATATGTCGCATATGTTATCACTAAAAATAGTTTGGTAATATAAATCCCAAATATAGGTAGGCAATGCAAATGAAAATTAGATTGCAACATCTTTGGATGTCCATAAAAAAAAGGTGTAGATTGTGACTAGTTTTGATTTTGCATGGCCACCGATAGGGGGGGGTAGATCAAAATCCAGTACGCTTTCAATTAATATTTCTCAACCCTGAAACTCTCCCTCCTTTTGGTTGGTTTGTTTGGATTCGAGGATTCTCTTTCCAAAACATCCCACCCAACGACTATTCCATGCACGCCTATCTACTTTAATCTTCTCTTCATTATCAACAATTTCCTTCTTCATTCATATTTTATTTGACCCTTTCTGGGGAATTTAGACCAACAAATTCATCATCACATTCACATGGTTTATTCCAACATTTGTTTTCAAGGTACATAGCAAGCTTCATTTTTCTTGTATCAAATATTGTTTTTTTGTTGTTATTTTCTTTATTAACAAACATATATGACACAAGTGATAGATATTTGCGTTCAAACCCTCATGAAAACAAGGTTAACTTGTTAAATAAATCTCAGACCTGCGAGGTATAAATATTATCCAAAAAACAAATTTCATGCAAAAAAAAAATAGCAAGAAATATATATTGTAGAATTTTGTGATGCACTCGTTCTGAAATAATATATATGCAAAAATCATTTTTATTTGTATTTTATTTTGGAGGAGAATTACCTAAGTAAAAGATTTTTCTTAGATAGATGGAAAAAAAAAAGGACAATTTGAGTAGAACAAAATTAACTTAGCTGTTAAATAAATGTCACGACTCACAATAAAAACCTTGGTTAATATATTTAGGCGAATTGCAAGTAGTTCTTCACGTTACTTTGAGGAATGACTTTATGAGATGATATGATTATGGGTTGGTAAATTGGTAAGGAAATTGATGTCAAATGATACAAAAGGATGATCAATTGTATGATTTTTTTTTTTTTTTTTTTTACTTTCAGAAATTTGTAGTTGATACGATTGAAGATTGAAAGTGTGAACATATTTGAAGTGCAAGGTATAAAGTACTGAAAAATGAATCAAGGAGGTGCAAATGTAAAAATGTCCTCAACTGCAGTGAAAGGGCAGATGAAAGGCCTCCTTAAAGGACTTAGATACATATCCCAAATATTTGGTAAGTCTAATCTTCTATTATCACAAAAAAATTGCATATATTTGAGAGGAGAAGGTAGAAAAGTAAGGTTAATTTAGGACATAGGAAATGAATTAAGCTTGAGTTGTTCCTTCAACAAAAATAAAGGATAAGAATTTTGCAGACGAGGAGGATGACAAGGAGATACAAATTGGGTTCCCAACAGATGTAAAGCATTTGGCACATATTGGATGTGAAGATGCGAAGGCAAATGCACCTAGCTGGGTACGATTTTAATTTGATCTCTTTCATAAAATAAACTACTTGATTAATTGTTAATTGATTAAATGTGAAATTGCAGATGACAGAGTTCAAAGAAACACCGGGAGCTGCTAAGACGTGTGAAGGCCAAGGTATGATGATTTAATTATTTTACATAGTCCAATGAAACATAAGTTAAAATTAATGAATATAAGCGTGTGCAGATAGTGGTAATACTAGTGATACAAATAGTATAAAAGGAGATGGAAAGAAAAGCCATAATCGAAGGTCAAGGCAACGTTCATCAGATAGCCAATCCTCCACGAACTCTCCACCACGAGAGGAAGCCTCCTCAAAGCCCTCTCGACGACACCACTCCTCAGAATCTTCTAGAAAACAACGTCAATCCACTGAAGAAGAAGACGTCAACAAGCCTCCAACTACCAAACCCTCCCACCGTAGAAAGTCCAAAACGTCTGATGACAAGGACAAGGACAAGGACTCTTCCACTAAGAAGGCCTCTAGAACCCGAAGGTCGTCCAAAGCTGATTCCTTAACTGACGTATCTTTCACGGATCTTGGGTCTGGGCCTGGATCTTCCGTCCAGTAGACACCTACTTGATTTAATAGTGTGCGCTGGCTTAAATAAATAAATAAATAATTCAGTTTTAGAGAGAGATTTCAGGAGCAGGATATCTATTTTATTCTTCTCTTGTTATAATCACATTGTATCATCATTATCTTATTTTACTTGGTCTTGTCACTTCAAAATACCACACTACTTTTCTTCCATCTTTTTTTTCTATATATATATATATATATATATATATATATTTTATTTTTTATCCATTTGGTTTAATAGTCAAATTTAAATTATTAATGATACTCGAAAAACAAGTAGCTGGAAGATGTAGTAGCTGTAAGGAATGGAAAGAAAGTGATGTAGAGAAATACAATAATCAATTATCAAATGTATAACAATTCAACACAGAAACAAATAGTAGTATTAATAAGAAAATAGGTAAATCAAATCAGATTTCCAGGAAGAAAAACACATCCAATCCAATCAATAACATATTGTACAACTTTTTTTCATGTTTTCAGTGCATGTAAATTGAAGTTAATTTCCAACAACATAGTGTTCCAGGTTCTCCTTGTTGGACATTTTTAAAACAGAATCCTTCTTCTCACTTGACTTCACAGGAGAGAATTTGAGATCAAAAGTTTCATCAGACCTCTTTTTTGTAGGGATTGGTGTTCCAAACTGGGAGAGTTCCCTTTGGTTTCCACAAAGAGTGAATATGTTTTGAATTCTCAGTAGTCTAGAGGAACCATTATTTTCCTTGTCAGCATCAGAATTTTCTTTAAAACAATAATCCTCTCTCTTTGGACTTTGGCTAACAATGCATACCCTTTTTTCCTCTATCACTTCTTTCTCAACTTCCTCATCTTCCACTTTATCCTCATAATCCTTCTCTCCTTCACCTTCTTCTTCATAAACTGTGCTTAGACATGCTTTTTGACCAAAGCTTGGTGCACAAGCATAAGCATCTTCTGGTACACCATTTAAAGTAATTGGACAAGGTTGATTTGAAACATCTTGCATAACATTGTAACCACTCTTGCAAGTAACTCCACCGACAACAACAGGTTCTTGATCATCCATGTCCAAATCCATTGATTTCACCATTCCAGGATCATCCTCGCTTTTGTAAACGCGGAGTAGCTTTCTCATAAATCCACTTGGCTCCACGTCTTTCAATTGGTTTTCCTCGATACACCCTTCTTGTCTTGAAGTACTGCGACACAGCTGCAGCTCAATTTCTTCCAGTCTCTTTCTCAGGATTTCAACCTCCTCCTGCTGCTGCAATATCTTTTCTTCCATTCTCTTCCTCTCCAACTCAACAAACTCATTAGTCATTCTTTGACACTCTTGCAGCTTCTTTTCCAACTCTTGTCTCAGAAGGCGGGTTCGTTCGTTTACCTTTAGGTTAATCTCCTCCTCACTTGCAGGAGTTGTTTCCATTTTCGCTCTTAGCTCGGCAATTTCTTCCTCTTTCTTCATCAGCTTTTTGTGCGCTTCGTTTCTCTCTTTCTCTCTTAGCTTGTTTTCCATTTGTAGCTTCATGATAAATTCATCCATTGCAGCAATTCTTGATCCCAAAATGACGGTAGAAGAAGATTCCTCCTCCTTAATCGGGGTATGAGGGCCGCGAACTATACATTTTGCTTTGGCTCCATATTCTAGTGTAGAGATTGTCTTGTGTATCTCTTTAGGATCGGGACTTGCACACAATATCATTAGAATTTTCGACTTATCATCTTCAAAGGAATCCTAAAAAAGGAAAAATAGACAAGTACTTGCATCAATTATCAATAACTATCATTACAACAATTCACTCATTTGAAAAACTATCATTACCTGCAGAAGCATGGTAAGTTTGCTGTCCCTGAAAGGCACATGTGAATCACCATTTGCAATGGACTCAACCACTCTCTTCAGTGCTATATTTCCTTGATTAATTTTTGCAGTCTGTAAATATTTATAGACAACTTTGTTATCAATCGCAAAAAATAGAAGTTTGTTCAAATTCTACTAGCTATAGTATTATTTAGTGCCTCTATTTAACAACACTTTGTACTAAACAGCGTAATGTGGAACAATAACAATTTATTCAAATTCCTTTGTACTAACGCCGCTATAGAATTAGTAGAGAATCGAAAGAAAAACAATATGGCAGAAAAATAACCTGCATTTTAGCCTCAAATCCAGTTTGACCAGCTTGTTCTATGTTTTCTGATCCTGCCATATCCACAAGCATTAGCCGCCCTCCCACCGTTGGGACATCAAGCATTACCTGATCAGAATCGAAAACAAGTCATCAATTACCATTCAAAGAAACTTAATAAATTTTATTAGAACCACCTTCCAAAGCAACTATACCATGCAGTGACTTCTAGAACTCCTATCATTACAAAGGGTGCTTTTAACGATCCTTCGCTTCTCCACTTTCTGAATTTCTTTTGAGATCTTCCCAGCTTCATTTCCAGATATATAGGTAGCATTCTTGGCTTTTTTCCCCATCACTTCAAGTTTTACCTACAAGTCAGATTGCAGAATTAAGAAAGTGTCACCATCCAAATGTCCAGCACATACAAAATTAATTAATAAAAACGGTTCGGTTAGCACTTCAAACTAACATCTAATTTTTAATATTGGTTTGTATAACTAGTCCAGTATCAGATAACCTTTTTTATCCCGAGAAAACTGAGCTAAAAAAAAGAGTAAATTTAGCAAGCCAAATTTGTACAAATTATGAAAATAAGTAAAACCATGCAAACTACATGAGTATATATAGTGAAACTAAGCCAAATAACAAATCCTAAAGCAAAATCTCAGATATGATCTGAAGAACAAAAACCTATAGAATCAACGACAAAAAAAACAGATCAAGTGATGATGCAACATGTTATGTTATATGAACTCTATTACCTTTGAAGAATTTCCCTTAGACCAACCAAATCCAAATCCTCCACCACCACCTCCTCCATTGGTGGACAAGAGATCATAAATCTCCTCATTATAAATCTCCAAAACAGTAACCTGAACAAAATTTCTCAACCCAATACACGTTCCTTTAGAATCAGCATCACTTCCATCTCCACCACCATCAGAATCAGCATCACCATCTCCAAGAATATCCCTCAAAGCCCTATACACAATCCCAGCCTGCTTTGAACACCCAAACATAGTGTGACTCTTTCCAGAACCAGTTGGACCATACATCATAATGGTGCATTTATCCCCCAATTTCACACCATTAATCCTTGATTCCACAAATTTCTTGTAGAACACATCTAAATCCTCTTCTTCAGAGACAGACACCCCATCAAGGGTGAAATCCCTATACCCAAAATCAGCACGAACCCTAATAGATCTAGTGTTTGAACTGGTCTGAAGAACCGATAAAGGTTTGTCTTTTCGATCTGGGTAGTCACGGATTCTGGCAATTACTTCAATTGGGTGTTCTGGAGGGGATTCTTTGTTGGTGGCAACATTGGGATTTGGAGATGGAAATGGTGTTGCTTTGAAGCCATTGAAGTTGAGACGATGCTTTGATTGTGGAGTTTTTAATAGGGTCGAGTGGATTTGCTTGGAAGAAGGTGTAGGAGCCATGAACGTGAAACAAAACCCAGAAAAGAAAGTGAGGAAAGATTGAACCTTTTTGTGTTGAATCTACGACCAAGTTTAGAGAAAGTGCAAGAAGAAGAAAAAGAAGACGAAGATAGAGAGAAAGTAAAGAGTCACACACGGAAACAAGGGTTTTGAAGTTTAACCAAAATGTAGCCGTTACGTCTCCAACGTCTATATGTTTATTCCAAAATGTAGGAGTCACCATATATAATGAAAAATTTTAAAATCTTTATGCAAATTTTAATATTTGATAAATTATACTTAAAACTTTTTTTTTTTCAATTACACTTTATTTTAGATGCGTTTTTTTATCAATGGTAAAATTGAATTGGATCATAGAATTTGGGAATATGTTATAGGAAGAATTTTTTTTTTTTTTATGACGGTTAATGAACAAATTACTCTCAAAA
>JBBPBP010000001.1:3050624-3064995 GCA_037974735.1 Cicer chorassanicum | reverse complement strand
AACACATACGTTAAAAAATAAAAAATTTGGGTTGAATATACATCTTTCAAGACAATGTTCAAATTTTGAAAAAATTAAACTCACTACTTTTAAAATAATATTTTTGTATTTGATTCATTAATATATGTCCTTAGGATATGTTCAAGACTAGGGATTTAGAGGAAAAGAGAGGAATAGTTTATTTTTCTTTTTCAAATTAAATATTTCTTGAAATTAATTAATTAAAATTGAGATTTATATAATCATTTATTATATTATTCTATCAATTTATTTAAAAACTCAAATATATAATAAAATATAGACTAAGTTATTTAATTACCTTATGCAAGAACACTATGATTACAGAATCGATATTCTATCTCTGCCATTACGCCATTGAAACTTTATACCTTATGCAGGAGTCCAAAGAGTTGTTAATACATTTTTAGGATAAAAAAAATGTTTTTGCAGACATATGTTCAGACCGCTCACCTACCTAATGTCCAGACTCTTGAAATTGCACGGTAGAGTTATAGTGTGAATTGAAAAAAATAAAGTTTTACATATAAAGTATATCAAACACTAACGGTGTTTATAAGGAAGAGGTATGTCACTTGGAGTGTGTTTAAGGAGTATCTAATTTTATGAAGAAAAGAGAATGCACGTGTCACAGCCGTTCGACTTGAACTTGTCGACTTAATCCAATAATATCTTCTGTGACTGAAAATAATTTTTGATCAGTTTTTCAAAACACAAAGAACATCTGTATATATAAAAAAGAATATTTAGCCTTCTCCCTGGTTTGCAACACATATATCGTTTTATTGAAGAGCTTCACTTACTCTTCAATTCAAAAGATTATTATGCCTGAAAAGTTTTCATGCATAACTTTTGTGTCTTAACTGCATTTGTAACCTTCAATCAAATAAAGCAATTCTAAAGCACAACCTCATCAAAATCCTCTAAATAAAAGGCAAATTTTATGCTTGCCTAATAACAACATAGCATTTAATACCAAGAAAATTGCATTTTAATTTGTTCCAAGGTGTTTGGGTTTCATGCATAGGAATGTCGCAAGCTAATAGTCCATCTCCTTAGAGACGGCATAAAAACAGTCATTAGTATCCAAGACACAAACATTTCTTGATCAAGAAAGAGTGGCATACAAATTCCAATGAATTCAAGGAATCACACAACAGCCATTTCAAGATGAATGCATTAAAATGCAAAGTAGACTACAAAAAGAAACTAAAAATGACACTGAAATTTGATATGTCCAGACCTCAAAATTCGAAACAAAAAGAGTGAAACTTAAATTTAACGGTGAAGACACATGAACGACCGTGTTAGATCGCAAAATAAAACTTTATTTCAAAGCAATTGGAGGCTGAAACTGAAAATGAGTTATCTCAACAGCTTATATCATCATCCATATGTTACGACGACCTATATACAAATATTCCTTTAAGATTCAATATGTTGTACTAAAACAAAAGTACACTGTTCCCTAGGAGTTCCATAGTGTAGGTCAGGTCTATTGATGTTACAATTTTGAAGAATATATATAGCAAGACAATACTATCAGAAAAGCGAAAACAAAAAGATGACAGGCACCGGAGTTGGATCAAAAACCACAAGCTTATGAAATCACAAAGACCCTTAGCTCGCTTTTATCTCCTCTGGTGACGCGGAAATCCGCATCGAGATATGTAACTTCAAAGTCACCACTTCCTTTATTAGATGATGGCCTAAATGCATCTGGAATTCGAGGTACATCAAATGGTGGCAACTGTGAAAAATTCCCAGTTGTCTTCACAGTAGTTTTGTCAAATATTATCTTGATCTTTGAAGATCCTGAATCATCACAAACCACACACCATGAAGAGGCAATCTCAAGAAATCATGCAAAAGCTACTATGCATATGCAGATAATTAAAAAATAAATAAAACCAACCTGTGAGTTCAAATTTGTGAGCTAATGTGGCTGTTACTTCGAGCGGTGGTAGAGGCCATGGAGCACCCAACTGAAGCTCCACTATATTATCAAAATCTTTGCTTAAGATGTCAATTCGTTGAAAAACCTAACAGCAATAAAAAACATCAACTCAACAATTACTAAAAATTTGATAAACTTATTATTGAATAGTATTTTGAAGGTCAACGCACATATATAGGACCGAAATCAGATTAGATCATAACAAGTAATAATCTAACAAGTTGCTCAGCCGCAAAGTTAGTTAAGCACGATTAGCACAAATATTACATCATTTTTAACTTGAGGGTTTCCTGCTCTAAAGAAAATGCAATCAAACAAAACTAAATAATCACAATATCATTAAATGAAGTCAGTACCGAACCTGTCCGAGAGTTATAGGAAGGAGTCTTCCTGTGGGAGGCCCAGGACGGCTCCCACCTAGAGTACGAGAGGAGAATGCGCTGCTATATATCAGTTTCCATCTTCCTTGCAATTTGTCTAGGTCATCTCCAAGGTCTACTAATCCTCCAGCAGCTTCAAGTTTCTTAGCAGCAGCATCTGCCTTTTCTAGGTCTTCTTCATTTGCAGCTAGACCTCTATTTAGTCCAGAAACAGCACTCTGCATTAACAAATCAAACATGAGAAACAAGTTTCGGAGAAATATAATAATAAATCTATGACTAGAGGTATAACAATGCTCCCAAAGGGTAGAAAAATTGTGTGCATTAACTAGCTTTTGCTAAGACTAAAACTATCAGTAACCTAATATAAAGATCACAAAGTATTGCCTTCAATTTTTTTTTGGCATTTTAACATCTGTATATGGAAGTCAAATAGATAAGTTCAACCTATAACTACTTCCCCATTATTCTTCCACATTTGAAGTTATAATAACTAATCATACACTCAGCATGATATTGGGGGTATGTTTGAATTGACTTACATATTTGAGCTTATACACTAATATAAGCATTTGTGAGACTGTTTAGAGAGCTTATGTAAACAACTTATAACATATCTATACGTTGTTTTCAGCTTATGGCCATGTTTGGATAGACAACTAGGTTAAGTGATTATAGTATAAGCACTTATTATATAAGTGAATATGTATAAGCTACTTTTATAATAAGATTTAAAGTAAAGTCAAAATATTTTTATATAATATTTTTATATAAGTTATAAAATGTTTTCATAACTTATCCTAGAGAATTTATGGAAATAAGCTGAAATTAGTTCATGAACATGCCATAAGCTGTTTTATACTTTCTCCTAATCAGTCTCACAAGTCACAAGTGACTATGACAGTAGTAGAGATATTCAAACAAGTCAATCCAAACAGACCCTATGTTCTATAAGCTCTATAGGATAGTTAATAAAAACAATTTCCAGCTTAAATAAATAAATAAATAAAAAATTGACTTCATTTTATTTATCATTTGTTATAAAAATAGATAATATAAGCACTTATATAAGAAACCCTTATGCTTAATTGAATTGTTTATCCAAACAAGACCTAGTTCTAGAACTTCAAGTTACTCAGCAATCAACAAGGTAGTTTCAAACGACTCATTCACTATCCCATCAGCATGCAGAAAGTGCCGAACATGTGTAAATAACTAACTAAATTCAGAAAAGATATATGTATATAAAATAAGAAAAATGTATAAAGAACAAAAATCGACATCAAAAGAAGGTAACTGAAAAAAAAAAAAAAAAACTTTACCAGAAGATTGAGCTTCAAGGAGGAGATAGACTCCCCAAAAGGAAATGGAAGAGGTTCAGCGACAGGGGCCTCCTCAACAGCAGAATTGACAACAAGGGAAGGCTTAAGATGGTTGTTACCTTTTGGAGTGAGAGAGCGGAAATTTGGACGGGGAACAAAACCCCTTGGATAGAAACAAGAAGACGAAGTAGAAGAAGAAGGAGAAAATGGAAGGGAGCGAGAGAGAGAAGTTGAGTGGTTAGGAAGGAGATTGAGGGAAGCCATGGAAGAGATTATTGTGCAAAATGAGTATGTGATCGAGATTTATGTATGACAACGAGAAAAGAAGACAAGACAATAAAGTAGACGAGTGATTTCATTCACACCGCTTACTAATGTGACACGTAATGCCCTCCTACATCGTCGTATCAAAATCTTCTTATTCAACCTCTTTCTATGTCGACTTAAACTATCTTTTCGTTTGATATTTTAAGATAAATTTAATTTTTCAACATATATTCATGAATGGATCCTAGGATTTCATGCGAATAAATTGCATTTTGCTACTCAAACTATTGGAAAATTTCTAATAATTTATATACATTGTTCATATGTAATTAATATTTTGAAACTTTTAAAATTTTAGGGTCTTATGTAGTAGTACAATTTATACGGACTACAGACCGACTCCGAAAAAATATATATTTTTGGTGAATTGAAATCAATAGTATACTTTTTATAAATAAACATCAGTAATTAGTTAAATTATATTAATTTTCGAAATAGAATATGAGACCTCCTACTTAAACTCCTCCAATGTCTCTCATATCACCAACTGAGCCGCCTTTACGGGACAAATCAAGATTATGTATATGATTGGAACTGCATTGACATTAAGCAAGATCGATAAAGAAAATAAAAAAAAAAAAAGATGTTGAAGTAAAAGCTATGGTTTGTAAAATCGACAAAAAGACTATGTCGAAGTAGAAACTATGGTTTGTAGCTTCTAAATGTCACAGTGGGAAGTGGAAAATTTTGGTGAAACACACGTATAGAAAAAATGTTTTTAGTAATAGTTAATCTAATACAACAAATTCTACTGCGGAACCCTTGAATAGATGGTCCATTGAAGACAAATACTTAAAAATTATTTAAAATTTTAACAATGATTGACGAAATTCTTTAAAAATATAAGTTAACGACTCACCTCATCTTCACGAATGAGACATTAATTTGATTCATGTTGGTTTGACGAAATGAATTAATTTTGAGTGACATATTTATTTTTCCTTTATCTCAACTAAGATAAATAAATAATTATCTCAATTGTAAAAAAATTATTAACTTATATTTGTGAAAAATAATATTAGAATTTTGAGAGAAATTTTAAACAGTAATTTATAGTAAATCGTTTATGAGTAGTCCATCATAACTATTGTAATGTATAAATTATGTTAGTTTATTAAGATTAGCTAGCATTCAGTTGACTAGTTACTTGCTCTCTATATAAATATACATACACTCAAGCTTCGAAAGCTCTTTTGATAATTTCTCCACAAAATCGTCTTATTTATAGTATCTAAGCAAACACCAAATTGTCTTCTGGTGATGTCAGCATTAACTATGTCGCCTCTGCCCCAAACTCGAAGGCTTATTCATTCTGATATTTAATCAACCATCTGTCATCTATGGAGAGAAAAATATGGTGAAGTCATCGTCGATTTCTTCATATTTTCATTATTAAGATATTGTAGAAGATGAAGATTCGGACAATACACAATTCAGAACATGCATTCACTGGCTCCTCGTGTTGGGTTTCATTACGGAAGGAACAAGTATTATTGTTCTTCCATTTCGGTTTGATTCAACAACAATCCCTATTTATTGTTTCTCTCGCATCTTGCGGTTTCTGATTTGAGTGGGCTTTGCTTCCCAGATCTGAATTTCGAGTTTTGTAAGGAAGATGAAGAAGCTTTTGGATCTGGGTTTTGATTTGAAGTTTCTGCTTTTAATATTTACTAGTGTGTTATCGCACGGGTATTTTGAATTAATGTTAATGTGATAATTAAATCACATATTAGACATAAATTGAATATTAAATATCATCAAAATAAAAATTTCAATCTCATAAATAATAATAATTGTACTGTTATTAAAATTGCTATGTGTCTCTTTGAAGGGAGACGTGTTTCAATGACCAACAAGAGTCTATGATTATATTGACACAACATTAATATTTAACTAATTTATTTTGTCAAATTATCATGTTTATTAGTTAATGTCAGCATCCAATAACTATAAAGGATTATCATGTTTATTAGTTAATGTCAGCATCCAATAACTATACTTTATAAATCTTATATATCGATATACATCCATTTGTTATAAGTGTCGCGTCTGCACTATTAAGTAGACAAAAATCAGACAACACATTTTCATATACGTTGTATACAAATTCAAACACCCATCTAATGCTGAAATTAAGTGTTTCTGCAGAAGCTGATATAGCGAGACAACACACCTTAATACTCTTTCTACTTCACACTATTGTTCCTACGCTAATATTAGCAAAACTACTTAAGTGATTATTCATATTAGACTTATTCAACCAATATTAAATCCTCCAAACACACACCAGATTTTATATTCTCACATGGATATATAGTCTAACAAAACCAATACAACGCAATAGATTTGCACACCATTGTGAGATTAAGTAATCAAAGTTTGTTGGGATAAACATTGTAGAGCCTCTTAAATGAAAAAAAAAAAAGGATAAACTATTCTTGATAAATACTTTGCAAGACTAAATTAAAGAAAAATAAATAAATGAATGAATATAGGAAATAAGGAATAGTTTAGAACTTGAAAACTTCATTCATATTACTCAAATGAGTTTGATGTCTCAATCATATTTACATATTCAAAACACAAATACAAGAAAATGACACGAATACACTATACATAGAAATACTTTGTCTGTTGGATTTCATTTTTAATTGTAAAATCAAGCAAACTTATTAACTTATTTTCTATGATATGTCTAAGATAATGAAACGTGTAATATGATCTTGGACAGCTGAGTCAAATTCAACTAACATTTCAATTAAACTCAAAAAAAATTCACTGTCATGTCGTACAATCTCTCATTAGAACCACAAAAGATAAATCTATGTTTAGCAAGGAATTTTAGTATTGAAATAATTCTTTTTTAATACACTTTTCCAATGTTCATTTTCTTTCACAATTAGTCTCTGAGTCATTTTATCAATAGTTTGACCCATTTTTTCAGCCTTTGACACAACTCATATCAAGTGGTCATATTTTTAATATGATTCATGATTATGTCATGCTCTCTAAGTCTTTCACTAATCTCTATGTCAATCTCTTTCGAATAAACAAGTCAATCCCTATTGCACTCCTCTCTATTTGGTAAAACTCTGGTATTTACCAATTAGCTGCAAAGCGTCTCTTCGATTTATCTTTAGAACCCTTTACAATTGAAAAATCTCCTTTAAGACATTTCGTAACTTAAAAATCAATCATTTTAAAATCAAGAGCATCCTAAATCCTAATAGATAATAAGTCCCTAAAATCTAAAACTCTAATATCAAATTAAATCCTAATAGGATAATGAGTTTTTAAAATCAGTAAATCAATCATTTCAAACAAATTGAGTTCCTAAATCAATAAATCAATTTGCAAAGGTGACTTGTAACTCAGTAAAAAAAATAGGTATTTTGGTATATAGTTTTTAAAAGGGAGCAGTTTGATAAAAAAAAAAATTCAAATTAGGATTATTGATAAAAAAAAATAAAAAAAAAAACCAGCTAGGAGATGACAATACTCTCAGTCGTCTGTTGCAGAGCTGATGAAGGGACTATTGTGGAGTTTTTTTTCTTTTGTCACATGTGTATAAATATTTGCCCAAGATTATACAAATTAGACCCATATTTGACCTAATTTTTGTAGTGTATTATTCAGTGAGCAAAGGTGGAAATAAGTCTGATTGTACAACATAGCTCTATTAAAAATTATGTTTGATTATTTATTTTAAAATGTTAATATGTAATAGGTTTTTAAATAAGTTAAGAGGCTCTATCCGACTTTCATAAAGGTCAAATTTACGAATAAAAAAAACACATATCACATGTCAAGTTTACGCCTCAAACTTTTTGACGAGTTAGACCTAAATCTGACAAAACTTAACTCGCCTCAGCTTATTTCCACCTTTCTCGGTGATCATTATTTAATTTTGATTTTTTTATTGAATACATATTACTACTCTAAAATGTATATAAGCAAAAAAGTATTTTAAATGTTAATATATTTGATTTTAATTTTTAATCATATATCAACTTTTTTAGTATCATTTTTATTTTTATGTGTATATTTACTAATTTTTTGCATTGATTATATTTTTTGGAATTCAAGTGTGTATTAATGATGGTATGGATGAATGTGCTGTAAGAAGTGTTCAGAAGTCATCAAATGTACAGTTTAAATTAGAGAATAAGTCATATTTGGTTATAGTATAAAGATGGATATAGATATACACGAAAAAAATTAAATTATCTGTATTAAATATTTTTGAATCAAAAGTAAATATGTTAAACATAATTTTATTAAATAGTTTAAATTTAGTTAATTGTTCTTAATAGTTTTTGTAAAAAAAAGTTGTTTATAATAATGATCATAATTTGAGTTTTTTCTTTTATAATAATAGTACCAAATTCTTTTAGTGGTTAGTAATAAGTCATTTTTATTATATATATATATATATAAAATAAAAAAAATAAAAAGAGTTTCATCTCCATTAATGTCCTATATATCCAAGAAGAAAGAGCTCCATGGAATCACATGTTACGTACACAAGGGCCATGCCAACTAAACACAAGGTTGGTTGTAGGTAGTTACCATTAATGTCATAAACAAAGATTGGAATAAGAAAAGAAAAAATGCGTTAAAGAAAATTTAAAATATTAATTTTTATGAGGTTTTAGGCAGACCACATCTACAGATTAAAAATGTAGAATTTTTTTAATCAATAGCGGATTGTATACCACAAAATGAAACCAATGTGTAAAAATTGTAACAACAATTTTAAAGGACGTAATCAACTAATTTAAAATATTTGTAAGATCTAGCCACCTCTCACCCGCCTATCTCTTGTCGGTTTATGTTTTTTCCTCTCTGATTATTTTCATCTTGACACTTTGTTGGAATTATTTTAAACTTTTGTTCTATCGTAGTGTTTTATTTATAAATTTTATTAAATTTATAAATATTTTATCGTTTTATGTTATTGACTTGAAGATTGTAAATTTATTTACAGATTTATTCTTTTTTGTTTTAATAATTCTGAATTGTATTTTTTTCTATCGATATAATCAACATTAATTTAAATGAATTAATATTATTTTTTAATTAAAAATCAACTAATTTGATTTGTAAATAAGTACTAATTCATCAATATTTATTTACTCCGTTGCTCTTTAATAGACGTTTTAAACGTTGGCTAAAAAAAGTATTTACGAATGAATATTTTTTGGTTCAAATATGTTTTTGGTCCCTGTAAATATAATACTTTTTAGTTTTAGTCTCAATAAAAAAATTTGTTTGGATTTCATCCCTATAATATTAAAAAAAAAAACTTATTTTTAATCCTTAGCGTTGACAAAGGAAAATATGGACCAAACTTTTAAATATGTTTTTTGTTCCAATAAATATAACAGTTTTCAATTTTAGTTCATGAAAAACATTTGTTTGGATTTCATCCCTCTAATATCCAAAAACTTTATTTTTGGTCCTTAACGTCAAATGGACGTAACAAAAACGTAAACCGACAAATGGAGAAAAATGTGGACCAATCGTAACGCTCCAATTGAAATATTAATTTAAATATTAGAATAATTTGTATACTTATTTTTATTTGTTATTTAAATATTGTTTCGGTTAAATTTGTTTAAAATAATTATTTAAATTTGTTTAGAATACTTATTTTATTAGAAATAAGTATACAAATTTATATAATCATTCTAAACAAATTTAACTGAAACAATATTTAAATAACAAATAAAAATAACAAATAAAAATAATTTGTATATTTATTTCTAATAAAATAAGTATACAAAATCCAATGAGAATATAAATTTAAATAATTATTCTAAACTAATTTAACCAAAACAATATTTAAATAATAAATAATAATAAGTATAAAAATTATTCTAATATTTAAATTAATATTCTCATTGGAGTGCAACGATTGGTCCACATTTTCCTCTATTTGTCGGCTCACCTTTTTATAACGTCTATTTGACGTGAATGACCAAAAATAAAGTTTTTTGATATTGCAGGATGAAATCCAAACAAATATTTTTCAGGGACTAAAACTGAAAAGCTGTTATATTTACAAGGACCAAAAACGTTTTAACGGTTGGTCCACATTTCTCTTTGTCGATTAACGTTTTTTTGTAGTGTCCATTTAACGTTAAATACCAAAAATAAATTTTTCTGATATTACAGGGATGAAATCCAAACAAAAAAATTTACAAGGACTAAAATTAAAAATTGTTATATTTACATGGACCAAAAACATATTTAAACCGTATTTTTTTAAAAAAATTGTCTCAATATAGATATTTTTTTAATTCATTAGAAGCATTAGATTTCTTTTAAAAATATATCCCTTATTGATACTACTAATTTGTCTTGAAATATGAAAAATCAAGTTTAACACTGTTAATTACAAATGTTATTTTAATAATATTAACACATACAATGAATTCATTAACTACACTACCATTTGAAATGAAATATAATTAAAATTAACTTATATTTTTAGAAATAAAATATAAGTAAAAATCATTTTTAAATCATAACTCAATTGACAAATATTAATATTGTTAGATTAGACAAATTTGTCTTGGAGACTTCACAATTGTGTATGATTTTATGGCGATTTTTATCGTCTCTCTTACATACGTATAAATATAAATATAAATCAATAATTTATCACTTATAAACTACCCTCGTTTAATATATATTTTTTACATGATCTAGTTTATTAGTTGACGAGGGTAATTTAGATAATATATTTAATTTTTTTATTGAAATTGTAAAGATTAAATGTGATTAACAATAATATTTTTTAATAAGTGTAATTTAATTTTTTTTACGTGTAATTCATTCGAGAGAGTATTGTTTCTTCTGTTTCTTCTGTTTCTCTCACTACATTAAATAAGGATAAATTTCAAGAAAATTATAAGTAATGCTAATTTAAAGAAAATTCTATTATAAACACTTAAAGAGAAATACACAGAGTATTAATTATATAAAAGAGAAAAGTAACAAAAAAATGTAATAAAGAGATATTTTTGATTTTTTTAATGAAAGAGGAAAACTAGATATAGAAAAAGTAAGAAAGTTTATTTTAAATCTATAGTATTTAAATCATGGTAATCCTTGCAGCTAAAAATTATAATCCTAATTTAAGCTCACACTACTAAATCATTTACAAATATATTTTTTGTGTCCATTTATTTAGCCTAAGCCATGTGCATGATTATCAACATAAAAATTAAATGTCTTCCATCAAATTTATGAATGAATCAAAGTTGTCATGGGTAATGACATACATCATTGGATGCTCTAAATGAATGAAAGTGGTAGATGTTAATCAAAACATATTTTATTAATATATATTAGCATTAAACATGCAACTTTGTATTAACAACAAATTATCATGCAATCAAAATCGCCCTTGGTAATACACATCATATTAAAAATGAAATTTTGTATTAACCAAAATTACGTGGATAAATGATTAATCAAATCTACGAGTGAATCGTATGCTCCATTAATTAGCGTGTGAATTAAACTATTATCTTACATTAATTGTTTTGCGTGAATATAGACCAAATTTTTCATCACTACAGAAATTAATTATCAAGACACAATTAATGTATGTGTGGATTACCAAGAAAGATATTGTGATAACCAAGGACTATACTCAAAGTTCCATGACTATTCATTAATGAAGGTTGTTTGTATTATTTAGAGACTTGTAAATTGCATGAATGAAGGTTATAACCACTTTTGTATGGATCAAGACATAAACCCAAATACAACACACCTATTAATTGTTGACATATCTTTCAATGATAGGTTTATAGAAAAATAAATTTATACATGTTCTCATTCATTATATATGATTTAGAAAAATGTCTTTGTTTATTGACAAACTCATACAATTTAATATAGTTAATCAAATTGTGTTGTGTTTGTAAAGATTTTTGGAACAGAAATTATACTAATAATAATATTCAAATTTTATCTTGTTATATACAATTGTTTTGTGGCAATGACAATGATGTATATAGATGAATTTCAAACTCAAATAATATATTACATTACAAAAAAAAATATTTTGAAAAATTTATATAATCCTTCATCATTTTAAAATATACTAAATTCTTATTATTTAAACAATTATTTAATAGATCATCATCTTGAATAGACATTTACATTTTATAAAGTATTCGTCATCTATATTTGAGAATTGAGTAAAACCATTAAATTTTATACAACAATTCTATTTGATTATCATATAAGTAAACCAGAATATGTATCCATTATAACAAACAATATATATATATAAAAAGGATGCAGCCAAGAAGAGGAAACAAAAAGTAGAAATATCGTTTGTCATCAGTGATCAATAATTGTCTCAATTTCTCTTTAAAATACTCGACTTCTCCGTTTTTGATCTTTTTCACTATAAGTCTGATTTAAGTGAAACCAACGTCAAAACGACCGTGTGAGTGGTGACTATATTATCCTATGATTACTTAATTCAACTTTGAAATTGACCTTTTTAGAGTGTGTTTTCATAATTTATTTATGACGTTTATTCATAGACTGTTGAGTTAGATCGATTGATGGATAATAAGTCAAAGAACAAAGACTTTTTCTTGCAGACTCTTATTCACGTATGAAAGCGTCAAAAAAGGGTAAGGGGTTCATGAGTATGTTCTAATGTGGGATGAACGGGAAAACCGTATTTCTCAACAATTTATTTGGGGTTCTCTACGCACAAAGTAGCCCTATTTAGTAATAATTGAATTAATATGACTAATTAGGGTTTGTAGGATTAAAATATGGAGTAGAAACTTTTATTAGGTGTTGTGTGATTTAAATTTTGTAAATGTGTGGTATATGTGAACAAAGTTTAAGTTTTTTATTTTTAATGTGTTGAAAGTCTTATTTATGATATATATGATAAAATTTGAATTTATGTGTGGCATATATGAAGATTTTAATTTCTATATGTATGTGATGAAAGTTTAAATTTTTATGATGTAACAGATTAAAGTTTTAATTTTTTAGTTACTTTTATGAATATATGATTTATTGATATGTATAGTGCAAGCTTTGATTTTTGTGATAGTTGCTTATGAATATATGATCTTCATGATACGTGGGGTGGAAGCTTTGATTTTTATGATGGTTGTTTATGAATATTTAAGTTTCATGATAAAAACCTGTAATGTATGATTTTAGTGATATTTGAATAAGGTGATGATTTCGTATAAGTTATTTTTGGATCATTTGACCTAATCTTAGTGGGTTGTGTGAAAATGTTTAATTTTGTTAATTCCTCATCATGTCATGGCATATGCATCTTAATAGACTTTATAGGAATATTTTATTTTAATAATGCACCATCATGTCATGGCATATGCATCTTGTGGAAGTTGTCTTTGTGACATATTTATTTTTTCCCATTGGTATGAGTGATTTTATGTGTGGAGGATGCCTTAGTGGCATGTATTATATTTAGATCATATAGTTATCAATAACATGTATAACACTGCACTATCTTTTGATTGTTTCGTTGTGGTCAATGTGTATCTAATGTGATAATAAATTCTCTTAGATGATTTGATATTATAATGAGATATTGATTTTCCTTAAGTGATTTTGACTCTATAATATGATTATTTCCTTGAATGTTTTGATGTATTGTGATGTGGTTGATACGTTATGTGTTGATTATTTGTGTGTTCTTCTTACTTATATTATACTATCAACATGATTTTAAAACTCACCTCTTTCGTTGTTTGTGTTTGATTGACTTAGTCATGCGTTTGCGAAAACCTCAATTATTACAAGTTAATGAGTCTTGAAGTTTAAGTTTGGGAGAAGTCTCGCTCTATTATGTGATATTGGGAATGAGAGTTATAATTCGTCATTTACTTATTTAATTAGAAAATACTTTTTGTATGAAAACCATACAAGTACTACTAAGTTTTTGGAATTAAATTAAGAGATTGTAGTTAAATCAAGTTTATTGAGATTGCACTATTCTATAGGAGGAAAAAGTCTGAAGTATTTCATTTGTATTTTGAGAAACGTGATATCCTAATAAATCATAAAAGTTTCTTTTCTTTTGAAGGAGTTTTTCTTTATCCGCTGCGAATTTTAGTAAAAATATGATATAAATTATTATGTATATTATTTTGGATTTTAGGGTTTACTAATTATTTAAATGAATAGTAGTTTAGGTATTCTTACTAAAAAAAATTGTCGTAATTTTTTTAAGTAATAAATATTTTTAAGTAATGTTTTGAATCAAAAATTTGGAGTATTACATTAAAGACCAGCCCAAAGGTAAGACTATCAATGCAATCAATTTAGCACTTACAAAATATTTA
>JBBPBP010000001.1:3027401-3047115 GCA_037974735.1 Cicer chorassanicum | reverse complement strand
CTTTACTTCACTAATATATAAAGTACATTATGATTCATGAACACAAGTTTTTTAAATTATATAATTTATTTTTGATTTTTTTAAATTATAATCTTTAATTATATTTTAATGGTTACATATGTTTTTAGTCTTTATAAATTTTAAAATTTTGTTTTATTCCCTTTAAGAGTTTTATTCAACTTTTAATTCTCACAATATTTTTTCGTCAGCAGTTTTAGTTTCAATAAAATCAACATAAATTCAGGCTTTTATCTTAATTTTATCAAACTTTGCAAATACATTTTGTATTATTGAAGTTTCTTCAAAAAATAAACTCAAATTTCAAATTCTAGATTGCCATTATTTCAATTTCTTTGGCTTTTTGTCGGTTAAAAAATAATTTAATTAATCATTTAATAAAAAATTTAAATTTATTTAGGGGGAGGTGTTTTTAATGTCATAAACATGCATTAGAAAAATTATTAAAAAATTTAAAGAGTATACATGAGTGGATTTAAAACAGACACTAGATCTAATGACAAAAGTAGTGTGGAGATTAAATGTTGATGAAAAACTATATAGAAAGCAATTTGTTTTTCTTTTAAATTATTCATAAAGAGTAAAAATATATTTAACTCTACTTTCACTTTTAGATACACATCTACTTACCAATGTGCAAACAAACAACTCTTTAAATTGAAGTTTAAATAAAAATAAAAAATAAAGTTAAAAAATAATTTTTCACCACAATTTATCTTGGATAAAGTAATTGAAATATGGCCTTGCCTATATTGTTATGAACTTCTGATATTTGCTTCAAAGGGTAGTCCACTCGCATGAGTCGGAGGAATGTTGTTGTTGAATGAGTTTAGGGTCGATATTGATTGCTGACAAATTATTTATTCAAGGTTAATAACAAAAAATTTCTCTCCTAACAAATTTACCACTAACATTTACCTATAAAAAATATTCTAATATTTTCTTATACGGCTATAGAATACTTTATGACTAAATAAATTAATCTAAAATGTGCTTAGATTGCAGAGATAGTAGTTGAAAGAGCACTACCAGAAGCATTAACACTCATTAGAGTGATTCTATGGATGCTACCAACAAGGTTGGGCACTTTGTTGCTATGTGGATCTCTCTGTCTTAATAAGAAATGGCCTTTCATCAACAACTTCTCAAACATTTCTTTGGAAAACAGAGAAAAGGTTATTCAGAAATGGTTGAAGCATCGGTTCCTCACACCTATCAGACTTGTATTTATTTACATCAAAGTCCTTTGTCTCATTGTTTTCTTCTCTCAGGTAATGCCATTTTCTTCATTTACAAACTCTCACCAATATTTTTCACATTTTTTTTCTAATAGAGATGTATTTTTATGCATTGCCATATAAAACTTTTTTTAACATGCAACCAATCAAATCGCACCAAGTGGATATTTGTAGAGATGTTTCAGGAACTAACCTAAAAAAAACGACATTATGGTGTGATTTGATTGGATGCATGTATAAAAGTAGTTTACACTGTCAGTAGTGTATGTAGATCAAACTTTTTTGTTGTTGTGTTTGTGATGGAATATTCACTTTACTTGTGTATATATGCAGTGTGATGAAAATGGTGAAAACCAGGCATGGGAAGCCATTGGTTATGAAGTTGAGAGTGATGAGAACACATGCAATGTTCACAAAGAGAGGCCTCTTGAAAAGGGAATTGTGGAAGCTATGAATGAGGATAATTTGAGTCTACCTCAATCACTTTCTCAAAAAGGTCTTGAAATTGCAATAGATGCTAAAAACAACATCCTCAAAGTGAAATGTGATGTTGTAATTGTTGGTTCTGGTTGTGGTGGTGGAGTTGCAGCTGCTGTTCTTGCAAAATCAGGTCTTAAGGTACTTGTTCTTGAGAAGGGTAACTACTTTACTCAAAATGATTATTCTTCTCTAGAAGGTCCTTCTTTGAACGAGCTTTATGAATTAGGAGGAACTTTTGTATCCTGTGATGGGAAAATAGCTATTCTAGCAGGTTCAACAGTTGGGGGTGGTTCAGCTGTTAATTGGTCGGCGTCTATTCGAACACCGGATTATGTGCTCAAGGAATGGTCAGAGAATCATAAGCTACCACTTTTTTCAAGCCATGAATATGTTTCTGCTATGGACATGGTTTGTAAAAGGATTGGTGTAACAGATACATGTGTGGAAGAAGGACTTCAGAATCAAGTTCTTAGAAAAGGTTGTGAGAAACTTGGTCTTCAAGTTGATTATGTTCCAAGGAATTCATCACAACATCATTACTGTGGATCTTGTAACTATGGTTGTAGGAAAGGAGAAAAACAAGGGACTGATGTTACATGGCTTGCTGATGCTGTGGATCATGGTGCTGTAATACTAACAAGATGCAAAGCTAAAAAGTTTATTTTGGTGAAGAACAAAGAAGGGTGTGTGAGAAGAAAGAAATGCTTAGGAGTGATGGCAACTTTTTTAACAGAAAACATCACATGGAGACTTCAAGTTGAAGCCAAAGCAACAATCTCATCATGTGGAGCCCTTTCCACACCTCCTTTAATGATCTCTAGTGGACTAAAGAATAAGAACATTGGCAACAACCTTCATCTTCATCCGGTGCTAATGACGTGGGGACATTTTCCGGACTCGATATCCGATCTCAAGGGTAGAAGCTATGAGGGAGGAATAATAACTTCTGTACACAAGGTGTTATCAGATGACTCCAAAGTAAAAGCTATAATCGAAACTCCGGCTCTACCTCCAGGAACTTTTTCTACCTTGTTTCCTTGGGAATCCGGATTTGGGTTCAAAGAAAGAATGCTAAGGTATTCGAGAATGGTTCATTTTATCACAATTATTCAGGACAAAAGTTGCGGGGAAGTTAAGAGTGAGGGTAGGATAAAGTACGGGTTAGATGAAGAATTCGACAAAGAGAACATCAAGGATGGATTGCAGCAGGCTCTGAGGATTCTAATAGCGGCCGGAGCGGTTGAAGTAGGTACTCATAGAAGTGATGGACAGAGAATTGCTTGTAGTGGAAGTAATGAAAAAGAATTGAATAAGTTTGTGGAATCAGTGTATGCAACAGAAGGACCAATGTCCCATGGAGAAAATTGGAGTATTTATGCTTCTGCTCACCAGATGGGAAGTTGTAGGGTAGGTGTGACTGAAAAGGAAGGTGCAGTTGATGAAAATGGACAGAGTTGGGAAGCTGAAGGACTATTTGTGTGTGATGCAAGTTTGCTTCCAACTGCAATTGGTGTCAATCCCATGATAACTATTCAGTCTATTGCATATTGTATTGCCAACAGAATTGCAGTAATCTTGAGAATGTAATAGAGTTAGTTTGTTTCTTTTTTCTTTGTTCTCTATTTCAAACAAGTATATCCTGCCTGTATAGTTGATTGATGCTAAAATATAAGCATCCTTTCATTTAATAGTTGCATAGATTGTTTGAAACTTTGAATTGTAAAGCTGTTCATGCAATGAATAAGTGATTAGCAGCATTATGGTGATTTTCCATGTAAAGTTTCTAACAATGTGGCTCATTATTTATATGCTTTCAATGTATGAGAAGTAGTTATGTATGTCAATAATATGATATAGATATTTCTAATCATTGTAAAAACATTGGGAAAAGCTGTGGTCTATAATCTCTTTTGTACTCATTCAACTAGTTAAATTGATTACATTTGCAGTAGATGAAATAGAAACAAGCCTCTTATTGCTGAAACCAGTTGAACAAAAAAGAAATAGATGATAAACAAAAGGATAGACATCAAAATGTCGTCGACGATGCGCCTTTTGCATTGCGAGACGTCTGATAAATGATAAGAAATGACTCATTTCTTTTTCGTGCCATGTCTGCAGGTCGACTTTACATGTATTTTAATTGAGTCCTCAATAGTCATAATCTGTCTCTCGAAATGGCAATGGAACTGTCTTCACTGCCCGGTAATGACCAACATTATTGAGATGCTCATTTTCCAACCTATACAAATTAAGTGGATAATAGTTCTTTATTGATGCAAACATATTTATTGATACAAAAAAGCAAGCATTTGATAAAATGAACCTGTAGAAATTCCAATGTCCTCTTCGAATAACTTCAAGTGCGGCTAACAAAAATTCTAGCATCCGCGACTGAACTTGTCCGACGTTGAAATGCATGATAGTTTCCACCCATGTCACCCTCAGGACAATGTTTAAAGCCTGTAATACAATATCACTTTCTGATATTAAAAAAAAACCTATGATTGTTTATATTCATTCAGATCATAAAGAGGTACACAGAGAACTTACAATAGACATATAGTATATGCTTTTTCTCCTTAGAACCAAATCATCTCTAAGCCATGGATTTCTTGAGTTGGGATTTAAAAATCCCCAATCCTTGATAAAATCCCAATACAATTGATAACATGTTGCCATCACAGAAGTGATTATGACAATTGCAAACCATAGATGGTTATCTTGCCTGCTGTATGTTACTCTAGCCCCTGCTGCGATCATCGCCGAAACATACTTTCCCATGTTAGCCAAATGGTTCACATCGCTGTCATCGAACCACCGTCTTGCACACTTGTAACAAAATTCAATAAGCATGTGTACTATTAGTCAATGACATATTGGATTGAATATACAACACATAAAAGAAAGTTAATTAGCAATGTTACATGTTTCCGAGGCGCTTACTTGCATAGCACGCCAATAATATGGCAAAAATGAGATGATATAAGTTATTTCCATATATAGTCTTCCAGAATGGCAAATCTCAGGGTGGTGTGTTTTGAAAACTCTACCCAAAAGGTTACAACTTGTAGTTTCCAAATGCCTTAGCAATGGAATCTGTATCCATAGCCATAACCATAAAATAAAATCTACTGTTAATTAGTATGCATAATAAGTATAGGTGAAAAATGGAAAAAATAATCAAATCATGTGCATTATATAACATCACCTGGCTAGTTAGTTGGTCAGCCATAAAAAAGTCTACTAGTAGAACCTGTTAAAATTACAAATTAAAATGAAATTATGCAAAGTTCAGCTTTCTACATGTGTGGTATTAAAGTCTATTCAATTGTTCTTAGGATCAATTGAGGTTGAGCTTTACCTTATAAAATGGAGAGCAGACTATGTTGCGAATGACGCGGATGAAGCAGTAACGAGTCGGGCGATAAAAAATGTCTAATGGACAAATGAGAAGAGCTATGAAAGTCTGTAAAATAATTTTCAAAGTTAGCACAAAGGTGTCCAAAAGTGATTTTTTTTTTTAATTAAGTTAAATGTAATTTTTATGATTTTGATTGTTCAAAGTAGTGATTAGACTAACCAGAAGTAATATTCCAGGAAGGGCATCAATTTGGCTAGGAGAAAAGCCTGCAGCCCTTAAAAGAAGATGCACAACCATAGCTCCAAACACAGTTGTCATTAAGGTAGTGCATATTAAAAATGCATCTCTTTGCTTGAGTGATGTGGTTGGGGAGAACTCAAATATGAAATTGTAATTGATTCTTGTTCTCTTCCACATGTATAGATTGCATCCATACATAAACAAATGCAGGCTTAACAATGCAAACACACTGCACAAAATCATTGTAACCATTATTAGCACACTTTAGATATTTTTGCCTAAAATTTTCAGCAGTTATTTTTTAGGGAAGTTCTTCAAAATCTTCATTGTTTGTTTAGTGTGTTTAATTCATGGTTTATAGTTTTAAAGGCTGATCAATTAGAAAAGATAAAACTTTGTTATCTACTAAGAGTTCATTTCAAACTGATTTTTCTACTTAATCTATAAATGTTTTTTTAGGGAAATTTGTCTATAAATGATGAACCTAATTTTCTTCCGAATTGCATAAACTATCTTACACTAACAATTTATATTCAAGATCTATTTAATGGTGGATACACCAATACGACACGACACTATCACATACAGTTACATTCAACTATTTCCGTTTTATTAAATTACTCAATTTGTCTCATAATATGTGTCTCATTTGACATAGACACATTTTCTAAGAAAATGATTACTTATATCAATTTTCAATGTAAAATAAGATCAATTTTACGGTGGACCACCTTCATAAGTGGTTCACTTTGGATCAATACTTCAAAATTATGATTTATAGTAGATGACGGTGGTCCATATTAGAATTTTCATGTAAAATAATATGTTAAGACTAAAATATCTTTATATTACATTTATTATTTGTCTACCATATATTTACAATTACTTTTATAAATAAGGGTAACATTGAAAATAGTAATGAATAATATATTGATAATATAAAATAATAAATATTTTGAGATAATAATATTTCAAATAAGAAACATAAGAGTTTTAACGATGCCCACATGTTTAATCCAAAAAAAAAAAATGTCCCCATATTTATATAAGTGTCTTGTTCCATCAATGTTTAATTGGTTCATAGTACAAAACATATTTGGCGATGACAGAACGTATCAACCCGTACCACACCACTAGATACTCATCAACTTTTTTAAAAAATAAATTATTAATTTAAAAAATTACAAAAACAATGGAAAAAGTGTAAAAAATAATAACTCGAGAAAACTAAAACATATAACTAATGAGTACACAAAAAAATATGAAAATTATCACTGACACATCTATTATTCATCGTCCACAAATTCAAAATAATCATCAAGACAACCAAAATAAAATGTTAATGAGTTCAAAAATTTACAAACTACTAAAAATATGATATGAAAATCATGAAACCAAAAAATAGGATATATATTGATGAGGAGGAAAACACAACAGTTATTAGATATTTGCATGGTTGTTCTAAGTCAACGAAGAGCTTTTTACCGAAGTGATTATTAAGACAAGGAAAAAGAATATGTAAATGAAAATTGAGCTATACAATAATACCATTCAAGTAGGGATGGCAAAACGGGCTAACCCGCTTTGTGATTAGTTTGTCAAAGAGCGGAGCGGGAGGTCTAACTTAGGGTAGGGCAGGGAGGACTAACTTAGGTAGTCGAGTCTAAAGTACTATATCACGTCAGCTCTGTGGCGGGCTGACGGGCTTGTGGGCCCTCCCGCCCGAGAAATATTTTTTATTTCATCAATCAACAAAGTCAAATGCCAAAACAAAATCACCATTAACATTAAAAAAGTCTCAAAATAAATTCCCTAACATTAAACAATCTCAAATAAATGTATTACAATCTATTTGCTATTACAGTCTACTAATAAATAAAAAGTAGTAAAATTTAAGAAATGTATTATAATCACTATGTAGTTTAACTCTTCATTTTTAACATGAAAATATATGTCATAACTTCCATAATGTATTGACAAACTTAGGTTACATCATTAAGTTTTTTTTATCATTTCTTTTATTTTGAGTTGGGTTAATTAACAAGTTAGTTTTAATCTTTTAGTTTGGTTGAGTTAGAAAGAAAAAAAAATTGAAAAAAAAAACTAATGAAAGTTGGAAAAATAAAATAAACAAATAGCAAATTTTTTAATCTAGCTCGGCAGACCAACTAGTCTTGCCCTGCCTCGTGATCGCCTTGTTTTTTCAGCGGATTAAATGGGGGGGACCAACTTAAGCAAGCAAGTTCCAACTTTTAGTGCAATATATCTAAAATGACGGACAAAACGGACGAGTCCGACGAATTTGACCTGTTTTGCCACCCCTGCGCTCAAAGATTAAAAAACTTGATTAATTTGAGAATTGTTTATTTTTGCTTTTCTCGGGTAAGGTTTGTGACCTTCAATTTTTTGTTTTTCCTTTTTCTTATTATTTTTTTGTGCTTTTTGATAAAAAGTGAAACCAAAGTGATTAAATTAAATGAGTTTTTTTTTTTGTCTAACATAAGGGCCAATTATAGAAGAAAATTGAAAAATGAGTTGTTACTTATAAATAAAATGATTTTTTTTTTTAAATTCAGAACCGACTGATTAAACCGCCTTACTGCACTATCGTTTTATTTTAGCGGGATAGAACAAACTAAATTCAGATTCGACTGATTAAACCGCTTTGCCGCACTACCGTTTTATTTTACCGAGAAGTATGTAGTTAATTTTTTAAAAAATAAATGAATTTATTTAAGGGATAACATGTCTCGTACTTGACGCAAACTACTTAGTATACAAAACAGAAGTGTCATATATGAGCTGTGAAATCTGAAATATGTCAAAATATGAAAAATGAGAAGTAGAACCTGAAAACAGGATAGACAGTTTCCATATAAGCCGACTCATTATTAGGAGAGAATATAGCACATAAATGAGCCAAAATTGCATATACACAAAACAAGGACACAAAACAACCTGTAGACAACCCTGCAGAGACAAGAGACAGGAACACAGGAAATTAATTAAAAACACGGATAATATTTAATATTTGAAGGAAAAATTATTTGAATTTTATTTATATATACCGTTAATATAAAAAAAATTATATTATTAGACAATCACAATCGTTAAATTATTAAATATATTTAATTTTTATTAAAATTATATCTAAAAAAAACATATTTATAAATGATTATGATGTGCAAATAATATAAATTTTTTTATACTAACTATGCATAATAATTAAATTTAAATTATTTTGGATATCATAAATTTCAACAAAATAAAATATTTTAAATTTAACACCAACACCAAACATTTTCCAAACTAATTAGTGGCAAAGTGACATTGCCTAGCAGGGCACCAAAATTTTGCTTGGCCTTGTAATGTTCACCTCAATGTTGCATTGCAATGTCAAGTGAGGGTAATGTCATTAGTCATTATGCATAAAATAAAATATACAATCCTAGTCATTTGCATTTAAAAAAAAATACTAGTGTTATTATTTTTTTAGTGGAACGGTCGTAAATTAACAATGTAAAATAATTTCATATTAGATCCAATACGAATCATTTATGTTATCATATTTATATAAATTGCAATTTTAAAAAAACAAAATTACCATTTATCAATTTTTATTGAACGTCATATAAAACTCGTTTATATCGACGGTAGATGTATTTTTCTCTCTTATTTTTTTAATAAAGAAAAGAAACATTAATACTAGTGTTAGTGAATCTAAAGTGACCGTAATTAAGGAGAGACAAAGAGAGAAGCATTATATTACCGACAAGAAAAGTGACCATATGAGAATCTTTATGTTGTTGGGGTCTTAAAAACTTCATTGCCTTTTTTCTGTCATTGTTGGCGAAGTGCTTTGTGAATATGGATTCCACTTCGTCCATTAGTCTAACAACCTTATATAAAACAAACATTATAATAATACCAACATATTAGAATATCATATAACCCATTATACATGTACGTACATTAAGAATTTGTGAACACCAAAATAAAAATAAATGCCATATTATTTGTGTCTTCTTTTACCTTTTCTTTTCATCCCCTGCAGCTTTGAAAATAATGAATGGAATATTCGAAAGAAACCAACGTATATACCTTATCAGAACTAACGAAATGAGATCTCTTCACTTCTTTTAAATAACTTGTAGAAGCTTTTTGACAAGACACCTGCTTGATCACATGGCAATATCACTTTGTATACATATTTTGTATTCAATTAAACTTGCAAGATAGAGATGCTAACTTAATTAAAGGTAGTAATAAAATAAATTATCAATGCCAAGTAAATACACCAAATTAAATTGTACATGCATGTGTGATTATTTTTTTTTCTTCACAATTTTGACATTTAATTAAGATAGTAAAAGGTTTGAATGCACATTAAAAATTGATCAATGAGAAGCAAATATTTGGTTTGAACAGTTTGATCATAAGCAGTTATGCAAACATTTATATGAAAGCTAATGAATAATGTGATATATTTCCACCGGCCTTAAATATAATTAAGCAAATTTAGATCATTAAATGTTGATATATTTGATCAAATTGGACCAAATACATATATTTGATAACCCATAATTGTTTATAATTAAGGGCAGGGAGATTATCTATTATATCTTTTATCTAATCTCTCATGATTTTATCACCCAAAAGAGGAATGGGAAACAGAAAAATTTACTTGTTTAATAATTTAAATATATTCAATTTTTTGAATAATCAAATTTATTGTTTAATATTTTAAGTAAATTCAATTTTTTGATTATGTTAAACTTGATATTGATTTTACCTTGTATGTGTGATCGTGTGTTACCTTTACAAAAAAATTATATTAATAATTGATATGAGTGATGAATTTTGTGTGTTGGTACGTAACATTTACAAAAAAAAATTATATTAATAATTGATACGACAATGATTAACATTTTTATTTAACTCATATAAGTAACATGTAACAAGGCTAGTAAAAGGACAAATATACTTCACTTTATTTTTTTATAAGTAAAATATTAATAAATTAGTAGTTATGTTAATTTTTCTGATTTGAATTTAGGATCTTCTTCATAAATTATTTTCGGTTTCTCTTAATTCATCGATGGAGCTGGCTATATAGAACATTTGCTTCCATTTTTTTAATCTTTAGTAACAAAATGTGATAGCATGTTATGTTACCCTAGTGTAACATATCTGAGCACTAGAGCTTTCATGTATATATAGCAAAATAATGACTCTAGAAACATGAAATAGAATAACTCATCTCTCTCTTTTTGCCTAAACATATTTGCACATGTACGTAGTGTGCCATAAAAAGAAGATGTGATGTTTTAAGCCTTACCTTATCAAATTTCTTTAGTATCTTTGAAAATGCTACCATATTCAGTGAGCTGCCAAAGATAGAGAATATGTGATTAGAAATTGCATAATCATGGAATAGTTGTTTATAGCTGGGGGATAATTAGGCCTACACCACATCATCACAAGCAATTTTTAAAAAAACTTTGGTGTACTTTAACTCACAAAGTTAATTTTGAAAATAACTTTTCTCGTATTATAATTTTATTTTTATGATTTTTTTATATTTAATTTTTCTTTCTAAAATATTGACAACATTTGATAGTTATGTGTGTATAAGGATATTGAAATATTGAAAATAAATAAGGATATTATTGTTACTAATTTATCAATGAGTTTAGATAAACAATATTATTTTAAAGAGCACTTATATATCGAAAAGAGTATACTTGACTATGCATGTGTTATATCAACAATTAGTATATCTACTTCAATCATTAATAAAAATAATTTGATATAATGGTTACTTTTTAAATTCTTATATGAGAAATTCTAAAAATTATTTAATTTGGAGCTAATGAATGACTGAAACAGGAAAATTAGGGAAAAATTAATTATTAGCAAAAAATAAATTTAACACAAATTTCTGGTTGCTAAATTTAAATAAACATTTTATATTCTTTTTCTCTAAATTTTTGTAACTAATTTTTATTTGTCTTGTCATGTACAATAATTTTCACTGACCCTTTTACTCCCGCACTTCATTCACTTAATAAAAAAGCTTCACTGATTTAGATGGTAGTATGGTACAACAACCTTATCATCCTCTATTTAATTTTGGATTTAGGTTAAGATATAAATTCTGTTTATTACATAATTTTTTAAGTAATCACATTTTTTAAATATAATTATTCTTAAGAGTTTTTATGTGTTTGTCATAAATTGTAGAAAAAAATACGAATATAAAAATAATCTAAAAATTACTTTAAGTGAAGTTATTTAAATAGTTGATCATAAAAATAAATTTTTATAACTGAATTTTTTTTTAAGAAGTAAATTTTATTACAACGAACAAATACAAAACAATTTTTATTTTTAGAAAAAAAAATTTCTAACAAATATTTTCTAAATTATTAAATGTTAATATAAATCTTTTTTATAATCCGCAGCAAACTGGCTTAATCACAAAATCAATATTCACTTCTCTTAAAAAATTTGACCAATATATTATAAATAAAAACCTGTAAGTTTTGAGTAAGCCAAGGCCTCTATAGAGCTCGACAAATGCACTTCTAATCATTTTCTCAGCACATTGAATCTTTTTCTTATGAATAAAATCCCCAGTTGGATTGTTAACTAAATCCTCCCACAACATGCTAGTAATAGCTGTTATTGCCCGAGTTGCATTGGTAGCTGGAAGATCAATTCTCATTGCCATTTTAGGCTTTCCCTTCTTTGTTTTTGTCCTCGTTGCTGAATTCACAAAATTTACACCATTTCTCTCTAAACTTGCAATTATCTCTTCTGTATGTGAAATTTCTGAATTTGTATCGTCCGATTCTCCAAAACTTTCTGCACAAACTAGCTAATATAATTAAGCAACTCAACATGGATGCTCGAATAGTATAGAAATATAGGCTATTTACTTTTAGTTTATTTATGAGAGATATAATATTCTCATTCAAAAGAAGTCTATATATTTTCAACAACAAAAAAAAAAGTCTATATATGACTTTTCATCCAACAAAAAAATTCTTATAAGTTCATAGATATTGGGCTCGTTTATTAGAAACATTAATATTTGTATTCAATAATTTATAGGTTATATATAATAACTTATTTATTTATGATATTGAATCTAATAATTTCGGTATTTGCCAATTGAATTAGAATTTAAAAATAAATTATTTTTATATTATCATTTTATTTAATTATGTATTGTCATGACAAGTTATTATTGAATATCAATGTAAAATAATTTTACACTGATACTATTTCCTTTATTCTTTTTATTTTTTTATTAAAAATAATTGTAATAAACCAGTCGTTATTGAGAAGTCAAATGAAATCGATTTGGTTAAGTGGAACATTAGTTTCAATTAAAGACGAATCGTTTAAAAAAAAAAATTAAGTTCAAATTTTAACTAAAACAATTATTTCTTATATTTTAGTTACCTCTACGCCACACTTCATAATACTAAGGTCTAATTTCTCTTTCTCTGAAAACTAGATAATTAAAAAAATAAATAAAATTTTTCTTTTATATTATATATAATATTATACATAAAAATAAAGAGATATTTTTGACAAAATTAAAAAATGTATATTTGTCTGAAACTTTTAAATTAACAATCATATTAAAGTTCGCATTATACATAAAAAAATCAAAATTTTATTAAAAGAGATTATACTAAGAATACTCTTTTTTTTTTATTCGTAAAATAGATACTAAATATTAACATAAACTCACCTATAATTATGAGGTTTCGAATTCAAATTCGAAAGAGAACAGTTAATTTAATAATATCGATATTTTTCAATTAAAGCAACCAAAGTAATAATCTCACTTAATAAAAAAAAATATAGAAAAACGTGTATTGATGAGATAGAGAGGTGACCTGAGAAATCAGAATCCGTTGGTGGAGAACGGGAAAAAGTCTCAGAATTATTTGTCTTAGTCTTTGTTGTGCGAGAATTTTTGTGTCGGTGGTCATTGATAATTTGCTTAAGGTCTAACAAAATTTGAAGCTGCTTGTTTAGTGTTTCTCCTCTCTCATTGAACTCATTCTCTTGTTTTATGTAAAATTGGTTCACCTTATTTAACTCTTCATCCAGCCTCACAAAAAATACCCGCACCTGTGAATTCATATATTTATTTATTTATTTATGTAACTCCAAAATCTATAACATTATAATTAGCCACACATGTTAACAAACCTACCTCATCCTCTTCCGAAAATAACTGTACAAGCTCTGTTTCGTATATTTCTTCTCCGCTACTTTTTATGGTTTTCTTCCTCACCTGCACGCATCACAAAATTATCCATATATTTTTATTTGTTTTTTATATCTTTTTATGCTATTCTTTTTTTATATATTTAAACTTCTTCTCAAGTTATATATATAGATTCACAAACGCCACATGCTTGCTTGGTTTCGTGAGAGATTGAAAAACTTCAACAAAAAGAAAGCAGAAAAGGCTTCCCTTTAAAAAGAAGCCCACTAAACTCACTTTAATTAACTCTCTAACACCACATTATTAGATAAATGATGTATGGTAAAAAAGTACAAATAATAAAATAAAGAATAACAAGTTATAAAAATAGTTTTTTCCATCCACACTTCTATATCTTTTACTAATTAAGTATGAGAATGAGTCTTCTCCTTATACAATATTCTAATTTTGGCAAACATGAAAAATATTATTTTGCAATCCATATTAACTATATTGAAAAATATTTTGTCCGAAAACTGAAAATGAGATCGTTTTTATTTTTTGGGTACAGTTTTCTTAAGCTATGCGAAAAACAGATTGATGAAAATAATGATTGATGAAACACTAGACGACAAAAACAGGGAAAAATATGAGACACACGCAAAAAAGCGCACAAAGCAAGCATTCACCGTGTGCGTACCAATTTGCAACAATTTTTGGAGAAAATAAATTAATAGTCATTCACACAACTAATTATATGCTTGAAACGACAAAAGTACTAACCTTAATTATATTCATATTATCATGTTCGGTACCAAGTGAGAAGTTGCGGGTGATTTTCTTGATCATAAAACAAAGAGAATTGAAAATGGAATCTCCATCCGCATGGTGATTTTGTTTTGGAATTTTTGAGAGCTTGATTCTCTTTATTTGTTTCTTCAGCTGCCAATAGTTCACAAATGCTTCCTTCCATTCTGGAATTAGTTGAGCTTCTAGCTCCTTTGAGAATTTCACCATTTTTATTTATATGATGAATGAATGCAAAAATGAAATAAAGTTGGAATGAGGTTATTTGAAGTGGTGTGTGTGATATGATAGGATAGAAATCTGATCATAGAGATTTTATATATAGACAGAATAAGAGCCGTGTGGAGAACAATTAGAGGTTAATTATAAATAAATTATATCATTCACTAGTGTCTACTTATGAGCTTTAAGTTATTTTATAGTAGTGAGATTTTGAAAATCAAAAATGATAAAAGGCTACTTTTAATTAAAAATGAAATGGAATTAAATTTAGTTTTATATATATGAAAATAATTTCACTTGTTGACTAATATTCTAATTAAATTTTATGTTAAAATTATTAATACATAAATTTATTTTTTGTATAAATATAATAATTAAAAAGATATGATGTAGCATGTGTAAAATTGGATAAAAGGAGATAAATCGTATTTTAATTCATAAAATGTATAATGTACACCTTTACAAAAAGGTATTTATCTATTTCACTATATATGATCTATAATTGAAGTTAGAATCTGAGATGGATTCTCCATTTTCGTCAAACTAATCGTCATCTCATCTGTATTTGCCACCAACATTAGTTGGCTTTTTTACAAAATTATTGTTATTGGTTCTATATTTCATTTTCTTTTACGTGATATAGAAAAATTCATAGCATATCAATAATCAAAATTACATATACATAGTAGTATCATTACAAATTTGAAAGATAATAATAAATGTATTCACTCTTATCAAACTACATTAAAAAGGTTATCTTCTTTAAAAAGACGCTAGTTATTTATGGGGAGGGTATCTATAATTAACTTTGTAATTAATTGTGTTTTTGAGTAATATTCAATTATGCTTTTTCTCTTTTTATATTTCATTTAAAATAAAATATAAACAAAAATAGTATACGGATAATCAATATATTTAAATAATATTTTTTTTATCATATATGTCAAATTTTTTAATTATTATTTTAATTTTAATTTTATTTTGAGTGGAGCATAACACTCAAGAATTTTTACGACGATAAAGATGTATTGATGAAGTATTAAGCCAGTTATTTTGCAGGATGGTAATTAAGTGGTGTTGGTTGCATTGATGAGTGAGGGGATTCTTGGTTAAGTCTTGTTATGTTGCACTAAAATATGTTTACCATTAGTGAACATTTATTCTTCTACTGTAGTTTTTCTCAAAATGTAATAAGATTTTTGTTTGGGTAAGACTGATGTTAAAAGAAAGAAATGGGTTAGTGATGATGAAAAAAAATTTAAACTCGTCACTAATTTCTCCACTAAACAAATTTAAGGCAAAAAGATACAATGATCAACTCTCAATTCGAGAAAACTTAAGGGTTCGAGATTATTAATCACATTAATTTCAATATTTCAATTTGTCGATGATACAATTAATGATATGCGAGATTTCTTAGGATTATTTATAGTGAATTAAAAAATAAATTAAATAAAAAAATAAAACAAGAATACGAGAGTTACACAATTTAATAAAGTTTTGAGTTGACATCAAGATTTGAAGGTGAATTTATTAAATAGTAATTCATTTGAAAATAATCTAGACGAGCAATTTGAATACTATAACATTTGTTGGTGAAGATGTTTTGTACAAATCATAGTTGCTCTTTTAAGTATTTTAGTTTCCCCAATGACTAAACACAATGTTAGTCATATAGATCTATTTGTTTATGTCTATGTTAGCGTTCCTTTTATCCTTTTCTTTGGTTGTCCAAAAAATATCCTTCAATAAAAAGTGAGAGACTAATCTTTCAAACTATAAATATTAATTTAGGAGATTTTTTCTATCAAGTGTTTTTTCATACAAATCAATGAGGATTCAATTTCATGATCACATACTTAAGGGATTCAGTTATCTCTAAACAATACAACTTTTGTTTCAATTTTTGATGTTTCAAAAATTACATTGTAACAATAATTTATAAAAAAAATATAATCATTATTTAAATCTCATTGAAATAAGTATCTTTAAACTTCATGATGGTGAACTAAAAATAAAAGAGGCAGGTAAATGTAAATTCAATCTAAAAAGATATTTTTTAAGTGTTATTGAACTTTAAGATATTTAAGGTATTGAACTTTAAGATATCTTTTATTTTGGACTAGAACACAATTTCTTCAATCTAAAAAGATTTTTGATAAAAAAAAATTGTTAAACGTTTTAGAAAAGTAACTTTCCTTTACAAATATTTTTCTCTCTTTAGAAGGTTTAAAAAGCATACGTTTCATGAAGAATAAACAAATTTAAAGAAGTAACCATTTGTGAAGAATTTCTGACATCAATAATTGAAAATATATACAAACCATTTCTTGAAGAATAAACAAATTTAAAGAAGAAAACCATTTATGAAGAATATTTTTCACAACAACACCTAAAAATATACAAACCAGAATTTTGATTTTTTAGGAAGTTATCTTCTTTTTGTAAAGAAAATGAAGCCGTCATTATAACATGCATATTTGTTCATAGTTCGCTTTAAGCAAAGCTTTCAAAACACTAAGGATAAGTATTACATGTGTCATTGATTCTCTATTTTCTGCGCTATACAATATTGGAATATTTCATCCTCCTATGAGAGCGGGCACAAAAATGATTTTGCATATTGGTGGGGAACCTTAACCAAAAGTTAATGAAACTGTGAAAATAAAGTGATAAATTGATAATAAAACAAATGTATTGAGACTTACAAGATAATAAATTTCAGTTAAAAATAACTTAATTGAGAATACTGAGTTGAAATTAATTTTAGTTGAAATAATCTTTGATAAAAATTTATAAACTTTCTAATCTAATCGAATTTTAAATTACCAAAAATTATCTGTTAGAGTGTGTTTGAATGAAATTTTTTTGAGCGTATGTAATTTTTTAAGGGAATTCAATTCCTTCAACGTAAATTACTTTTTTTTTTCATAATAAATTTGAATAATTTTTAAAATGAAGGAATTTCATAAGATATTTTGTCAAAGTTAAATTTAGAGAATTTTAAATATCACCTAAAAATTTATAATTTCAAATTTTTTTTTCTCTATTTTGTAATATATAGATCATAAAATAGTCTTTTACTTTTTTCAAATTTATAATTTTGACTTTATATGTTTCAAAATATGCATATTAATCTCTATGATTTTTAAAATTTTGCAAGTTAATCTCTAAAGTTTGCAAATTATTCCCTACAAAATTTTCAAAATAGTCTCCCATTTTTTAAAAATTTCATTTTCGGCCTGAATATTTCATTTTCAATTTTATCCCAAAGCTTTTAAAATTAATAAAAATGACAGTTTGAAATAAACAATTCCTCTATCCTAACAATAAAATTTATAATAAAAAAATATTTAAAATTTTAAATTACCTAAAATTTTCAATCACTCCGTCCAATTGCTATTAGAAATCTGTAAGGTAAAGATAAAAAAAAGTTAGAGAAAATATTTACTCATTTAACTATAATTAACAAATCAATACCTAACATGGTAAGCCAAACAAAACCACTAATAGTGGTGACTCTCCACGTGTAAAGATTCCTTGGCAGAGTATACAACTATACACCCATTTAGCAAAAAAATGCAACTTGGAAAATTGATATAAAAAAAAAAAATGCAACTAGGAAAATCAATTTAGGGTGTCTAGAAGAGGATCTTAAACTATTGGGTAGTTGTTTCCTACAGTGGCAGAAGTTTGTTTTAGTGGGCTTGTAATCGTGGAGGCAATTAGTCCAACAGTACTTTTGGTTTTGAGTGTGGATGACGTTGGATGGCTACAAAATTATGTTGCTTCCACTAAGACATTGTCTCTCTAAAGCATTTTTTTTTAAGACGGTGTAATTTCTTTTTTACGATATCGAGTGAAAGACAACGATTCAACTTTTATAATAGTTTATTTTTTATTATATCTAACTTAAAAATTAGGTAATTAAATTTATTCTTTTTCTAAAGAGTTAATGGGATTTTAGCGGGGTGACTTTCTGTGAATGCCAAATTTAAAGACCAATAGTTAGGCCCAATATTGCTGCGTGGGGGCTCAATATTATAACACTTTAATTTGATGGGTGGGTTACTGCTGGATACTGACCCTTTTTTTTTTATTAAGGTTAGGATAGTATTCCATAGGGTTTTAAGTTTTTAACTTTTTAAAGGCACACCTTTTTTTTTTGGTTGGATGGATTTAAGGCACATCCTAAAAATGCATGGTAATGGCTTGTGGAGGAGGCTCTGTGATACTAAAAATACCCGAATGGTAAATATTTTCGAACATAAATATTATCTCCTTATGTTTCAAAATAATTTTCTTTATTTTAAATTAATTGTTGCATTTAATTATATATATATATATATTAAAAAAAGATATTAAATAAAAAATAAAATAATAAATTAAAATGATATAATATTAATTAAATATTACAATTATAAAAATAAAAAAATTAAAATCTTTTTGAGACAGATTGCTTTTACAAAATAACTACGGAAGAAGTAAAATATATACAGTTGTGTACGGGGTCAATTTCGCCAGCCCATAGCACTAAGAAGTAACAAACCAATTATTAAGTTGTAGTTTATGCGTTATTCCAACTCAAAAAAATTGGGATTGGGATTTATGTATATTTTAAATAACAAATTTTTATTTTTAACAACTCTAAGAAATTTACTTTGGAATTTTTAAGTTTGGCTGTTGACGAAGATGATGATAGTTAATTAAAAAGTTAATTTGAGTTTTTAATTTTTAATTTGATAAAGATGAAGCACAAAATTGATGGAAATGACGAAAATGGTAAAGAAATTTAAAAAAAATAATTCGGAGTTTGTTATTTTTAATGAAAATAATTTTAAAAAATAATAACATTGTGCTTTACGACTTAAAAAAAAAATCAATTTGTTACAAAAATAAATAAATAAATAAATAAATAGATAAATGACTATAATTCTATTACATTACAATAAAATATGATAAAAGATTGTAATAAAAGTATTGCACTTATTATTTGTTTTTCGAGATACGAGTAAAACTTAAGGATCCCTTTGATAAAAAGGATAGGAATAAGTTATCATATTTTGTCTGAATCTAATGTTTGATGAACCAATATGATATGATAAGTTAATCTAG
>JBBPBP010000001.1:2982489-2993472 GCA_037974735.1 Cicer chorassanicum | reverse complement strand
AATTTTGTGATACATTTTATTTATATATTAATATTTTTATATAATAATATTTTTCTTTGACATAAGAAGAGAAAAATTCTATATGATTACAAAAAAAAATAATTTTTAATAAATAATTTTTTATTTAGAAAATGATATTTATGAATATCTATTAATATATATATATATATATACACACACTTAAGGATCTGTCAAATATCTATTCTATTGATATCTGTAGAGATATAAATAAAACACATACACCATTTTTATCTAACAGAGTAAATAATATGGATTACTATGAGTGTACTAATTGTTATCCCTAACAACTCTAAGTATTACTCTAGAATAACCGGATCTCTACTTTCTACTTAATAATAGAAATTAAAGAAACCTGTATGCGATGCTTTTTATTCAAACACTGTCGTGTATATCATATTAAGTACTACACATGATTTGAATGCAAAACAAACTGCACCGACGCAAGTTACGTTGCTATAACAGTTATGGCCTAGTTTGGCCAATTGAATACAGAAATACTTTTGTGTCTTCTCATTTTAAATTTTTTATTTGTTATTTTTTTTCAAAATTATTTATTATTTTATAATATTAATTATTTTTCTACTTATTAATATTTATTTATTTATTATATTTTAATTTATTAAATTTGTCAATTAACTACTACTATTAATAAGAATATTTGAATAAATTTTACTTGATGTGAGGTAAGTACTAAGCTAAGCTTAGCTAGCCATGTGAATTGCAAATTGTCACTATAGTGTCAGTGTATGTCAGCTTCTTGATCAAGTAGTACAACTTTTAAGGTTTGGAAGTTTAACTTTTCTTCTTTTGTGTGAAAAGCAGGTGCAACGAATACAGTGTGAATAATTGTGACAAAAACAGTATAACATTAAATGCAACCAGATGCTATTGTTAGTAGTTGAAACCAATTAAAGTTTTGGAGGGTCCAACATAGTAACATCCTCCTCTGGCTATAAAAATGTCCTCATGCTTATGCATTCTACACCAAACCACGATCACAAAGAGTGAGAGTGTGATTTAATATAGTCAATATGTTACTAGGAAACAAAAGAGTTGCTATATTGTTATTGCTTTGTGCACATGTTTTTGTGGCCAGTGTGGTTGCAAGGAATGTGGCAAGTGTAAAAGAGGAAGAGGAGAAGAACCTTGGATTTGGGAAGGGTGGTGGTTTTGGAGGTGGATTTGGTGGAGGAGGAGGAGCTGGTGGTGGCGGTGGCGGCGGATTTGGAGGTGGAGGAGGAATTGGAGGTGGTGCAGGTGGCGGGGGAGGCTTTGGTGGTGGTGCAGGAGGTGGAGGAGGCTTTGGTGGCGGTGGAGGTGCCGGTGGAGGGCATGGGATTGGAGGTGGTATAGGAAAAGGTGGAGGTCTTGGCGGCGGTGGAGGCATTGGAAAAGGTGGAGGCTTAGGAGGTGGTGCTGGTGGAGGCTTTGGAAAGGGTGGTGGACTAGGAGGTGGTCATGGTGGAGGCATTGGCAAAGGTGGAGGATTAGGAGGTGGTCATGGTGGAGGCTTTGGAAAGGGTGGTGGACTTGGAGGTGGTCATGGTGGAGGCATTGGCAAAGGTGGAGGATTAGGAGGGGGTGGTGGCTTTGGAAAAGGTGGCGGTCTTGGTGGTGGTATAGGTAAAGGTGGTGGTGGAGGCTTTGGAAAAGGTGGCGGTGTTGGAGGAGGTGCAGGTGGTGGCTTTGGAAAAGGTGGTGGCCTTGGCGGTGGTATAGGTAAAGGCGGTGGTGGAGGCTTTGGAAAAGGTGGTGGCGTTGGTGGTGGAATTAGAAAAGGTGGAGGCTTTGGAAAAGGTGGCGGTGTTGGAGGTGGAATTGGAAAAGGTGGGGGCGTTGGAGGTGGAATTGGTAAAGGTGGAGGTATTGGAGGTGGTTCTGGTGGTGGTGCTGGCATTGGTGGTGGAATTGGAAAAGGAGGAGGTATTGGAGGTGGTTCAGGTGGTGGAATTGGAAAAGGTGGAGGTATTGGGAGTGGTTCAGGTGGAGGTTTAGGTGGTGGTGCTGGAAGTGGTTCTGGTGCTGGCATTGGTGGTGGAATTGGAAAAGGAGGAGGTATTGGAGGTGGTTCAGGTGGAGGTTCTGGTACGGGCGTTGGTGGTGGAATCGGAAATGGTGGAGGTATTGGAGGTGGTTCAGGTGGAGGTTTAGGTGGTGGTTCTGGGGGTGGAATTGGCAAAGGTGGAGGTTTTGGTGGAGGTATTGGAGGTGGTTCTGGTGGTGGTCTTGGAGGAGGTTTTGGCAAAGGTGGAGGATTTGGTGGTGGTGGTGGTGGTGGTGGTGGAGGAGGAGGTTCTGGCGGTGGTATTGGTGGAGGATTTGGCAAAGGCGGTGGCTTTGGTGGAGGTGTTGGTGGAGGAGCGGGAGGTGGCTTTGGTGGAGGGGGAGGTGGTGGATTTGGTGGGGGTGGTGGAGAAGGTGGAGGTGGTGGAATCGGAGGTCACTAAGCATCGTTGTTGACGTTGCATGCATGACACTTATAGTTAAGTATATCATTTTGTTAAACTTGTATTATTTATGAATTGGTCCTATATAAAAAAATTGTACGAAAGAAAAGATTATTACTCTTTAAGTATGATGGTTATCATATTAATGTATTGAGTTTTCTTTGATAACGTTGAATGAAAGAATTAGATATATGTGTTAATTTGGAGTCTTCTTTTTATTTTCATACATATTAACCAGTCCAAAAAACCACTTTCATGCATTGCAAGCTACATTGATTAATGTTCCTCATATCCATGTAATCCCGTTGACAATTATGATAGGTGGGACGCCTCTATATATTGAGTTGACTATTGCTCATGTGATTAAGACTATTATTGATTTATTTAGTAAAAAAGATTATTATTGATAATAATTTATTATTTTCTCTTAAGTTAATTAGTAGTAAAAGATAATTATGATGGGAGTGACTTCTTATTAAAAGTTTATCAGCATACTTTTGGTTTGATTTATACAAGTCATTAGTACGAGACATTTCTTGTGATATACTAGTATGTTTTTTTTTCCTAAAGAGAAAAAGTTTAATAGTTTTTGCTAAACCTAAGTTTCTTAGAAAAGTTTTTCATTCCTTTGTCTCAATTAGTCAAATTAATGGACACTCTTAATTGATTCTTTAGGTACTTTATATATATATATAATAAATTGTTACTTTTTTCGATAACGCCTTTATTTAGGTATCAACATAATCTTTGCTAAAAAAATTGTATCAGCATAACCTATACTAATTTTAATTAGTTTTTTTTATGTGAAATACACGTAAATAAGAGATAAAGTTCTATAATAATTTTTAAATAATGATATTATTCATCTTATAAATCAACTTTATAAGATGATATCAAAGTTTTGTAAAAATGAGTTAAATTCAATATAAAACCTAAGATACTTAACTTTAACTTAAAAGATATTAGTTTTAAAAGGGTAATTAAAAAGTTATATGATTTTTTTATTATATCATTCTTTTACATTTTTTAAAATATCAAATATATGTCAAGATATAAAATGAGACCTTCAAATTATTCTTCTCCTTAAGGATATTTGGGAGTTAGATTTCGAGGGGAAGAAGAGGGAGGCTTTATTTCTCTTTTTTAAATCAAGGAATTTCTAAAATATTTCTTAAAATAAAGTAAGTGGAATTGAGATGTTATATTATTTATATATCATGTTATTCTTTCAAATTTTTAAAATCTTAAATATATAATAAAATAAAGACTTAACCCTCCAAAGTCTCTCATTCAAACTCCTTCAAAATCCACCTCCCAAACATACCCTAAAGGATTCAATTAGTTGGAGAGGCTATAGTTATTTTATTGACAGTAGACCAAATCACAACTCTAATGATATATCCTTGTCTTTAAAGATTGCATTCTTTTCGGGGTCTTTTAAAAACCTACTAGATTGGAGATTTTGCCTATGAAAGCACTCCAATTGTAGCTCAAATATGTGAACGAGCTAAGAAGTATGTGAACTAATTTGAAGTAAATATTGAAGGAGTTAAAAGACATTAGTTTATAATACCTAGTTTTTGTAAAACTTTTTTGTGATTATAGTCATATTGATCTTTGTGTTTATGATGTCCTTGTGATATGTAGTACTATGTGTTGGGTTAAGGAAATAAGTGTATAATATTTTTATTGAGTTTAAAAGTTGTTAGAAATTAGGCAAATAATAAAATTAAGCCAAGCATTTTGAGCTAGCTTGCATAGTGAAATCTCTTGTCATGGAATGCAGTGTATTCAAATGTTAATCTATTTATTTTACTTCACCTTGTGAATGGATCCTTGAGTGAGAATGTGTATGTTTTGCATCTTCGTTCAACACAATGTCAAGTCTAAGCGATAACTTGTTTTTCCAGACTTCTATAAATAGGTTTTAGTAAAAAAAATTATCAATTTTTGCATCGAATCCTACACATAATTAAAAGCCCTACCCATAAAAAAAATCATTTTTTCTTCCAAATCATTTGGAATACTCCCATGTTCTTAATCATTTGACCATTCTACTTCATTCTATAGCTTATTTTGAGGATCATTGATTTCAACTGAAGGAATCTTTGTTTGAACATTTTTTACTGATCAGTAAGTCTTGTTTTCATCTTATTTTTGTTTTCCCTGTTTATTTTTTGTTTCCACCTTCTTTTATCATCGTTTAAATTCGTTTATACTATTGGTTATCAATTTTAATCGGTAAAATTGAAGAGTTAGATTGTTTGAATCGTGAGGATTGAAGCTAGGAGCCTATCATACCTTAGAATAAATTTAGACCACTTAAATAAGATAATGAAAGGGTTTTCATTCGTTCGATTCTTGAGTATAAAAATGTGTAGGATGAATAGAAATGTCTTATTTTTCAATTTTTTGGGGTTTGTAAGGCTAAAACCCTATTAGTAAGTTAAATGGATTAATTATGTTATCTAACGATACTAGCAATGAAACTTGTTAGGTACAATTATAAGCTGCAATGCCATTATTATTGGTATTGTGTTATAAATGTTATTGCTGACATGTGGTAGCCGTTGATTATATATTTTTAATGAATTATGTTGTTATTATTGGCTGTATGAATCATAAAGTGGCATGTGGTGTAAAATTGTTATGATTGTAACTATATGTGAGTTTTATTATTATTAAATAATTCTTGTGAAATGTGAATATTAAATTGTGTTATATGAAATGTGAGTTTATGATAAACCTAACTCATGTCCACAATGATCCCTGTTAAGGAGCGATCGAGGATTACGAGAGAAGGAAGGAAATTGTGAGGATCGATAATCTAACGCTAGGAGGATTTAATAGTATGATGTTTGGGGAAATACAATAATAATAGTCTACTAGTGGAGTTCAATCCACTCGAGCCTTCGAGCGAGGTAAGACTCTTAGAGTCATTTGTTAAGAGATAATTTCTTAATGTCAATAACTATCATGCAATTTTAGTTTAATCTTTACTAATCACCTATATGAGTCTCAGGTTGAGTTGAGCGAGTTTATGAAGGTACGATTGTTCGTCCACAAATTAGTGGCATAATATTGTGTTCTTTCGTCACATGTTTCAAAGTAGTTTGATATTACATGTCATCAAAGTTTCTTAAGAAGTAAACACGTCATTGCATTGAATCATTATGTGTTTGAGTTGTATAAATTGTGTAACCATGTATTACAGTTATCTTGTGCCGTTTTGCGACCAACATGTTATTTGGGTACATGTTTCTTCTACCTATTTTATACAATTAACATGATTTTTGTTCTACCTATTTTATACTATTAATATGATGTCAAATTATTCACCCTTCGTTTATTTATATTTGACGTTATTGGACACACAAACTTTCCGTAGGCTATAAGTGACGTTTAGATTCGAGTTAGCTAACGCAATTTTTGAAAGTTTAAGAATGTTTATTATAAATTGTTAATGAATGAAACAAAATTAACATGAAATAACCACTTTATTTTTTATTTTTGTAACTTTTTTTTTTACAATATTTATAACTTATTACTATACCTTTATTTGACTAGACAGTGCATTTTTAACTAATAAATAAAAACAAATTGAAAGAAATTAAAAACTAGTGAAGTTATAGACACTAAAAACACGGATGATAAGAGTAATTAATAGCATGTTTAGATTGGTGTTTATATAAGTGTGCATGTGTGCCAATGCACGTTGAGTAAGAAGTTAAGATTTGATGTGTTGGATTAGGTGCAACTTTGCTCCATTTGACTGCTCAAACAAACATTGGCTAATTATTGAGTTAGCAACTATAAATCTAAATTATTTAGAAACACATAAAGACGTAATACAACATTTTACTTTGGTAATAATAATAATAATAAATAATAAGTTATAACTTTCTCTCTTTATTTTTTTCATTTGTGGTTATGTGTTTTAATAATTTAAATATGTGATTATGATGTCAAATAGTATACATGTATCGGGATAATATGAAACAAGATGATGTTTTATAATAACAGATGAGATGAATGAAACTTAATCATTCATCAAATAGTAAATGAATCTTAATCATTTATCAAATAATAAAAAGTTAAAATTAAAATAAAAAATTATGTTATTTTTCTAAGTTGTTATGTGTCACTTAAATTATTTTCAATTATTAATGTTTGTCAGCAATCAAGAAATTGACAATGTCATGCAGTAACATATTTGTAGTCGTTGGATTATGATCGGATGGTCCAAATTCAAGTTAAGTATTTTTAAAATTATATAATAAAAATTCAATCAACATTTTACTGAACTATCAGATCGAGATCATATGAACATCAGTGCTCCTATTGCATAAGTGTGGGGAAGTTAGAAAATAGGAGGATTTAATAATATGATGTTTGGAGAAGTACAATAATAAGAGCCTGGTGGTGGAGGTCAATCCAGTTGAGCCTTCAAGCGAGGTTAGACCATTAGGATCCTTTGGGAGAATTCCAATGTGGTTCGGGAATAATTCCTTAATGTCGAGAAATATCATGCAACCTTAGTTTAATCTTGATTAATCACTTACATGTATTACAATTATATGTGTCATTTTACGATTATCTTGAGTTACAGAAACCTTCTCACTAAGGTTTGAGTTATATAAATTGTGTAACCATGCATTACAATTATCTTGTGCCATTTTGCGACCCATGTGTTATTTGTGTACATGTTTGTTCTACCTATTATATACTATTAACATGAAGTCAAATTGTTCACCATTCGTTTATTTATATTTGACGTTATTGGCCGCACAAACTTTCTGTAGGCAATACGTGACGCTTAGGTTCGAGCTAACTAGTGCAATTTTTGAAAGTTTAAGGATGTTTGTTATAAATTATGTATTTTTGGTGTTTCTCAAACGTCTTTGTTTTATGAGATTTTCAACTTTGATAGGTGACATCGAGGTCAAATTATTTGTTTATTCTTGCCAAAGTATTTTGAATTACCTTTGAATTTTTGTTAGTCTTCAAATAATTTCAATTATCAAAATTTTATTAAGACGATTATATGAGTGTTTTTATTTGAACGATAATATATTTTTTTTCGTACGAAAAGTTTTTGAAAAATCATTTTATCCATTGTTAAGTATTGTTAAATTAAGTATAAATTAGTAAAGACTATTTTGGGTTCAAGATGTCACATAGTTCAAACCTTAGTGAGAAGGAAATAACATAACAACTAATATACTAACACTTGTCTATTTGATTTAGTGGTTGAAATTATATTTGTTTATTTATTTATTTATGTTAATGAAGAATAATATTATGTTAAAATGAGTATTTTAGAGAAAAAGTTTCGAAGGTAGATAGATGAGTAAAATAAATTATTTGTTCATTAAAAATATATTTTGGTTCTGCATATTAATTTAAGCTTCTGCATAAATTGAGTTTTATGCTTCTGCATATTAATTTAAGTTATTATTGTTACTAAATTGAGTTTTCTTTCCTACACATATGAGTTGCACATTACACCTCCATTTCAGCTTAAGACTGGACTCCTTAGTATTGGGCCTTACCATCTATTTTGCTCCTGCACCTGTACATCGAATTTCTGCACCCCCAATCTACAATTAAAAATAAAATAAAATAATGAAGAAAAAAAAAGGAAAAGAAAGGACATAACTCCAAGCTTCTTCTTCTTATATCACCGCTAGGGGTGGGAATATAGTAGGTTTAAATTTGCTAATTATGAGTTCATTTTGTTTCTTTATTTTTTAGGAAGGTTATTGCATACTTGTTGGTTACAACTTTTTTAGATTTGGTTATATATAAATATCTAGTTTAGCCTATATAAAAAAATATAAAATATATTATTTAAATGCTTTAATGTTAAATAGATTTTTATATAGGCTTTCAGGGCAAACCATACTTTTTAAAAAGGCTAGGCCAGGCCGGATAAGAAAGCATATGATAGGCCGTTGACAGACTCAGGCCGAAAAAATTAATCGTATGTCAGACTCAGGTCTGACCTATTCCCACCCCTAATCATCGCATCCATAACTAGACACAGCAATGAGGCAAGACATGGATGGATTTTGCCTCTTCCACTTCTGCATCCGACAAATCGAAGAAATCCTACCCCCATTTTTTAATGGGTGTGAAATCTATGCCTCATCCCTACCCGTGACGGGGTTCGAATTTTCCCGTCCACACCCGCGCCCATTCATATATATAAAATTATAAATTTAAAAATCATATCTATTATAATATAATAAAATATTAATAATAATTAGATAGTAATGAAATTAAAAAAATTATAGAGGTGAGATTATAATTTTTAATAATTAAAAAAATTAAGTATATTCAATATGTGTATGTATATAAAATTTAAATATTATAATAATATAAATAGCAGGGCGGGTTTGAGAAAAATCGCACATGCATCTGCACCCAATCAAAGCGGGTTTTCTCCGTCCAAATCAAGACGGGTTACCCGCGGGTGCGGGTTATATTGTCATCCATATCGATAACTGTTTCCTACTTCTTCTTCTTCTCTCTTCGACCATGATCATTATAGTGGGTGTTGTGCAAAACTGATACCATATTTGTGATCATTGTGATCTCATCTTTCATTCTCAACCCGAATCACAAATTGAAACGTCATATTCCTCTTTGTCAAAAATTACACTTCCACCTTTTGATCAAGATTCCGGTCATCACGACTACCACCAACGAAATTCAAGACCATATTTGGACTCCACGAAACACTCTCTTCGATTACCTATGCTTGAAATCACCAACCGTTACACTTAAAAAAATGGGTTTCCACCATTGCCGTGGTTTTTTTTCTTGAACTCCAGCCAGCACATTCATCACCCTAAAAAACTGACATTGTTTTTTGATTCCTCTCGTCGAAACCTTCAAGAAGCACTATTCATTTGCATTTTTCGGTGCTCCGTCATTTTGACTCCATTTTGCTCCTAAAATTATTATTAATTATTTAACATTAATTTATATGATCTGCGTGATTTATTGTGATAAGTTTATGTGATGATGATGATGTTTGATTGATGACACTGATGTTATAAATTTGTGATAAGTTTATATGATGATGTATGATTAATGATAATGATGTTATAAATTTGTGATGAGATTATTGAAGTAATCACATAATTGATGAAATAGTAATGATTTCAACTTGTACTAAAGATGATGTTTTTAATGGAGTAGTCTAGGCTAACGAGAGGAGAAAATAGATGTTGGGAATATTTGAAGTTGATGAGAATTTTTGAAGTAGATATTATTTTGTCATCATATAGTAAGGGTCTGACAAGCCTAGTGATTTTGGAAAAATACAACTAAATAAATCTGATCTTGGCGGTCTATTGTGGAGCCTTATGGCAAGATCGTTAGACCTTAGACCTTAGAGGTATTCAGGTGGAGAATTTCTATGTTACTTGGAGGTAGCACTCTAAATGTCGGGAGCTATAATGCAACACACATTTACCTCAATTGTCGTGTATATTTGTCTCATGTTGAGTTGAGGGAATCTATGAGGACATGACCAATTTGAATTGTCCATCCACTCGGGTAGTGGCATAGTATCAAACCTCATAACCAAGTACTTCAGAGTTAAAATGGTTCTAAATTGTGAAGTAGAGTCTAAACGCATGCATAATATTGTATTTTCTTGTGATTGTTTGTTGTGATTAATATATATCGTGTGCGATAATAATTTCTCTTAGATGATTTGATGTTATAGTTAAATGTATTGATTTTCCTAAGTGATTTTGACTTTATGATGTAATTTTTTCATTGAATAATGTTTGTGTAATGATACAATTTATTTATGATTAATTGCATGTTCTTCTTACTTATATTTATAATATCAACATGGTTTCGAAATTCACCTCATTCGTTGTTTGTGTTTAACCCGCGCTTGTGAAATCGCAATTATCACAAGTTAATGAGTCTTGAACTTTAAATTTGAGAGAAGCTCTGTTCTAATAGGTGATACCGGGAATAAGAGTCATAAGTTGTATTTTTATTTATTTAATTAGAAACGACTTTTTGTATGAAATTTTTTTGAAGTACTAGTAAGTTTTTGGAATTAAATTAAGATATTATAGTTAAATCAAGTTTATAAAGACTGCACTATTTTTATAGAAGGAAACAAAAAAGTTTAAAGCGTTCCTTTTAAATTTTGAGAAATGTGGTATGCTAAATAACTTGTAAAAGTTTCTTTTTCCTCCGAAAAAGTTATTATTATCCGCTGCAAATATTTTTTAAAAAAATATGGTGTAAATTATTATGTATTATTTTGGAATTTAGGGTGTTACATTAACATATTTTTTCATAATATATGGATAGTAAACTTTTGTTCATTATCTTTTTTAATAATTTTTAATATATTCATATTTTATGATAATTTTAAATAAATTTGTGCATTTTAACAATTGGAAGTAATTTTTTTTAATAATTTTTAATATATTCGTATTTTATGATAATTTTTAATAAATTTGTATATTTTATGTCAAAT